>OY986969.1:18508449-18966614 GCA_963920575.1 Narthecium ossifragum
GTTGGGGACGACCCGGTTCCTCTTCCCAGCGACTGCAGCGTCAGGGAAGGACCGTCGGTGAACCCCGATGTCGTCCTCTATCTTTCTTGGTGTTTTTTTTGGTCGGAAAACACCACTCCAAGAAATTGAACCCATCTTTTTCGGCGAGTTTGAAGCGAGCTTTCCAGGAGCTTTGGTCGGCAATCCTCCGTGGAAGATGATGTTTTGGGTAGAAGAGATTGTAGTGCTTCGTCCCGTACCTTTTTATGGATGTTTCATCGTCATTGAATGACGTCCGCCCGGAGCCCCGATGAGAGCTTCATTGAGGCCTGTTGGAGGAAGGAGATGAACAGTGCGGTTTGAGCATTTTAAGCTAATGTGTACTGAATTCTTTAAATGCCCATATCTTGAGCTTCCGACATTCATTTTCGATGATTTTCACATCGTTTCGACCAGCTTATGGCATGGAGCTCTATCTTTTACTGATGGTTTCAGTCCTGTTTGGAGTAGTACCTGATCTTGGTACTGATTTCGTTATGCAAAAGGTGATCACCCGATCGATTCATTGCTGTTGGAGTTTCGGATCTCGTGATTTAGCGTACGCATGTCGATATACATTTTGATGTAGAAGTTACCTCATGCTAGGGTTTTGTGTGAGTGTTATGTTATATTTGCTATATAATTGTATTGATGTTATGATGTATGTATGTGTTATAATATTCTTGTTGTGTTCATGTGATGCTATATATGTTGTGGTGATGGATTTGATTTGCTTAATGCTTGTTGGTCTGGTTGAGCCCATTGTAAGCTTATCTATGTCATGTTATGTTAATATATATGATGATTCTTGTATGTATGTATGATGAGAATTAATTGATTATTTTATTGATTGATTATTTGTTTATCGTGCTTGTGCATGCATTTTAGGAATGTTGGATTCGGCTTAGAGCCGTGAATCAAGGAAATTGAATTATCATGAATTGTGAACGGGTCTACTCATGTCTTATAACTAGACTAGTTACAGTTTAGGAGTTGTATCAATGACCTGATGGATGGATTTTAATCTCCATATGTCGATTGATGACTTGTGTTGAGGATCTATAGAGTCTAGAGGGGTCCGAGATTGAGCATTGACAGTTGGACGCGGCGACTGTGCGTGTAAGTCTCACCTGGACTAATTAGATCATACTAGGGCCCACTATATTAGGATAGGTTTGGTGTACATCAGTGTTCTAGATTATTGGCAGGGACTCCTACTGAGCTTTTGAGTTCATTCTTTGGATTTTGTGCAGGAGAACATACAGGTAGGCCCGAGTCCAGTGCACCCCATGGAGATGATGCACGTTGACGAGGCACTATCTATATACTAATCAGATTGAGAGCTAGTTTTGTATTAGGTGGAGAGATGAGAGTTGTATCCCTAGTTTTTGTTTGTACTCTTTACCTTAACTCTTAATTTATGTATGATGACGCTTTGTATATGCTTAACTTTGGAGGACTTGTATATTGTCATCTTATTGTTTGATTATTATGTATTTTGATGATTATATATCTATGTAGATGAAAGCTAATGGATTGTAATGTATGTACGTATCTTACTTGTGAATGAATGTCATGGGGCAAAGGTGTCCCCAGAGGTTATGAATCTATTGAAAATTAATGGTTGAATGTCATAGGTTGTGTCATGTATAGTCATGTTGAGAGGTTATGACACGCTCGTACTCAAAGATCATGTCGAAAATTTGATTTTTTGAGGTAAATTTGGATGTCAATTGGGATGGGGTGTGACAGCTTGGTATCAGAGCCTAGGTTGTAGGTCCTAGGATGAGATAGGATTGTTAATAGTGATAAGTCACGAAATATATACAATTCACCCTCTTAACTTAGCTTGGTTAGCTCTAGAGCAATGCATTTCTAATAAACTTCATTGAGTTTCAGGTACAAACACTCCTAAGGCGGCTTGGATCAAAGTCGGTATTAAAAAGGGCATCAAGAGCACAAGTTGAAAAGTCGGATCAATCCTTTTGTCTGTGGGGATTGATCCATTTTTAGTATTCCAGAAAGGAAATATTGAGAGAATCAATCCACCCAGAAGAAGGGATGGACCCCAACATCGCTGATGTGGCGTAAGTGATGGCCCAGATTAAATCCAAGGGATGTAAACTAAGAGGGTTTGATTTTTATAAGGGTTTTTAACCCAAAGAAGCCAGCTGGAGAGAGTGGACAGCCAGCTGACAGCCAGGGGCTCTCTTAGAAGGGGGGCAGCTTGGGGCAGCTGGGGAGAACGTGGCTGGACAGCAAGGGAGTTGTTGGCTGCCCCTCTTGGGCTGGTTAGATAGGAAGAAGGGGGTTCTCTAACCCTAGAAAGAGGCATAAAACCCATCTCAAAGGGAGGCATGAAGGGAGGATCATCTCCAACCACCATGGATCCATCCAAGATGACTAGCTAGCTTCCTTTCTCTTGGGATTTCCATGTAGTTGTAGGAATCTTTTGTAGTTTTCTTAAGGATTTTTTATGTGTAATCTATGGGGATGATCTATTGTATGGTTTTGAGCATGATTTCTCTATCTTTTGTAATGAGATCTTATTGTTGAATGGATGAATGCCCTTTATTGGTATGAGTTAGAAGCTTGTGCATGATGGATGTTTGTTGTTATGCCCCAATGAGTTGGATGTGCTAGAAACACATCCAATTACATTGGGAGGATATATAGCCCTAGATTGGAGTTTAGGGATGCTAGAACCATCCCTATCCCTCTAATTAGAGAGTCCATTCTATCTCTTTCTTGCATTGGATTCGAGGTGCTAGAACCATCTCAATTCAATGCCCGATTCTATACAATACCTTTTTCTTGCAACGAATCGATCTTAATCGAAGGTTCGTTAGCGACGATAGAAGTTAATCACTCATTCATCGACTTTGTGAATGTGATTTTTGTCGGCGGAAGATTCTAAGCCAACTTCCGTTGAGCGATAAGTGAGGCTAACCACCCGCTTGTCGACTTCTAGATTTCGATCGTCCCAATTGGATTATACACATTAATTCCTTAGGAGGCTACACTAGAACCTACAATGAAATGGAAATCCCAAGGCTTCTCCATATTAGTTTTATTTCCCTTTACATAGTTAATTACTTTAATCGTCATTAATCCAAAACCCAAATTATTTTAGCTATTGTTGGGAGTTATCTATAGAGTACGTTAATCAATTCTCATTTCCCTGTGGATCGACTCGGATACCCTCTAACTACGTAGTAGTTAGTTAGTATTCGGCAAATATTGTAGTCTCGACGTCCTAGTCACTTTTACGACGAGTCGTTTGGGCGCGTCAAATAGCATAGATGGATAGCAATGAGCCTAATTGAGTCCATAGATGCATGCTTGGTTGTTGACTTGTGTTTTGGTTTTTTTTTCTTGCTTTTGAATAATCCTAAGAATAACTATTCTTCCTGTGTTGACTCTCAGACTTCATGGAGGTAGTTCTCGCGCCTATAACACCTCGAGTAGGGGTGGCCGACCTCGTGGGCCGCGCACCTGAGGTGTCACACCCCGACCTAGAAAATCCATCCGGTCTGGCACGTGAGGGTTCCTAATCTATTCAATCCATCAAAGACGCGTAAATAATAAAAAGACAGCTAAGTTAACAATTGATATGGGTCAAAATTAAAATCTCTAATATAATTCAGAATTCTGATACAAGACTAAATCTCAAATATCATATATAAACAGTCACAAAATCCTTGAAGAAGGAAATTACACATCTATCATCCCAAAAAGAAGTAACCGGACCCCAAGTCCTCAAGGGCCTCTAGAAGCCGACGCGCCACCATGTGCCTGTCCAGTGGGTGCTACAGAAGAAGTGCTGACGTTTGCACCTGCAAAACGCAGCCCGGATAGGAGAGAGCAATAGGCTCAGCATAATTCTACACTACAACACTCACAAATGAAGGGAACAGTAAAGTCTCAAGTTTCATCTCATCTCTAGGGGAACTCTACGTTACGCATACCGTCTACCCCAGGGCACACACCCTGATAACCTCTGATACTGTCAACAGTCGTCCCTCTCAACCAAGCACCTCAGTGCTGAAACAACAGGGGTAGAACCCGGTGCACTACATAACTTCTCCTATCAAAGAACTTAGACTGAGCCTGGTACCCAGAACGACCTCTAAACCTCGATCAAAGCAATTGCAGCCAACTAGACAGTCATCTCAAATCATCAGATTATTATAACAAATTAAATCCTAGATCTTGCTACCCAGCCTCGGTCCTAAGGCTAGATCCGAGCTGCCCGAGCCCCTAGATCGGCAATTAACCCATCGCCCACGCCTAGCCGAGGAATGCATCTAGTGCAAACAATTCATGTATGATCATACACATAGATAACAGTTCATGCATGTAACAATATGTCAAACATTATACAGGACCAGGAACAACACATAGCTGGCCTAAGGATAAGCATAGCATTGGCCTAAGATAAGCGGAATAAGTAGACACTCAGGCCTACAAAGGGATACAACTCCAGCTAAATAATCAAACAGCTAAGACAACAATATAATAATATTTTATTCAAATCTTACGGCGTACTTAAGACCCATTTATTCTACCCATCCCAGTGTAGGTGCAACTCCCCTGGTTCAACCACAAGCCACACATGGGCCCACACAGATAAAATAACATATATCGAGAATAACATCAAAATAGTCAATTTATTGAAATCAGACCAACTATATAGCAAACTACGGAAAAATCCTATCTTTCAATAGCCGTCCGATTAACATAAAACTTGATATGCCCACTCAACGGCATACCCCGAATCACATATAAAAAAACCGAATCAATCGGATTAACGAAATTATATCAAAACCTATAATTTCGGTTAAAATCCAGATTCTGTAAATGATGCATAATTCCTTCAAAAATAACTCGAATTGAAACCAAACTTCGCAGATCTCTACCTAAGATCATTAAAATCATCTCAGCCAAGAATCAACTTAATTGAATAATTAAAAACCACTTAATTACACCAATTAATTTAACTATCCTGTTTCATCACAGACAAACCATTTAATTTACCAGAAATTCTACGTAGCTCTAAACATCATCAAACTAGTTGCAATTGAAAGCTAGCTCATCAATCTCCAATTTGCATGTAGAATAATAATTGAGATCATGTAAGTAAAGTTCAAAAATCACGTTAGAACACCGCTGTTCTAATTAAACCAAAAATCCGGAAATTAACATGATGAAAGCTTGCTTAAATCCACATCAAATCCAAACCAAATCCTACCCATCTTTAATCAGATGTTAATCAAGCTATCCAACATTAGCCAGCATAGTTTAATTGAAAAACAATCGATTAAATCATAAAATAACACCTAATAAGTCTTAATTAAGAAACCAATGTTAGTGCGCTAAACCAGCCACTAAACCAACTAAGACCGGGTTCCTCCTCGTCGTGGACCACCTCCAAGCTCGCCAGAGAAGCTACCGGAGCTCCCTCTCTCTTAACGCTTCACTCTCAACGGGAAGGAAAGGAGAAGGAAGGAGAAGAAAGGGTCATGAGAAGCAGGGGAAGGAAAGAAAAGAAAGGAGGAAGGGAGGGGGTCTTTATAGCGGGTCGTGAACCGGCCTGCTACAGTGACTATGTCAGGGTGACTCAGCAAGCTAGGAGATCTAATCGCAACCGTCCGTATCGATCTTTCCCGATCGAACTCCGATCTTCTGATCGAGAGAGCCTATAAGGATCTAATCAAATACACATATCAATCCATGGTCGTGGGTGCACTATGCGAGTGTGAAACCGATCGCAAAAGTGCAATTTATCAAATTATCCTTGGGGTCCAAAAGCAACAATGCGATCAACCAGATCGCATTCGACGCAGAAAAAAGCCAACAGGCCACGGCCCCGACCTACGCGTAGTTCAACAACAAATCTTTTTGGCTCCTTTAGCATTAGTTCTAGACATATAAGTTGATGTAGCGTGCTTAGGTGTCCAAAACATTTTAGCACTAGCATGTCTCATGAGATAGCAACTAGGTGCAATGTGACCTACCTTGCAAGAATAGTGACAAGTGGGTGCTTGTGCTACCTTAGGAGGATGAGAAGAAGGTTTAACAAAGTTAGTCTTTTTTTGGTTGTTCATCTACCTAGGATTGTAGCCAATTCCTTCCTTTTTTAAGGAGCTCCTTTGGCTATCAAAGGTCTCATCAAGTTTATCCCTACTCTTCATGAATTTAGAGAGAGTAAAGTTCATGTCATCAACCTAAAAGGTCAGACCTCTCTTAGATTTCCTCAAGTTGATGAGTTCCTTTTGCATATCAAAGTTTGTGTTTTTCAATATGGTGAGCTCATATTGAGTGTCCTTGATTTCCTTCTCAAGTGTATCATCAGTGTCACAAGAATTCTTATCTAGCATGCATTTGTTTTCCTTTTCTAAGGTGTCAATCCTATGAATGACATCTAATTTTTCTTCGTCTACTTTCTTCAAATCCTTATATGTAGCATAGTAGTTTTTTTTAAGGAACTTGAAGTCCCTAACTAGGGAATGATAAGTATCAAATAATTCATCAAATGCAAGCTCATCTTCTACCTCATTATCCTCTTCTTCCTCATCTCCTCGTGCAATCAAGCATATGTTGGCTACCTCTTGTTCCTCTTCATCAGATGAAGTTTCAACATCGCTTTCTCCCCAAGTTGCCATCATTGCCTTCTTTTCCTTAAACTCCTTATTTGTAGCCTTCTTGAGTTGAGGACAATCATTCTTGCGGTGCACGGGCTTCCTACACTCATAACATATAACATTGTTAGAGTTACAAGAAGTAGCATTGTATTTTTCACCTTTGGGGAACTTCTTGAAGAATTTCTTTCCTCCTTGGCGCTTGAAAATATTTTGGATTCTCTTTGAGATCATCGCCAATTCTTCATCATCGTCTCCTTCATTTGAATCCGATGACTCTTTGTTTGATGACTTGACAATGACCTTCTTCTTCTTGTCACCATCGTCGCTTCTTCTCTTCAAGTTCATCTCATAAGTCATAAGTGAACCCATGAGTTCGTCAAGTGACAATTTGGATAGATCTTTGGCTTCTTCGATGGCCGTCACTTTAGGATCTCATTACTTCGGTAGACACCTAAGTATCTTTCTCAAAACTTCATCGTTAGCATAGACTCTTCCGAGTGATTCAAGCACATTTAATATGTTAGTAAAACGTGTAAACATCTCACTAATGGTTTCATCATTCTTCATACAAAATAGTTCATACTCATGTACAAGCATACTTATTGTAAACTCTTTAACTCGGCTAGTTCTCTCATAAGTAACCTCAAGCTTGTCTCATATCTCTTTTGCTGATTTGCATGTAGAGGCCCTATTAAATTCACTAGGGCTAAGGGCATAAAATAGAAAGCTTTTGGCATTGGCATTTTTTTGAACGTTTTTTAGATCGATTGGGGTTTAGTCACTCTTTGTTTTTGGGACTTCTTTCCCTTAACCTATTTTCATAGAGACATAGTGTCGCGCCCCGACCCGCGTAGGCCCAACCGGGCCGGGCGACGCGAAGCGGAACCTAACCTACTGCGGAAATTTTGGCGAGGTTTCCCTCTAAGCTTAGTGGTTGCCCTAACAAATCATAATCATCCTGTATTTACACAAATTAGAAACTCAAAGACTAAAATTGATATAATATACAAAACCTCAAAACAGGAAAATTATACATTTATCACTCCCGTAGGAGACTATCTATAACAAAAAGGGTATAAAACGGTAAAATCGCCACTTCTCAAGCACCGCCAGACGCCGCCACGTCACCAAACACCGGCCCGGTAGGGGCGACCGAAGAAAAGCTAGCGCCAGCACCTGCAAAACGCAACCCGGATAGGAGTGAGCACTAACCTCAGCAGGGACACTACACTACGACACTCACAAGGGAGGAAACACAACAGTATCGCCCTCGAGCAAGACTTGGGTGTGCAGCAAGGGTCCCATAACCCCTTGCCGGTGTCCCTAGGCATACCCAAGCATGGTCACCCCAAGGGACTGGGCCCATCCTAGGTACACCTAGTGCGGGCAGGAATAGACACTGCCTGGGCGGGACCCCTCCGAAGGCCCCCAAGGACAAGAACCGACACCGGTTGCGCCCACAACATCTGGCTCGAGGCAGACACGACCTCTAAACATCAAACCTCATGTATTCAGGTCAAACTAACCCTATCATCGAAAACGACTGAATACTACAAATCGAGTCCTGGACCAAGCTACCCGCAACGGTCCTAGAGCTAGATCCGGGCTACCCGAAAACCTCGGATCGGCAACGCCTTACACAGATGCAACTAGTGCACAACACAATGCATGTATGAACATGCGCAGGATAATACAAATAAACATGCAACAGTATGTGATGATATACAATAACAAGGTCTGGGCACGGCACCCTGCCGGCCCGGGGTGGTGAACAGATAAATAAGGTCTAGGGACTGCTACAGTGGTACCACCACCAACTGCCAGCAGTTCACCACAAAACCTGCACCGGGAAGCAGCCCCGCAAACAACAGCTCACATATATAACATGTAAAGCCCTCGGCGCACGCCGGCATGCAAGACTAAGGAAAGCTGTAGGGCTACTCGCCCGTTTATTCTAAATATCCCGGGAGTCATCACTCCCCCGGTTCACCACTGCCCCTATTATAGGGCTAACATGCTTAAACGTATGTACCAGGTATAAAGCGGTAAGAAAGACCGACATGCCAAGCCCCGCGGGCAAAAACCATGAAAAACCCTCTCTGCTACTGAAGGATCGATCTTTTCCGAAGGAAGGATCGATCTCTTAAGTAACAGTGAGCTTCCCTCACTGTCGAGCCAAAGAAGATCGATCCTTCCTCCCAGGAAGATCGATCTTTCTCGAGACAGAGGGCACCCTTCGTGTCGCACCAAGAAAGATCGAGCCTTCCCCCCAGGAAGATCGATCTTCTTCGCGACGAAGGGTAGCCATACTACTCAAGAACCAGGATCGATCTTCTCCAAGCAGGAGATTGATCCTTCATCGGGCATAGCATGACCAACCCAGAGGGATCGATCCTTCCTCAAGATGGATCAATCCGAATGGGTTCTCCGGCGTCCTTCCGGCGTGAAATACCGCCGCAAGATACAACCAAACCCAACCAAACTCTGGGATCTGATAAATCACAATCCCACGAGTCCAAAACCGGTGAAAACGCGAGAAACAAACATATATATAGAGAGATCTAAGTAAAAGAACATGATCAAACCGGAAACTCCAAAAACCCGGAATAAAAGTAGGTAGGAATCCCTACCGAAGCAAAAGCAGCTTAGATCCAAGCAGCTAGGCCTTGGATCGTCCTCAGATGTCTTCAAAAATCGCGAGATCTGGGCTCAAATCTCTGGATTTCAAAAGGGATTCAAGGAAGAAAATCTCGTCTGCTTTATAGGCAAACGAACCGACTTATGAATGATCGATCCTTCCCTAGGCAAGGATCGATCCTTCATGATGATCACACCTGACTTTCTGGCACAAGAAGATCGATCTCTTAGCTAGAGAGGATCGATCCTTTTTGTGCTGAAAGCTAAACTTAGGCAAGAACTCAAGCCTAAGTCCGGATCTTTCGATCCCGGGTCCCACTAACCATTCTAACCAAACATTACAACAAACACGGTCAGTGTGTGCACACGCGGGTGTGAAACAAGCCGGCAATGCATAATTTACCAAATTGCCCTTGCGGCCCACGACGAGCCACAGGAGTAGAGGGACGGGTCCTCACATGGTCCATCCTCTATCACCAACCAAGGTTCATAATCCATTGATTGAATGAATATTTCCATTTTGGTCTTCCAATACGTATAGTTCAATCCAGTGAAGTATGGTGTCCTATTGGTAGCTTGTCCCTTTACATTTTCCATCTCTAGATAGGATCCTCTAGGGTCGTTAAACCTTAAAAATAGAGACCTAGCTTTGATACTAATTGAAGGTCCAAGAGGGGGGGGTGAATTTGACTCTTTTCGAAAAACTAGATCAATGGAAAAACCATGTAGTAGAGATCTAACACCTTAAATGCTTGTAAATGATATGAAATAAGTGTAAAGCAGCATGCAAAAATATATGAAAGAGAAGTTAGAGAGATTGCATCGATTTTATAGTGGTTCGACCCAACTCTTGGTCTACGTCCACTTCTCTCAAGATCCTCCTTGAGATTCCACTACTTGCAAATCCTTACAAGCTTTTTCTCCAACCTTCTGGTGCTTTGTAACCTTATAATCACTCCCAACAACTGTTGGATGCCTCACAATGTACTTCTTCACACTCGAAGAAGGTTTACAAAAGTTATAGCTCAAGATAAATGAGTAAAAACTTTCTCTAAAACTTGCACAAATGATCTCAGAAATATCAATAATAGTTATAGCAAGTTTACACAAGAAAACTACTTATATCTGGCATTCAACCAGCTCAAAAATTAGCTCCAACGGCTCCCTGCAACTCTCCAACAACTAGTTTTTTTTACTCTGCACGTTGCTGGCGGTCGATCCATATATCGTCCGCCACATCGACCGTCAAGTTCAAAACTCAGCCTTCTTGAGCCGCGGTCAATCCACCCATCGACCGCCAGATCGATCGTGAGCCTCTGTTGTGAAAAATGCTTCTCATGGTCAATGCTCTGATAGACCGTCGCTTCTTCACTTGAGTCAACATTGTCCGCGGTCGATCCACACATCGACCGTCAGATCGTCTGTGAGCCTACAATAATTAAAAACAATTTCCCTCCAAATCCAACACTTAGCCAAAGTATATAAATCACAAACAAACTCCATGGTCGATCCGTGCATCGACTGCCTCATCGACGGTGAGGCTTTGTCAAGAAAAGGGCTTCCCATGATGGATGTGTAGATCGACCGTGAGCCAACTTATCATTTGGGCAAGTTTGGTGCATCCACCGTGCAACCCCACAATCGATCCATGGATCAACCATTGCATTCCCACGGTCGATCCATGCATAGACCACCAGTACTAAAATATTTCAAATATGAAATTTAAGGCTTCCAATTAAAGGGGAAATTATTATTAAACATATATATTATCATTTAATATATATTGGTATCATCAAAATAAGGTTAGGATCAACAATTCACAGTTCTTGATTATGTTGATGACACCACTAGGGTCCGCCTAGCGTCATATCTGTTGACGGGGCGAGCTGCAGATTGGTGGAATATGAATCGTGTTAGCAAAGATGAGAGACCATGTGAGGACCTGCCCCTCTACCCCTGTGGCTCGTTGTAGACCGCGAGGGCAATTTGGTAAATTACGCATTGTCGGTTTGTTTCTCCCCCGCGTGTGCACACACTGACGATATTTGTGTTAGTGTTTGATTAGAAAAGTTAGGTTGACCCGGGATTGAAAGATCCGGGCTTGGGCTTGAGCTTGAGTTTTAGCCTAAGTCTAGCTTTCTGCACCTAAGGGATCAATCTTTCCTTGCTAGAAGATCGATCTTTTAATACCAGAAAGTCAAGGCGCGATCGTCATGAAGGGAAAGATTGATCATTCATAGGTCGGTTCGTTTGTCTATAAAACGGACATAACCCTCTTCCTTGAATCCCTTTTGAAATCCACATTCTTGATCTCAGAGCTGCCGGATTTTGAAGAGATTTGAGACGATCCAAGGCCTTGCAGCTGGGATTGAAGCTGCTCTAGGCTAGGCCTACATTTGTTTTTCGGTTTTTGTGAGTTTGAGTTGGTTGTGATCTTCTTTTGCTTAGATCTTGATGCATGTTTGTTAGTTTGTACTATTCTTATCGGTTTTGGACTCATGGTCCTTCGTACTACCAGATCCCAAGGTTTTATGGGATTTGGTGGAGTTTTTTTACGGTATTTCTCGCCGAAGAACCCAACAAGATCGATCTTTCTAGGCGAAAGATCGATCCTTCATTATTGGTCATGCTGAACCCGAGCATGATCGATCATCTGGTGAGGATGATCGATCATTGTGCCTTGGGTAGCATGGGATCCCCTTTGTCACGAGGAGGATCGATCTTCCTGGGAGGAAGGATCGATCATCTTGGCTCGACAGAGAAGGAAACTCTCTATCGCTTGGAAGATCAGGAAAAGATCGATCCTTTGACGACAGAGAGGGATTTTTCTTGGTTTTGCCCGTGGGGCTTTGAATGTACAGATTTCTTACAGCTTTATACCTTGTACATATTCTTAAGCATGCTAGCCCTATATTAGGAGTAGTGGTGAACCAGGAGAGTGATGACTTCTGGGATGTTTAGAATAAGTGGCCGAGTAGCCCTACTGCTTTCCATAGCCTTGCATGCTGACGTGCGCCGAGGGCCTTTACCTGCGTGGTTTGTCTTTTGTTGTTTGCGGGGCTGCTTTCCGATGCAAATTGCTGGTGAACTAGCTGGCAGTTGGTGGTGTACTACTGCAGCAGTTCCAGACCTTAAATACTTGTTCACCACCCCGGGTCGGCAGAGTGTCGAGCCCAGATCTTGTTATCATATCATCACATCCTGCTGCATGCTTAACTGCTTATATGTGTATGTTCATCACAAGCATCTCTGTTATGCATTAGTTGCATGGTTAGGACATGGGCGATCTGTGGGTCGTCGTCCCGAGGCTTGGAAGCTCGGATTTAACCCTAGGACCGGGGTTGGGTAGTTTGGACCTGGTTTGAATTATGGTGTACAGTCGAATTCGATAATAGGCATAGATAACTGGTACACCTGTTACTTGATGATTTGTAGAGGTCGTGTCGGCCTCGAGTCAGATTCTGAGTTGTAGCCGGTGTCCCACTGTGATGACTCTTGAGTAGAGGGGTTGCCTACTCAGCGGTGTCATTTCCCACCTGCAGTGTCGTTTCCTTACTTGTAAGCCAATAGTGTTGGTTTCTGCTTACTGAGTGTGACCCATCATGTGACCAATGCCCCTGGAAGACCATGATCATGGACCTCAGGGACACATGGTGGGGTTATGGGACCTCTGTATATATTCAGGTCTTACTCGAGGGTGACACTGTTGCGTTTCCCTCTTCCTTCTGTGTGTCGTAGTGTAGTTTCCTTGTTGAGCTTAGTTGCTCACTCCTACCCGGGCTGCGTTTTGCAGGTGCAGGCGTTAGTTCCTCTTCGGTGGCCCCTACCGGGCAGTTGGTCGGCGGTGCGGCGGCGCCAGGTGGAGTCTGAGGGGTGGCGATCTTTTACTTGCTTTGAACCCTTTGTTAGTTATGTTCGACAATAAAATCGAGATCTCGGGGGAACGAGATTTGTTAATTTTATTGTGATCAAAAGTTTGAATTACATGGTGGAATTTGTGGGGAACAACACTCCTGAGTTCCCAATATCATCACAAGCTGCAGATCCTCTTTTCTTTGGGAACTACATACCGATGATGAGATTGGCAACCCATCAATTACAACCCAAAAGGGAAAACCCCTGATTAAGGATTCGGGCCTTAAAATCCCCTACATCCAAAATGAAAAATAAGAAGGGGAAGAAGAAAGAAAATAGAAGGATCTTGGGTGAAGGCTTAGGCCTTCGACCCGCACCTTCATTGCCGATGAAGAACCCTTGAATCTCTTGCTTTGGACTTTTGGATTGATGGCACGATCTTCAAGGAAATAAGTTTCCTTCTCCTATCTCTCGGCGTCTTCAAGGAAATAAATTTCCTTCTCCTTTCTCTCGGCGTCTTCAAGGAAATAAATTTCCTTCTTCTCCAAGCCTTCTATGTGTTCAACCCTCTTTCAAGCCTTTCAAAGCTTCACCCCTCCCCCTCTATTTATAGGTGAGGATTAGGAGTAGTTGAGGCTGATTTTTTGAAATGTAGTTAAGGATTTGATGGTTAAGAGGTTGAGATTTGGATAGTTAAGATCTTGGATGTTAGGGAGTTGGGATCTATTTGAATTCAAATTTGAATTTGAATTTGAACTTCAAATTTCGGAGTTGGACCTGCAGCCCATCGCCAAGAGCGATCGGTCGGACACGGGAGCGACCGATCGGAACTGTGTAGTCAGGTAAGTTTGTTCTAAACTCCAGGTTATTTTATCTAGCTGTTTGAGACGCTTCTGCTAGTCGCACAAAAGCACGTATCAGCGACAGTGGGCTGGGACAGTCGTCTCTTGGACCAGCCCACTGTTTGTATTTCTTATCTTTGGTGTGGTCCTTATTTATATGATCTTGCATGCATGACTAATTTTTATATGCCACCGGGTGTCATGTCCAATGATGATTTGCCTTTTTGTTATGGACCCGCTTACAATAATGACACATATGGTTTCTCAAATCCGACATATAATTCACATTCATATCCTTATAATCCGAATTTTAGAAATCATACAAACCCTAGTTAGCAATTTCAAGGTTACCAACCTCCTAATGTTCAATCATGGAACACAGAAACACCGGCTCAAAATTTTAAACCTTGTTTTGAACAACAATATCCTCCCCCACAAACACCCTCTGAACCAACTTTGAGCACAATCATGAGTGCACTTCAAAACATGAATGCAAACATTGTTGCTAACATGAATGACATGACAACTGAGCTTAGGAGCACAATTGCTTTCATAGGGACTAATGTTAACTCTAATGCTCAATCAATTAAGAATTTAGAGATACAAATCGGACAACTAGCTTGTAAGGTGGATTCAGATGATGATTATGTGAATGATTATGTTCCTTCTAATTGTAATGGCAATGCTTGTGATGCTTATGTTTCTAACGATGTTGATACATGCTATAATGCTTGTGATACTTTGCCAGTTCATGATGCTATTGATAATGTTTTACCAGCTGCTGAAAATATTGTTTTGCCAACTTTGGATAATACAGTTGATGATGTTGATGAATGCTATCCGGTTATACATTCTGGGCCTTATATGTATTTCGGTCATTCTTATGAAGCAAGTTTTTTTTATGATAGTGATGATGAAGGTTGTTATGCTAAATTGTCGGTTGTTCATGATGATAATATGTCTATTTACACTGATCAAAATGAGGATGAGCATATTAGTGAGACCCCCTGTCAGGAACTTCAAGTTGAACTTCTACATGATGAGTTGAATGATGATGATGTGCATATTAGTGATAAACATAATGAGGATGAGGGTCTTAACAATATTCCTTGTCTAGAGCCTCAGTTTGAGATTCTACCTTTAATATCATCCCCATTAGTTGAACTTTGTGAGGAGGAGAACCTTGTTGTGAGTGAAGACCATGACAATTCCTATCGTCCCTTCCTCAAAGATCGTATCAAAATTTCCAGTTCTATGCATATTTTGTTTGCTAAGGACTCCTTTTTATTCTCTGATGAAACATATCTGCATACCTTCACTATGATCCGGGCCATGTATTTCTTCACATGGAACCATCGCCCTCCTAAATCTTGTTTCCGGAACGTCTAGTGAAAGACGTAAACTTACACGCTTTCTGGGAGGCAACCCAGTTTTTAGGATTTTTCCTTAGCTTTTTATAATTTCATTTTATTTTTACGATTTTCCCCTAATTTTTAGGATTTTTCCCATATTTTCCTGGAATGTTTCTCCACCTTCTTCCTATTTTCCCTTATTTTCCACTGGATTTTCTCTCTCCTCCCCCACTGTTCCTCATCGTCCCAGCTCGATCGGCTTCACCGGCTCGTCCTTGAGCCGTTACCCATTGCCGCCCGTCGCCACCTCTCTAGTCATCCCCAAACCTCCAAACCTTCACCAAAACCTCCGCCATACTCTTACCTCTTCATCCAAGGTCTCTTCTTCCCTCGGAACCCTCTCCTCCGACGCCGGTGAGCCCCCCTGCTTTTGCCGGCCATCTCCAATCTCCTCATCCCGTGCCTCCCATCACCCATTCATACCTCCAGAACCTTCCTCTGACTACTACGAAGCTTCCTCCACCATCAAATCCTTTCCTTGCCGCCTGGATCATCGGATTCAAACTCCGACGGGTTCTACCCCTCCGACCACCTTCAGTCCGCCGCCTGGAAGCCCAATTCTTCAATCAAACACCATAGGAAAGTTCCTTGGACTTCCATGATACTTCCTCAACCCTTCACCACCTCAATTGGAGCTCCGATCATCGGAATCCAATTCCGGCAATCAACCTCTCCGTGCCGGCCATCTCCAATCCACTGTCGGAAGCCAGCAATCCATCGATCAGACACCATAGATAGACTCCCAGATATTCTATGACTCTATCCCCACCAGTCCTGTCCTCCGGCGACGAGGTTTCACCGTCGATCCATCACCGGTGAGCTTTCAGCCGTCTGATTGCTCCAGATCACAATCCAGGTGCTAGAATGCTCCAATTTTGCATCCGATTGTTTAGATTTTCAATCATGACCACATTCAAGTACTCCAGACTATCCACATCTCATCTACTACATCCCAGCTTATTGCCTACTATTTTCATTGAGTCATAGGATTAGTAGTCTTTAGGAAGGACACATGATCAAAGTCTATGAGTCCTCTGCGATGTAGTGTTCCATAGCCCTGAGCCAGTTTGACCAGTCCGGACCTGCCTCTAGGGTTGATTTTTGCACTTACAGTAGTAGTTGACTCGGTGATTGACGACTTGACGACAGAGGTTCGCCATGGCTTTGCTAGATTGGCCATCTTAGCAGGCCCACAACTCTACTTCCGTGAGACCGATTGATTTTAGGAATTCTAATGAAGATTAGCTATTGATCTGGGACCTTTTTGGATGTTTTGGATGTTAGTTGTACTTGATGTTGTGTTGATATGAGAAGATGATGACGATGGTATCTCCTTTACTTCTGCCTGTGCATTTTCTATTTTCTTTGCGGGATGAATGCTTGTACAGGATTAATATATCATGAAAATACAAATGAGGCTTTGCCAAAATTTTCTATGATTCTAATACCTTTTTGAACTTTTATTTGTTATATTTGATCTTTTTGGAAAGGTATATATTTCTGTGACAGGTTATGGTGGGGAAGGAAGTATTTATTCAATTATGATGGTGCGTAAACGTAAAATTGGAAAAGAGAGAAATCGATTTCTGAGGCTTTCATTATGGTTATCTCTACCCTTTATTCGTTGATTTGTTTTTATGACTTAGTGTAATTGGGGACAAATACATTTAAGTTGGGGGGTAGCATTCATAAATTGCATGATAAATTGCATGCTCATATTTTTTTTCTGGTAACCAAATATTATACATCCCTTGAATTATGTCAAAATAATGAAATTATGATATGATTTGACAAAGGTGCATATTTTAGAAATTTATCTTATGAATTATTCTGAGACTTGTATGTCATATAAGAAATAGTAAATTTTTGCTATGCATGATCTTATTTCTATACTTTAACACTTTTACCATGATCTAAGGATAGCTTGACATATCCTAATGCACATGTTCACTTCCACACAAGTTAAGGGGTTGATATTAGATTCTAAGCATGATACTAGGATAGATTTACAATTCTATATCATGACACAGAAAAGACATGAACACATGCAATTATCTGAGTATGCGAAAAAAAAAGAAAAAAAAAGATTTTCAACTTAGTAACCTGGCAGTGTGCCTAGCCAGCGTGGTGTTTGCGTAAAACAGTTGAAATTCCAAAATAAAAGAAAGAACTTTATATGAAAAAAGGGTTTCATACTTAGTAACCGAGCAAGGTGCCTAGCAAGGTGTGTTGTTCGCGTAAAACAGTTGAAATTCCTGCTGAAAAAGAAGAAATGAAAAATGAAAAAAAAAACAGAGATTGCTATATGATAAGTGAAAAATATGTGCTGAATAGGATTGTGATCTTGAATAGTTGAAGTGTTTTGATATAATTGATACTCTGAAGCATGTGAAACCCCATTCACACACAGGAGTGTTAAAGTTATTTTTAATCATGCTTAAATATGTTGAAGTGTTGGAAATATGTTATGACATGTTTTGACTTACTATATTTTTATGTGACTATGAGTTGAAGGGTATATTTATGGATAATATTTCTATTTCACGCATTAGAGTTGATGAATATTGTGATTGATTTCTAATGATATATTCAAGGGAATGTATAGATGTTTGTGGGTGTCATCCCTGAAAACCCTCAGGAGACTATAACTCCTCCACTGGGGTAACTCAGGGGTTTAAAGGCTTGTTGCACATGCTAAGTGCAATCGTGAGACCTACGAAAGTGGCTAGTTAGATTTATTGCTTTCTTTTTATCTTTTCTTTGCTCGAGGACTAGCAAAGTGTAAGTTGGGGGGTGTGATGAGTCACTAAATATTCATAATTAAACCCCTTAAATTACCTATGTTAGGCTTAGAGTGGTTGCATTTAATAGTTTGTTAGTTCATTTCAGGTTTAATCATGATTTGAGAAGAAATACAAGAAATTCAGCTAAAAAGATGAATTTATGTGATAAAGACTGTTTCATCGCCTGTCAGGAGAATATTCCCCAGAAATTATTTATAAGTCCATATATTCTGGAAATTTAGTACGTTCTAGAAGACTTCAAAATCTACAATGTTCATGTTGGACACTTTACGATATTCCTGATGCATTGATTCCAGTTTTGAAGAAGATCAAGATACATAGCTTCTGGAAAACTGGTCCGTCGAAGTTCAGAAGAATATTTTTCATATATTCGCTATAAGTCGAAATATTATAAAATCTTCGGGATATGATAGGAAACGTGAAGATCTAAAACTTTCCTGTTGAAGACATTATCAGATTCCAAGCCAATTAGCGCCAGAATTAAGTTAAAGTTGAAATCCTGAATAGGAGTTGAAATACGAAAAGAGAAAAGTCAAAGTTTAAGTCTAGATAGGACTCTTAAGTCCAAGTTTAGGGTTTCCCTATTTAAAAGGCCTTTTCCAGCCGAATTTCTCATCTTTTTGACAATCTTTGGAGGAGGAAGAAGAAGACGGAGAGGATGTGGATGGTGACAGCTTCTTATTCCAACCCGATGGCTTTCATCCAAAAGATGAGTTGCTAATTATTGTACTTAGGATTATTCATGAAACCCTAGTGTAGTTTTGGTTTTTCTTTAGTTGGATTCTTGTGAACTTTTCGATGCATGATCTCATGAATATGGTTTTATTGTTAATAGAGTTGAAGGAACAGAGTTCTGTTGATGTACTTTCAGTCCTACATGATTTCTGTGATTGATTGTAGAGATTTATGAGATGGTTTTCATGAAGTTATTGGTTTGCCTTTGAGATAAGCTATGCTACGCAAAGATAGGTTGTGCCAAGGTCATTAGGAGTAGTATAATTTAATGTAATCGTAGGACCAAAGACAATCTATGCCAAGCAAAGATAGGTTATGCCGTTGGGAACATTAACTTTCTTTTAGGGATTCATATGAGCTTGTAGCCATATGATCCATAATATTGAGAGAATGGAACAAGATGATAACTAGAGAAGACTAATAATGAAACTATGGTAGATTGAGTAATTCCTAAGTAACTACTCCATTGATTCAAATTGATCAACATTTTATCTCTTTTGTTTATTAGTTTAGATAACTCTATTCTATCTTTGATTCTTTTCCTTAGTTTTAGGATTTTGAGAATTGATTTTGATTTCTAACATTTTCCCTGTGGATCGACTCCCGATTTCACCGCTATTTCTACCTAGTAGTGTAGTGATTGAATAAGGATTATAAATTTAATATTTGATTGAGTTTGCAACGTTTTAACGACACGTTCGCGAGCGATCAGCCGTGCAAAAAGGCATATAAGCCCTAGATCTTAGAAATCCCTAGTAGAAACCCTAGTTATATCATAAGAATCCCTTGGTGAGGGGTTTAGCTACTCATCTTTAGGGGTTGATCTGTAGGTGAAGGTTGAGCAAACTCTTTCGCCATGGATTTCCTCCAAAAGAATCTCCAAAGAAAATTCTCCGAGTGGAAAGAAAACCCTTCTTCACGTCCAAGAGAGAGGACCCCAAAAACTTTAAAATATGCTTATTTATAGCCTAGGAACATCCCTCTCCCGGATTAGATCTTGGTCGTTGATTTTCTTCACTAGCAATCAAATGATTGATCCTTCCATGTAGAAAGATCGATCATTTGTCTTCAATTGCTAGCCACGCTCATAAAGGATCGATCATTCACATAGGAGATGATCGATCCTTCCCTTGTGTGATTGATCACGCCCCGTGGATGATCGATCATTCCATGTAGGAAGATCGATCCTTTTAAACCCTGCTCTCTGTCAGTGTTGTCGTGCATAACTGATCGATCCTTTGATGAAGTGATGATCGATCCTTTTGGACCTTGCTCTCAGTCATTGTTGTCGTGCATACACGATCGATCATTCCATGAAGGAAAATCGATCCTTTGAATGGGTGCTCTCTGTCAAGTTAATGCACTTGAATGATCGATCCTTTTCAGATGTGATGATCGATCATTCATGCTGGAGTTGTCCGAACGAGCTCGTTTTGACTCCAAACTTGATCTAACCCGTATTAGGATCGGTTGTACTTGAAATAGGATAAAAATAGTCAGTGAGGCATTGCTCAGAGACTAACAAAGCCAAACTATGAGGGTGATTTGTGCACTTTTCAAGTCTTATCATGTTCCTACAAGGATAGCAAAAGTAATGATATTTGGGTTTTATGATATGATAACTAAGAAAGCATGTAAATGATTCAATGAATAGAAAGAGATCCTAGGGAATCCCAATCCGGATTAGGCTCAATCATAGCTTTCTAATGGATCAAGATGTGCAATCCTATCGAGGCACTACAATGTTGACTACTTTGTGGCTAACAAAGGTCATCGCTAACGAATAGTCGGGTAAGGACTATCCGACGCAAAAGGTATATGCTAGAAAGTCGATAATCGAGGGATTAGCTTCGATCATCACTAACAAGAAGTTAGGTTAGGAACATCTCGCCGCAAGGAATTGGGTTGTATGGAAAATGGTAATGGATCGGGGTGGTTCTAGCACCTCGAATCCAAAACACAACAAAAGATAGGATAGATGTTAGGACAAATGTAGATTGGAATGGTTCTTACACAAACAAGTCCCTAACCTAGAGCCAAGATTCCCTTCAACACAAGTGGCCATGGTTCTAACACAACCTACTCATTGGGGAATATCAACAAACACTTATTAGGCATAAGATTCTAGCTTATGCAAACCAAGGAATTTATCCATCCAACATTAGAATCCAACTACAAAGATGAGAAAGTAAGCTGTCTCAATAGGGATTTCAACATCCAAATCCAAAGAAAACTACAAATAAAACCTAAAACATCATGGTATTCCATTAGGATATGAAGTTAGCTCCTCATCTTCAAGGTTGGAGATGTGGAGAAGAGTTGGATCATCCTTCCTTCTTCAATCCCGTGAGAGCTCTCCTCTTTCCCAATTTAGGGTTGCCCCTTTCCTTGGCCTCCAACCATCCAAGAGAATTCCCAAAATGAGAGCTCTAAGTCCTCTATTTATAGCCACAAAGCTTCTCTCATTAGGATTAGATCTGGGTCTTTCATTTTACTTAGCTGGCAAAGAAAGATCGATTTTCATAAAATGAAGATCGATCTTTTATTCTGTATAGTTGGTTGCGTCCCGAAGAAGATCGATAGATCGGTCTGTTGTACAATAACTCTCTGTCACAACAAAGATCAATCTTCTTGTACCAGAAGATCATTGTTCTTTGTCTAGGTTACAACAAAGATGGATCTTTTTGTGCAGGAAGATGGATCTTTGTTCCTGCATCTTGTTCTATTGCCATGGCTTTAAAAAGATCGATCTTTCATGTATTAAATGTGTCTGAATAAACTCATTTTCGCTCCAAACATAACAATCTAACTTTCCTTATATGAATAATGGTAGTAATGGTTATGACAGAATAAACACATATATTTCCACTAACACTGCTAATAAGTTAATTGTTTACCACTATTATTATCATCTAGCGCTACTATTACTTATGGCTAGGTTTGTTTTGCATAATAAGATATGGGAACCAAAAGATGGTGTGAGGGGTCAAATTCGTATCATGTGTGTGGTAAGCCACAAGATAAGACAATAGAAGATGCGACAAAAGATTAAAAATATCTAATTAAAGATATTTTGAATGTTTTATATAAAAGACTTGATGAGCTTATTTATTTCATCTCTAAAATTGCACCAAACATAAAATAAAATGGAGGCCACAAGAGTGCTAATCCCATCCCGAGTATAATTCCATAAAACAAACATATCGTGTATATTTCACTTAAAAGAAACCAAACAACTCTAGGGGGTGTTTGGTTTGTGCATAAGGGGTAGCTATGCATGCATAAACCCCCCTTTATGCACCCAAACACCATTTTTAAACCTTACATAACTTCTTGCATAATTTTGATCAAACCTTGCATAAGTAAGAGTTACGTAAGGTTTTTTTTATCCTACAAAGAAGGTGGGATAGTGCATGAGTCTATTTATGCAAAAAGGTTATGCATGTTTCCTAACCAAACACATTTTTTTAATGCAAAAAGTTAGGAATGCATAACTTGTATGTTATGTACTACGCACTAATGTAATAACTTACATATTGGAAGTAGTGAGTTTAGATAATCATTTACTTCTCGTGACTAGAGGATTAGAATTGAATCAAAAAGAGAGATCAATAATTTTAGTCATTGACATATGCTAAGGAGGAGGAAGGATGAGGTGTTTTATAGGGAAGCATGCGATGTGAAGAGGAAAGAATAACGTGTTAAGAGGAAAGGATGAGGTGTAAAGAGGGAAGAGTTAGGTGTCGAGAGATAAGGATGAGGTGTAAGGATGAGGGAAGAGGTGTTAAAAGTGGAGCATGAGGTGTCAAATAACTTGAGGATGAGGTGTCAGCAGTAGGGACATGTGGCACCATCTAAAGAAAAGATGCACATATTGGCGACACGTGTCTATGCTTTTAGGAGGATGTGTCAACCCTAAAAAAATGCTATATAATGAAGGGATTGAGGGCATATCAGAAGTAAAGAAGAGAGAAATGAAAAGAACAAGATGAGAAAGTT
Source organism: Narthecium ossifragum (assembly GCA_963920575.1). Classification (NCBI taxonomy): domain Eukaryota; kingdom Viridiplantae; phylum Streptophyta; class Magnoliopsida; order Dioscoreales; family Nartheciaceae; genus Narthecium; species Narthecium ossifragum. The sequence continues at coordinate 18,531,396 of OY986969.1, forward strand.
GAAAATGAGAAATGGGAGAGAAGGAAAAGATAAGAAGACCGTTTCAAATAGATGTCAAGGGCTAAAAGATTTAAATGAGTAATGGGATTCTTGAAACTATCTTTCCTATCTTGTTTCATTAAAAAACATCTTATATCATATGAGTATGTTTGATGGAGCTTTTGATTAAAGATCATTCTCATGAATACATGTATGAAATTTAATTGCATTTGCTAGTCATTTCATAAGAATTTTGAAATTTAGTTGCATTTGCTAATCCTTTACGGCCTCATGTCATTCTGATTCACTACTTGAATGAATTTAGTATATGATATATAGCTACATGTAATCTCGTTTAGTCGAGGATTGAGCATATGCAATTTAATTCATCTAGCATGATTTTTTTATGAAGCATGCCATTATTCAAGATCACGCATTATCAATTAATTCCTAATGTAGATGTTTCAAGATTCCTATACTCACTAGGTTAGTGTAACTCATTAGTTCTTAACATTACAAGCAAAAGACTGTTGCAAAATCATTCTAATGTGAAGTGTGAAGGGGGTTGATGGACATATATTTAGACCGTTCGTAGTCTTGCTACTGGCCGATCACGACCTCATAAAAGAAGATGAAGTAAAGGTCATGACAATACAACTCTACGTGTGGCTAAAAAATGTGCATAGTGCTTAACAGGCAGAATCACTGTGATGGGAAGCAGTGAGGGAAAAAGGAGTTGAGGCTCGATCAAAGACAGGGGGTCCCTCACAGTCAGGTGCGATGCAATTGCCCCCTAAAAGTCAAGTACCCCTCCTTCCAGCAATTCTTCACCCAGTTCGTCCACTTGAGTGTCTTCCTATGTCTGTAGAGAAGCAAATCGATTAGAAGCTTCAGGACAGCCTATAGTCTCCAACGAAGACTGGACTGCGCTTCCTCGGTGCCGAGAATAGTCTGTCTTAGTTATTGCCTTTTTTTTTTTACACGCTTATCGCCTGCCTCTTTCGATCCGGATACATGCATAATTTCTTGCATAAGAAACATGCACAATTCTTTCATAAGTGGAGCTATGCACTATCTCATCTTCTATGTAGCATAAAAAATCTTGCATGACTCCTACTTATCCAAGATTTTACTAAAGTTATGCAAGAACTTATATGAGGTTGTAAAAAGGATGTTTGGGTGCATAAAAGGGGTTTATGGATGCATATCGAGCCCTTATGCGCAAACCAAACAGGGTTTATGCATGCATATCTACCCCTTATGTACAAACCAAACACCAAAAAGGTGGCCATTTCCTGCAGCAGTGGTAATATCATAAGTACCAATAACCACTTGCACACCCCTAACAAAACCGACCACCTTGCCTGCAGTTGTCTCTGCCAATGACCAACTGTCTAGGAATCAAAATGGCATAGTACAATACCATGTACAAATCTGTCTTCCAGTCCTCAAAATAACAAAAACAATAGCTTGTTGCTCATTACTGAACTTCTGAATAAGAATAAATCACAATCGACGACTTGTTCCATCAGCAATATTTCCAGTTTAACACACTCCCAAACTGCGAAAAGCTAAGAGGCTGAATCATACCATCTTTCACGTTTAATATCTAATATTACAACCAACAGTATCTTCAACTAAGAATAAAGACTGAATAAACGTTGAAAGGGTTAGGTATGCACCGTATAAAAGTTAAGTCATCTAGCTCATCCGTAAAAATTTATGCCGAATGGCAGGGGATGGCCAGCCACAAGGACTGGTGGGATTGTTTATGACAATAAACCAAAGAACCGAGCCAAAAATGTACGAATTTAATTGGTCTTCTTGTTGTTCTTCACCTCTGAATCATCATCATTCTGAGCAGCTGTTGAATTGTTGGCAGTCAAACGCTGGGTTTCATCTTCACCTCCAAAACCAAATTCATTGACACGCTTTTTATCCACTGGATATTTCCACCTCTGGTACACGTATATGAGGAAAATGACATCTGCATTTCCACAAAAGAAGGGAGACACTTAGAACTCACATTAATCGCGAGGCAATCACAGCCCAGAGTCATGGATCAAAAGACAATCCGAATTCATGTTAATAATGCAAACAGCAATACTCAGTAAAAGGTGATATTTGCACAGGAAGTCTGCATGTGTGAGCATCCTGAGCAACTACTTTATGCTTAAACAAAAGCTCAAGCATGCAATTCAAGTCAGAACCCACCATCTCTGAAAACGGACAGCCGATGCAGCATTGGCATTTTGATGACGAAGGCAAAAAGGTCATCAATAATCGTGTTGAGAAATTTGTAGGTCATTTGCCTCCACGGCATATGAGCAACAGACTTCAACTTGTAGTTAATGAACAGCTGTGGGCACATCATTATAAAACCTGAAGATCATACAATGTGAGGAATAAGTTAAATCGACTTTAATTCAACCGAATGAATCTTCAGAAGAGAAAATATTCAAAAATAGATTATCATCTTCAAACCCACTAAGTTCACAAATCATCAGGGACCAAATTAGATTGCAAACCTGAGCCAAAAGAATAGACAAAAACCATTTCTAACGAATAAGATAACCCATAAAAGCATGGGGAGAACTAGTATTAACATCAAGTAGGAGAAAGCTCACATTTAAACGACAATAGATGAATCCTAATGTCCAGAATTTTCAAAAACACATCTTGCCAATACAGATATGTCATGAACAGTACATGATTCAGAACTTAAATGGATCATAACAAAAGTATGCCATTGCATGTGACATGAATCTTGTTATCCATATCCATGTTTAATTCTCAAAACAAAAATTGGCAAGTCCTCCTAGCAAGCAACATATTGCATCACTAAGTACACCTTCTCTATTATGTCCTTTACACCTTCTCTATTATGTCCTTTGGGTGCTTCTATAACACTAGAGTGGATGAACTCTCACTGCAGAATTATGGGAATCTTTTGAATTGTGACCCTTCTAAGAACCACAATTAAATGACCTTAAAGGCTGAGAAACAACTTTCTAGTGATCCAAGCAATGATGAGAAGATTGCCTTGCATACCAACGATGTACGGATTTTATGAAGAAGCAAAAGAGCAAACCTACGATCTTTTCTGATCTCATGTAAAGGTATTGTCCTCGTAGAGGAGACTACTAGCATCTAGCAGAATGCAGAGAGTGGATCGAACAGGGAACAGAAGGTAGGACTATAAAAAGTTTAGCCCTTCCCCTCATGGTAATGCTTTCAATTGTGTTTATTCCATAGAGGCGTTTAGCTGTTAAATGAATTTGGAGTGGGATAAAAACTTTTGACTAATCAAAAGCGTGACTATTGCGTTACGTTACACCTAAATAGTTATTCCATAGTGGGATAACAAGCCCCATATCACATTGTGGGGCCGAAATAGGCCTAAAAAGATTATATCCAGGGTATCTGTGTCACTGAATCACACAAATGATCTCAGCCAATTGACTGGAATGAGTACACCTTCCATACATATTTTATGCCAATTCCATCAGGCAAGCGGAATGACAAAACCTTAGCACCCTGTTTCGAGAATAAACAAAATCCTGTTTCCTTGCTGCACGTACTGCCTAAAACTAGAGAGAATAACATCAACATCGCTATGACAATCATCAGAACTTACACTACTTACAACCAACCAACCAAAGCCAAACCTCACCCATCCCCTTCCCACCCCCTCCCCCACTCCCGCCCCCACCCTCACCCCCTCCCCCACCCCCTCCCCCACACCAAAGCCAAACCTCACCCATCCCCTTCCCACCCCCTCCCCCACCCCCGCCCCCCAAACCAACTCTACAATTACGTTTTAAGACAACCAAGACCCCATCTGGATAAGTACTCCAACAAGCATATATCTGGAATACAATTTCCTTGTTCCACCTACCTAGTCTTTTTTCCACCCTCACCACTACTGCAAGACTTTTTTTTTTTTTTTTTTTGGCTTAATTGAGCCAACAGGCTAGGTGAAACTCACATCCTTAAAACCCTTAAACCCAGGGCATCCCACTGGCATCTTCAATGCCATGCCTCGCAACCACTACTGCAAGGCTGCAACCAAATGGACGCGACAAATTTTCCTGCAATGAAAAAATTTTCACCAATCCATCTGCTTTGCAAACTCCAAATTTGTGACACCTATGGATATAAGTACGGCAAAACTAACTAGTAACTCCCAAGTCCTCTTGCCTAGAAAACAAAAATTTTTGTTTCATCCGCAACTATTGATGCTATATTCTAACCTTTCAAATCTCATGTGAATTTATCTGGTTCTTCATTGATCAACATATTACCTGTGTGCTGAATGAAGGCATTCTCTTAAGAGGATAGATTAACTCCCAATACCAAATATATGGGAATATGCTATGCATTTCAAGACTTGACAGGAACAACATTCAAACCTAAGATCTTGTATTCAATATCAACATCAAACTCCAACAACTCTATAAACGCCAGCCATGGATCGCTCTCTCCCTCTATATCTCAACTACCTCAAGACTCAAGTACAAGGTTCATAATACAAAACCAATAGCAACAACTTATCTCTAACACCCACCCAACCCCCATCCCCCACCCCCTCCTCTCTCTCTCATCAATCCGTAACAATATAAAGAAAGTTGGATGGAAGTATCACTGTGAATATCTTTAAACTTGAAGGACACATATTTCTAAAAAGAGAGCAAAAATGTAAAGAAACTTGAATGAAAACACAACCGTGAAAGGTTTTCAAGAACATGGATGTAACCAACCGAGAAAGAAAAGTTTTCTTAAAAAAAAACCTGATATATGTGAAGCAGATTTCATGCTAAAACAGGCAGTAGAAGTGAAAAAAAGGGACACGACATGGTTTAAAAAAATCAAAAGACAAAAATTAGCACCTAAAAGTAACAGTGCTGAGATATTGCCACAGGTCTAAACTTACATAAGCATATTAAAACAATCTTAGTACTTAGATGCTAATTTGAACAAAGAAATACCTGCACATTATACAAAGTGAGAAGCTAAACAAACAATTTAAACTCACCAAACATGTACACACAGCTTGTGAGAGACGAGAGAATCCAAGAATACCAGCCTTTATGGCGCTCATACATGAGGGAATAGATTGAAGAGCACACCACAAGAAAGAAAAGGACATATGATAGATACTTCATTGCTATATCATCATACTCCTTCGTTTTGTTCTTTGCATATGATTCACGGTCTCGGAATTTCAACATGGGAATCCTCCCACTTCTGTCTATCTGTTTCATAAGATAAAATTAAAAAAAAATTAATTGAATGAATAAGACAGTCGTAGCTTAAGTTGGTGGGACAGAAACATTTGGGCAATTGGTTGTCAGAGATTTCCAGATGTAGACCAATTCAGAAAAATAGAATGTAAAGACATCATAGAAGTATTTGCACCAGCTACGTTTATAAAGATGTAGATCCTGAATGGCAATTTTCTATTGTTGGACAAGACAAACCCAAAAGTTGTTTAAATGGCTTTATAGAAAAGTTGCTTAGTTCAACTGCATGCCAGTAACCTATGTGAATTGCAACTCTATTGTTTTAAAATCTTCAACCAATTGTGCCATATTTAAACTCCAACTGAACATAGCTTTGTGAAAAAGGAACATCCAGAAAGTCTCACAGAATTTTTTTATTGTCATCATTTCTCAGCTTAAAGTTCAATAAAAGAAATCAGTTTTTTTGCTGAATTTCCAAACAACTTGCATAATAAAAAGACAGCATATGTACCTCTATGTGCATAGCTTTTCCAATTTTCCAAAACTCAATGCAGCAACCAACGCCAGAACTAGCAAGGATCATCCATGAAGTATCATTATCAAGGAGGTAAAGGAAAACAATCAACTGAGAAATAAAGCTGACAACCACGGATTTTGCTGATAATCCCTCCATAGACTTGTTTTTATTCCAAAATTGAATATCTGCAAAAATTAATAGATTTGCAATAAATTGGAGGACATGTGAAAATAAGATCAAGCTACATAAATTCAACTTATAAAACCCACAATCAAGCCATAAAGAGTCGAGTTACAAACCGTTCTTGAATGCCAAGAAATCAAATACAGAATGCAACAAAGACACAACCATCGTTAAACCAAGGAGGTATGGGTTTCCTTCCAAAAAAACCCTCTGCAAACAGAATAAAGTCAGATTGAAGTTAAACCAAACACAGGAATATGTTCAGAGACATGCATCACAACAAAGATGCAGCACAAAAGCAGCAAGATCACCAAATTCAAGAACCTAATAAAACTTTAACACCGAGTATAGACATAGAAATAGAATTAAATAAGAACAGTAAAGGTTAGAGGTTTAGCTGTTCTTTTTAACTCCAACTCATTTCACTTCTACTACTGATGTAAAAGAGAATGCTTTAACACCATTCGTTATTATATGCCCGATACATATCATGCCCGTAAATTACTGGCACAATTCATGTACCGACACAAATCCTGTACCAATACATGTATTAGATCGGAAGATCTTCGTGCCTGAGCCACTAGCGCAATAATCCTTGACTATATGTTTGGAGAATTTCTAGAAGCTAAGTACGATAGTACTTGAACATAGATATCATTTCTGCAAATTTTAAGAATTTGAATCATTTCTAGAAACCAAGTACAATAGTACTTGAACATAGAAGCGAACAAGACCAACCACCTTGATAGCTAACGACCTCATAACTGTGGCTGATACTAGAATTTCATAAATGACCGAGCATGATGGAGAAATGGTATCAAAAGGCAGCTTTATATTTCCTCAAAAAGCTAGAGCTCTTAAGGGAAAATACAACATTTACCTTCATGATATTGGAATTTGAAATCGGGATGATTACATAAATATACCTTAAGTTCATCAGCCTCGCCTTCAAGCATGCTGCCATAACTACGTTGCATCTGAAATGACTGCTCAATCTGTAAGAATAATTGCCACTTAGTCATACTAATTGGGCCCAGATCTAGATTAAGGGGCAACTCCACCACGGTGTTGTTGAGTGGTATTAATTTATCCCTCAAAAGCCAGAATTCGTTGAAGTAAATAGTCGGATAATAGTTCCCCGTAGTATGCTCCACGTTCAAGTCTGCTCCGTAATGTCAGGGAAAAAGTTTCTATGGTGCTTGGCAAAGATACTTTTAAAATCAAGGACAATAAAAAATTAGCTTAAGTGAAATAATAATACAGCGTACTGAAGAAGAATATGAGAACTACCGACTGAGAACTACCTTATGAATGAAACTCCAGTTAATCAAGCAGCAACAAATCTTTTCATCTAATAACTGGTGGAAGCGACTATGAATTTTCATTTTCATCTTAATGGAAGTTAATGTGAGAGACTAATCAATCGATGGAGAAGGGTGTAAAAAAGAAACTGAAAGAAGAAGATTAAGATGTAGCTCTCATCCAATGACATAAAACTATAATGGTGTATATATATCATTGCCAAGGTCAAAATCTAAAGACAATCTCAATTCTGATAGAAACCTCGTCATTCACTGATTGATTTTAAGTTAAAGAGTCACAATCAAGATGGAAATGCATTTGTTCCGGATCAAAGATGCCAATAATGAAATCGAGAAGGGAATTGATAGGTACAATACAAGCGGCATGCTTATCCTGGAACATGACATGCACAGCAACAGGCCTTCATTTCATAACCAACAGTGACTATCCTGAAGATGATTAAGTCAACTGTCAAACATAAATTATCATGGATACAACCAACGATGTTTGGAGGAATGGCATTCTGGGGGTATCTGCAATAAAGAAGAGGAAAACATAAATTAGCGGGTCACTAATGAATGTGAGCTGGCAAAGAAAAAAAATGAACAATGAAAATGTAGAGAGCATCGACTTCTCCAATCAATAACAGAAAAAACTGGGACTGAAATGAATCATCATGCATGCAAATTCCAGACAAATAGCATACTACTTAACCAAGTTACACAAAATCTAGCACTCAAGAATCGAAGCCTAGAAACAGTTAAAATTGGCATACAGCTATTTATGTTATTGGGCTTATGATACAATATTGAAAATTGAATGCTTGACCAACAATTCAATATCTTCTTTACATGAGTGAAGAGATGTGAAATTAAAGAAAGCTTCAGACAATTTTTTTCCACAACTGCGACCTAAGAAATCATATCAACCTATCCAGCTAGATTTAAGAACCTGATTCTTTTTCACCAACAACAAGTCCTACCTCCTAGCAAGCATCCTCAAACCTCCTCAGATTTCAATATATGGGACATACTTGGTCCCAAGGATTACCCTCCCAGACAGCACAGGTGTTGTAACATGTATGTCAGCACAGCCATCCTTGCTTGGTCCAGCTCCTCGATTAAGAGTTAGGCCACATCCACAATTTCATAAGTCCTTGCTGGGAAATGCCTGCCCTATTTCTAAACAATCTGGAAACATTGTGAACAACCTACTTATATATTGTCTACTTGTTCTTCGTAAGATGAGTTCTAAATATGACCAAATCTCTTAAACTAACGTCCTCCAATACGCAAGCCAAGTCATCAAAATAATTTCACAATAGCATTCAAGTCTAAGAATATGGATGAATAGATTGGTCAATGATTAATCCATGAATATACATAATTAATGGATTTAAAGTGCCGGTGGGCACAAACTGTGCCCATTGTGTGTATTTGCTAGTGATTTGCTAGTAGGATATATATACTCAGCACAGACCATATTCATCTTCTGTGTCGTCAGCACGAGGCACGTAATGTGCCAGAAATAGATCTGCACAATAGGTGCCAACGGCACTTAAAACAATGTCCATATGACTGTAAGTATGCATGTATAGGAAGGCAAGCAACATACAAGTATCTAGCGAAGCAAAAAAGGACGACCGGAAATTAACACATCCTATCCTAGTTCAATAAAGCACATAAAACAACGGAAGACAAAGAACCACCGACAAAGAACCACCGAAGTAACAATTGCAAAGGGGTGACAAGCATCAATTAAGGAAAACTAGTCTTAAATTGGTAATAAGCTAAGATTGACACACTTCCATGTGTGCTCAATCATGTTTAAATATGAAAGAAAGATTATCGATGTCATAACCAGATTTACCTTGTAAAGTCATCAACGAGATTGATTGTAATGTTAGGTTTCCAATAAGACACCCACTCAACAGGGGCTTCATCCTCGGCGTCAGCATGAAGATTGTCCTTCGGCTATGACAAAGAAATAATAATAAATTCAAAGCACAGAAATAGTGAATAGAAACACTAATGTTCATTAACTGATCAAATAAAGAAATAAGGATAAGAAACAAGTAGGATTAACTGATAAAGGAAAAACATCAGTCACTAAGCACAGAATTAAAGAATGTGTGAGACACCAAAGAGGATCATCAAAGGAAACATATCATATGTTCTAAGCACGACATTAAATAGTGTGTGAGATTGCATACATGATCATCAAGCAACTGAAGCCTATTTTAACACGACTGAGGATAAAGCAAAACCTCTGGTACTGGCTCTTCCTCTTCAGGAATCTTTCCTAGCAAACTTATCCTTTTATCTGCTTTCTTTTTGGGTAAGTACATCACAATAGCTAAAAGAGACAAAGAATAAGATATATTGAACGCCAAAGCTGCAACGAAGTCTACAAATTTTTAGAAAGGAGGCACTTCTATGAACAACAATATCTTACGATGCGTTCTCCCAAAGGAAGACAGAGGCTGATACTCAGAATCATTAGGATCTGGAGGGTAACCAGAGCGGGCAAAGAAAACATGAGCATAGAGGCTCCCATTATGCTTAAGGGCCTGCAATTCACATGTTACATACAACTCAGCAAATAGAACTAGTAATAACCGCCAATAAAAGCTAGGCTGCCTGGCGCACCCATATTTTCGTGAAATGAGAGCATATCATCAATACTCAATTTTACCTCTGATGGGAAATATTTCATAGAATGAGATCTACTACTTGATGGCCCCCAAACTGCATATGGAACATTTGCCTCATGCCACACAAGGGCTTCCTCATTCCCAAAGTCGTTGAACTTTTCTTGCTCAGAGAGATAGAGCCACATATCCTACCAAAGAGATACATAAGAAATAAAAAATAACTCATAGACATATGACAACGTGTGCATTTATGTTTAGATACTCCCAACTCAAGCCACATAAAACCATGACATACCCTATAGATTAAGATTTGGATGGCACAGTCTGAGCAGCCTGGTACACAGGTACATAACATTCGGATAGGTCCCCAGAACAATCATAAGGATCATGGAACATGTGTTAGGGACAGATTCAGGCATATTTCACTCGAAATTATCAATTCTTCCTATTAACTCTAGGTGAAGTGGATATCAGTACTGACTTTCTTCATGTTTTATGTGCTTTTATGTTAAGTCAGTATCAAATACCAGCTTCTCTTCAACATGGATCTCAAGAAAAAAAGAAAAGGGTACTCTACAAGATAAAGATCTATTCACTAGTCTAGAATTCTTGATGATAGAAGGAGAAAGCTACACGGAAGGCTAGAAAGGTCTCTCTCCCCTCCTCCCTCTCTGCCCCGTGCTTCATCCCTCCTCCCTCTAACTTGCTCGCTCACGAGTCCACCCCCCCCCCCCAACACAAAGAATCTGTTTGCAAGAGTTTCCCTTCTAACCGCATCAAACCTCAGAGTACAAGGCCTCTAAATGACTGAGGTTCTTGTAGTTGTCGAAGAAGGGAACCCCTACGGACTCAATATTTGATATTTCAATCCCCTAGATCAGGACCGAGTTTTCTCCTGGAAGTGTCTCCTAAGCTAATAAGGAAACCTTCCTGAGCCAAGACACATTGGGCTCTAAGGATTTTGATGGGCAGCTTGTCGATTATGTTTAGACTCAAAAAGGAAATGTGAACAAGAAGAAATAGCATGTTAAGTCATTCAGGCACAAGTAAATTACCTGTGCTAACCTGTAAACAAGATGAACCAACCTTTTAAGTCATTTCAATTGCAATTAAGTTGCATATGCCACGTTCTCTTCAAGAACTGTAAAGAAAAGGACTTTCCTAAAACACCTATGAAAAACATACTAGCACAACATGTTAAACCTTCGGTTATTATCATCTAGCATGAATTAAAATGTGACGAACACCTAGTTGAAGCACTGAATAGGCTTTAAAAGCTCCATTTTAATTCCAGTCAGCATTAGAGAATGGGACTCTTACGTGCCAAGTACATACCTGTTGTAAACATCCTAGTCCATCGGATTTAATGATGTCAAGAAATTTACACATCCTAGCTGCCCTTTTCACAAAATATATACTAAGTAGATGAGTTCCGTACGTTGACATCATAAACACTTAAAAGAGTAGACTAATATTCTTTCCCTCTTCCTACAATATTGTCCGCTGTATCTTAAGAAAATGACCAAAAAATAACTAAAAATCACTTACGGGGCCTCAAGATACTCTGAGGTGGGTAATATGCCGATCCTGTTTCCTCAACAATCATTTTTTTTATTTGTTCCATCACTTGATTTAGAAATAAGGAAAGATAACAAATGATCCAAGATATTGGCTTCGTTATCCTCACCAAAATAAAACTTATGCAGCAACTAATAAATTAGGAAAAACAATTACTGAAGGCAATTTGATATTAAGAAATGCCGCATAAGATTATGCCTTTCAGGTCATCTACACTTTATTACTTTGTACTTCACTTGGTTTTTAATATAAAGTTTTATTTAATAAATTTAATATCATCACATATAGATCAAGTGGCTTGAAGTTGCATTCACCACCCACTAGAGGAGCATAATGAACAAGTTCGTCACGGAAAAATCTAAGTAGGCATTATGTAACTTCGTATGCCAACTAACCAAAACCTAACTGACAACGATCAGAAAGGAACTATCTTCCTGTTCTTCCATACAATACAGGTTCAAGTCCATCATCTATGTGCATACAGAGAGAGAAGACAGAGAGAGAGGAGCTCTTAGATTCTCGTCATTGGCATCAAGTTTGCCACAAAATATCACAAATTATGGGACAAAACAAACTTGAAGTTATGAACCCAACCTGATCAGCAACAGGCAGACAACTGATTACACTAATCATAAGAAGAGGAACGCATAAGAGCGAATCCAGCGTGAAGACCAAGAAAAAGTACCCAACAACAAAAAGAAACACAAGAACGAGAAAAAGAAAGAGTAGATCAAAGAAAAGTAAGGTTTTTGGGTTAGGGTTAGGGTGAGGTAAGGGAATCGCACCAGAGTCTCGCTCTTCTGAAAGAGATTGGAAATGAGTTGGGATGGATCGGAGGACTTCTTGGGCCCAAAAAACTTCATTGCGAAGTACCATAACATCGCCATCCGCACGATATTAATCATAGTTTGCCCGATGCCGACGCCGCCCTGCTGCTGCTGCGGCGGTTGCTGCTGCTGACCGACCTGCCCGCCCGCCGGCTGCGCCATCGCTGGTCACCTCGGAGCCCCCGGATCCACAACAGGGCAGGCAGCGAGAGAGAGAGAGGAGCCCCGATCAAGACTGTTCCGGAGAAGTTATTAAAGATCTCATGAGAGGTGCTATTCGAACCCTTGTGTAAATTAGTTTGATTTTTCCAGTCTAATATTTCCCAATCTTAATAGATGTGTTAAGTTGAGCCGTACTATTTGGATTCGAGTACAACGGCTAAATGCAGAATTAGCCTTTTGCCGAATGATAATTAGATAGACTCATGAATGTCTAGTGTGTGGCCCATGCCACCTGTCACGTTTCTATTTACCCATTATTTACCCCCTCAATGCTTATATGGAGCCGTCTTTAAGTGGCTTATAAACCCCTCACATTCCCGGATTAAATGCATCAATTCTTTCATATTTAAGGGATGCTAGATGTTTAATCTGGACACAATCTCTAATGGAATTTATGGAGATCAGTTTAAGTCATGATCCAGTATACTTCAATGTATATCCAAATTTAAGTCTGACATTAACATATCCGTATATATTAGAAGCGGTCAATCTTAATATAAAGACTCATGTATATGAATTCTTACCACAATCAGAAACGATAGCAATAATATATCGTATTCATTATAAAGTCCTAAGTACTTTAGCTCCTAAAGCAAGACATCATACTGATGAGTGCGTGAAAGTATACTTTGAATAACCTTATAATCATCTCAATTACTATATTGTCACCCTTAATCAACCTCTTTAGCACTATTTTTATACTTATATGTGCTTCGCATAGTTGTTTGGAAAATGCAGGAAATTAGAGCATAAAGAAAGCTGAAAAGATTACAAATGTCAACTTCAAATATTAAACTGTAACTTCTCATGCAGAACTAGATGATGTGTCATATACCATTGGAAAACTCTGCAAGTCTAGTTTCTGGAGAATTTTATGATTCGTGATTCTGAGTTTCCTACATGAAGTTATAACATTTTTTTGTACCAATGCGCAGTGTTGAATGAATAGTGTCGGTCGACCATCGCATCATCCGCGAGATCGACCGTCGTGCTCACAATGCTCACGGTCAATCGTGGCATCGACCGTCAGCCTTCGTCAAGAAAAACACTTCTCATGGTCGATGCGATGATTGACCGTCGTTTTTCCAAATATTATGCACAGTTCACGGTCGACTGTGGCATCGACCGCGGGCGTATAACGGGTTTAAACTTAACCCGAGTTTCCTAATCTTGGACCCTATAAATAGGAAACTTAGGGTTAGTCAAAGGAGGTTTTTGGACGTTTTTGGAGACTCTTTCTAGGCGTTTCTGAAGGAAGAAGATGAAGACATCTCCATCCATGACCGAGTAATCCGTGGGCATGGCGGACAGATGACCTAGCGAGGATTAGGGTTCCTTCTTCATCATGGTTCATAGTTTTAATCTTTATTGTTAAACTCTTTTCTATGTATTGAACCTTCAAGGATTATTTTCAGATTATGAATTTTCTATATGGATGAATTATATTATGAATCTAATCATGCTTCTTTCATGATCTTATAATCCCATGGTTATATCAATTGTTTACCTAATTTATCTCGTGAATTCTTTGCTATGCATTGCCGATTGTAAGAGTTAGTATTGTGTATTCTTAGAGATCTGGTAAGATTAGATTAGAGCTTTGTCCCGATGAACTTTTGCTATATGTTGCTTGTAGTGACATCCGGTATCATATATTCTTAGGTTTTGGTGGGATAAAGTTAAAGCTATAAAAGGAAGAATCAATTATAGGAAGAGACATTGATATATTTTGTTAAGTTTATAGTTCCATATCTTCCGGTTAATGTGATTGGGATGTGAATCCCTTGACTGAGTAGTATTATATGAACCATTGAGAAGAGAAGAATCTAAATTCGAATAAAGTGATTCCCGATGCCTAGCCTTATTAAAATCCTTTGATCTAATTTAATTAATTTTTAAGTTTTCGTTTGTCTTCAATTCATTGTTATTTGCGTTTTGAATGTTTTCTGCTTGTCTCTTTATGGATTCGACCTCTCTTATGTTATGCTGCACTACACCGCTGTGTTGTGACACATTTGGCGCCGTTGTCGGGAAGACGGTTCAGAAAAGCACCAGAATCAGATTACAGTGATTGTAGACATCGAAAGCGGTACCTTCGTTCACTTTATTTAGTCTTTATTTCTTTATTTCGGCTTTGATTTTCCTTCTCTATTAGGATTTTTTTCTTTTATTTTGGCTTTAGTTAGTTAGCTTAGTTTCTATTAATGTTTTTTCTTATTTCCTTTAGTTGGTTTACATCTTTTGGATTACGTGATTGTTGGTGTATGCCTCAGTATAAAAAAGAACTAGGCAGATTTGCTAGACGCCCCAAGGGTAATTCTGAAACTTTTGATAGTGAGACATATATTGCTAATCTCTATAACGCACAATCACAAACTTCACATCATAATTTCATTATGGTTGAGCACGAGGAACAACAAGCTCCTAAGAGTTTGCATGAATATTTGCATCCCACACGCACTGCTACACCTTCATGCATCATGTTTTCACCTAATGCAGCACATGCAGACTTTAAACTTGGTATGATTCAGTTGCTTCCTACTTTTCACGGGATGGAAAATGAAAATCCATATGTGCATATTAGGAAGTTTGAGGAAGTAGTAGCGACTTTCCATGGCCAACTGGGCGCTGTAGACATGATCCGACTTAAATTCTTCCCCTTCTCACTGAAGGAAAGAGCGAAGAGTTTGAGGCCACGATATATAGGATCTTGGGTTGAAATGACACAGATGTTTTTCAACAAGTATTTCCCACAGCATAAAACCAATGCACTTAAGAAACAGATTTTAACCTTTACACAGAAGGATAGTGAAACCTTGTATCAGGCGTGGGAACTATTTAAAGACATGTTGAATTTATATCCTCATCATGGATATGAGAGTTGGCGTATTGTTAGTTATTTTTACGATGGATTAATTGTTAAAGAACGCCAATTTGTTGAAATGATGTGTAATGGTGAATTTTTATAAAAAAATCATGACGCAGCTATTGAGTATTTGACAGAGCTTGCTGAGAAAGCTCATACATTGACTGGGCCGAGCGCAACAGATAGTACCAGCAAAGCCAGACCATTATCGCAGCAACAGGGTGGAGGAATACATCAGTTGCGCGAGGAAGATGCACTCAAGGCCAGAGTAGAGAGCCTGACAAGGGAGCTGAAGCTACTAAAGACCAAAGATATGATGGCTGCCCGGACCTCTCCATACAACGAAACGTCAAAGCCAGTTAGGCCTTGTGTGATATGTCAAGGTGTGGACCACCAGATTGATGATTGCCCCACCTATGCTGAGATGAGAGGTGTGTACGATGAACATTGCAACATCGTGGGTGCATTCAGGAGGTCGTACACTCCCTATTCAGAGACGTATAATCCATGGTAGCGAGAGCATTCGAACTTCAACTGGAAGTCGAACGCTTCATAAAACAACGAGCATCATCAACCACCACCTCATAAGCCTTTTTCTAACCCTCCCTATAATGCATCTGTTTTTCTTAGGCCTATATTTTCTAATAGTTTGCAGGAACTGAAATCTATGATTGTGCAAGAATCTAAGGAAAGAAAGGCGGATGTTCAAAAGATCAAGAGCCAGATCACGAAGCTGATCAACTCTTTGAGCATGCATGAACAAGGAAAGTTCCCAGCTCAACCTCAACAGACTCAGGTATCTAGTGCTGAAAAAAATAATGTGAAGGAGATGAACGCCGTAACTACAAGAAGTGGGAAAATGATAAGTCACAAAATATGCATAATTCACCCATTCAACTGGGCTTTGTTAGCTCTCAAGCAATGCATTTTTAATATCTTTTCATATGGTTTCAGCTTACGAAGAGAGTTGCATCGATTTCGGGCCAAAAGATATCAATTACACAGAATCAACCATAATCGGATCGATCCAGACCTTTAGTAGATCGATCCAAAATATGTGGATCGATTCATACCTACAATGGATCGATCCAGAACCCTTTTCCATAGAGCCATGACTCTCTGTTACATGTCGGATCGATCCAGACTTATATTGGATCGATCCAAATATTTTGGATAGATCCAGACCTACAATGGATCGATCCAGAACCCTTTTTCAGAGAGCCATGACTCTCTGTTACATGTCGGATCGATCCAGACTCTCTGTTACATTTCGGATCGATCCAGACCGTTAATGGATCGATCCAGAAGCCTGTTCCAGAGAGTCTCTCTGTTACATTTTGGATCGATCCAGACCTATATTGGATCGATCCAAGCCGTTAGAAACCCAAATTTTGCAATCTTGGATCGATCCAAACCTATTTCGGATCGATCCAAGACTGGCTGACGGGTAAAAACGGACGGTTCTGATATGATCCGAGGGTCCATGACTTGGGGCCTATAAATAGGGGTTTTGGCTCTTATTTTGGGATCTTTTCTCCCATCTTTTTCCCTCCTTTCTCCAGCCTTCTTCCCCCTTAGAGTGAGAGAGAGATTTAGGGCTTCAAGGGGTGGATTTTGATGGAGAAGATGGGTAAAGCCTCCTCCTCCATGGACATCCTACCCAAGATGAGTAGCTAAATCCCTTTTTCTTGAGAATTTCATGATGTCTTAGGGCTTTCTCTTAGATTTCTCTTTTGATTCTTGATGTAATGACTCTTGTGAGATGGTTTTTGTATGAATTCACATGTAATTTCATATTTCTTTAATGAATTCCATTATTGAATGATTGAATACCTTGGTTTGCATGTAATTTCTTGAGAATAAGATGATGCTTACTAGATGTTTGATTCAATTCCTCAAAGAAGAGGCTATGCTAGAACCATAGCCAACTCTAGGGGATGAATCCTTGATCTAGGGATAGGATCTTGAGGTGCGAGAACCACCCCAAGCCAAAGCTATCCTACCCACCATTCTTGATTTAGATGAGGGATGGGATTGAGGTATTAAACCCATCTCAATCCAAGACCTTATCCATACAAACCCTTGATGCTTTGCCAACGATATGACCTTAGTTCGGTGATCGTTGAGCTATGATCGAATTAGAGCCTCAATCATGGATCTTTACCTCGTTATGCACGCGATGAGATGATCTTAACCCGACGTCTCATTAGCGGCGAGCGATACTAATCCTACGCTCGTCGATCTCCAATTTAGACAATCCTTTGAGTGTCATTCATCTTGATTCATAGAGATAATATTTAGACCCTAATTCGGATTGGAATTCCCTAGGATTTCTTCCTTGATAAATTTCCTCCTTAATTGTTTTTAGAGTATTTTAGTTAGAAAACTCAAGTAATCAATCCAATTGTTTCCAACTATTGTAGAGATTATATTGCATTTGTTAGTTCGACCATCCAATTCCCTGAGGATTCGACCCGTACTCCCATTAACTACGTTGTAGTTAAGTAGTAGTCTAGTAATTTGTTTTATCCGCCTTTGATATAATTAGCGACACATTTCAAGGCGCGTAAAAAATGGTGTCGTTGCCGGGGAATTAAATTAGTTGAATTACCTAATCGATATAACTCTTTACAATTAGTTTGTTTTTCATTTATTGTATTACAAAATAACAAAAAGAATTTTTCTTACATAGCTATTTCTTTGCATTTGTAGGTAAAGCTTCCAAGCGGCGAAGCAAGTCACCTACGGATCAAGATCAAAGAGTTCTTAGACCAGCCCACTGTAAAGTATTCCTAATTTTGTGTTGTCTTGTGTGAATGAATGAAGGTGATCCTAAATTAGATATTACTTTACAAGCATACTTAGATTCTAGAACATCTTTGCGTGTACAACAACCTATAGCTATGGAAAACGGACATCACCCTAACGTGGATGTTGTGAATCAAGACCATGTTAATGGAGATCATAGGAGTATGAAGGACTATTATGTTCCTTCTACTTTTGCTCCTATATCGGGCATACAACAATCGATTATACATGCCACCCATTATGAGTTTAAACCCCAATTCCTTCAATACCTTTCAAATTTTTATGATTTGCCTGATGAGGACCCTTATACCCATCTTGAGGAATTCTTTGAAAAAAGTTCTACGATTAAAATTCCCAATCTACCCGAAGATGCTATGAAATTGAAACATTTTCCCTTCACTTTGAAAGGCAAAGCCAAGTATTGGCTTGGATCTTTAGAACCTCAAACGATTACTACATAGGAACAATTACAAAGTGCTTTCTTAGAAAAATTTTATCATATAGCCAAGACCCATGCCATGAGAACTCAAATAGCTACATTTCGTCAATTAGATGATGAACCATTTCATGATGCTTGGGATAGGTTTAGGGAACTTCTAAGGAAATGTCCTCATCACCAAATTCCAAAATGGTCTCTTGTAGATTATTTTTATAATGGCCTTAAAATACGCCACCAACAAGACGTTGATACGGCTTGTGATGGAGTATTCATGACCAATCCATATGAGAATTCATGGGTTTTATTTGGTAAACTTGCTATCAATTCACAAAATCATGCATTTACATCTAGAAATGTCATAGAGAATAATACCAAAGAACAATCTCATCCTAGGGGAGTCTTAGAACTATCCGATGCTAAACGAGTAGCACAACAAATTGATGCATTAAATAAGAAATTTGATCAAGTCCTTGCTTATTCTTTGAATCAAATTCCCATTACTTCTCCATCACCAAATTACTTGCCAACTACTCCTTCATCAAATTAACCACCTACTCCTTCTCCTTCTTCGGCAAATTATGCTTTTCCTCCACCATCGGGAGAATTATGTTTTCTTTGTTCCACACCGGGTCACAATGTGACCGATTGTCATTTAGCAAATGAATATCCCAAACTTGTACAAGAACACATCAATGCAATATGTGGACAATCTAAGCCCAATTATAATCCATACTGCAACACATATAATCCCGGCCTTAGAGATCATCCTAACTTCTCATGGAGGAACCCCGGACAACTAATTCCACCATATATTCCGAGACTTCCACCAATAAATAATCAAAACTCAAATTATCCTCAAAAACCATATTTTCCTCCAACATCTCAACATCAAGCCCCTTATCAACCGCAACAACCTCAACCATGCCCTTCATCTCATGCACAAAACTATGGTCAAACATCATATCAACCACCATCACATTACCAACCACGACCACCTACATATCAAGTGCCTCCACAAGCTACACAAGCACCTAAACGTGATACTTCTCTTGAAGAAAAACTCCTTAAAGCATTGGATTCTTTTGAATCAAGTACTCAATTGTTGCATTCTCACTCACAATCGATTTCTAAACTTGAAATGCAAATGGGTCAACTTGCTAACTCTTTAGTAAGAAGAGAAGAAGGTAGACTCCCAAGTCAACCTATTATGAACCCTAAAGGACAACATTTTGTTGAGTCTACCCATGAAGAGGTACAAGCGATCACCTCCCTTAGAAGTGGAAAGACTTATCTAAATGTTGAAATGCCTAAAGAGGTAGACCATGAACATGCATCTCCATCTTCACATATTGGTCATGATTCTCATATATCTCATAAGCCATTATCAAACCATGAATTGTCATTACAACCAATTGACGCAACAACATTAGAAAATACCCCACCTATTAATACATATATTCCAAAAGCCCCATTTCCATCGGCGCTAATTAATCCTTCTTCGCCTCCTTTCAAGAGTCAAAAGCTAGAAGACATGATGGAAATTTATAAGAAAGTCCAAATTAATCTTCCTTTACTTGATGCTATTAAACAAATACCATCATAGGCTAAATTTCTTTAAAAACTTTGCACACATAAACGTCAAATTCGGTCTCATGTGTTAAAGAAAGTTCTTTTAACCGAGCAAGTAAGTTCAATTCTTAAATTCGATACCCCTCCTAAACTTAAGGATCCCGGAACACCAACTATTTCATGCATTATAGGGGATAAATTGATTGAAAATGCATTACTTGATTTAGGAGCAAATGTAAACCTTTTACCCTATTCTTTATATTGTGAATATGGGATTGGAGAATTACAACTAACGGCAATGACACTTCAACTTGCCGATAGGTCCATTAAAAAACCTAAGGGTATAGTTAAAGATGTGTTGGTTAAGGTTGAGCAAGCCGTCTTTTCGGTAGACTTTGTTGTTCTTGACATGGAACCCGAAATGAAACTTAAGAAGACTGTACCAATCATTTTAAGTCGTCCATTCTTAGCTACGGCTAATGCATTGATTAATTGTAGTAATGGAGTGATGACCGTCACGTTTGGGAATATGGAAATGCGATTGAATATTTTCCATGCTTCTAAATTCCCATCTAGTGATAATGATTGTTTTATGGTTGATTGTATTGATGAAGGTGTGGATGAAGTAGTGTCCACTATGTTTGAAGAGGAAAAATTGGATGAATGTTTGTGTGATGATTTGACAATAATAGTTGATGATTGTTTGACTTTGTGTAATGATTCTATGATTTGTATGAACACATCTAAGGATGAGTTAGATATATGTGATGAGGTCGATGTTTGTGAGATTTCAATGAGAAAATCATATTTTGAACCATTGCCTACTATATCATCCACTCCGGCTTTACCATCACTAATATCACCTCCGACCCTAGAGTTAAAACCTCTTCCATCGAATCTCAAATATGCCTTTCTTGGATCCAAATCCACCTTACCGGTAATCATATCGTCCTCTTTGTCAAGTTCACAAGAGGAGGAATTACTTAACATTCTCAACATGCATAAGAAAGCGATTGGGTGGTCAATCGATGATCTTAGAGGCATTGATCCTACCATTTGCACACATCGCATCAATCTAGAGGATGAATCTAAAATAGTAAGGGAATTTCAACGGAGGTTGAACCCTAATATGAAAGAAGTGGTATTAAAAGAAGTGGTTAAACTTTTGGATGCGGGGATTATTTACCCAATTTCGGATTCAAAGTGGGTAAGCCCTACTCAAGTGGTGCTAAAGAAATCGGGCATAACCGTAATAAAAAATGAGAAAGGAGAAAGAGTCACTACTCGTCAAACCACGGGTTGGCGAGTATGTATTGATTATAGAAAATTAAACTCGTTCACAAGAAAAGATCATTTTCCACTACCTTTCGTTGATCAAATCTTGGAAAGACTGGCGGGGCAAAGTTATTATTGTTTTCTTGATGGATATTCGGGTTACAATCGAATAGCCATTGATCCTAGAGATCAAGAAAAAACTACGTTTACATGTTCCTTTGGCACTTTTACATATCGAAGAATGCCTTTTGGTTTGCGTAACGCCCCGGCAACCTTCCAACGATGCATGATTTCAATTTTTGGAGATATGATTGAACAATTTTTAGAGATTTTTATGGATGAATTCTCCGTTTTCGGACAAACATTTGAATCGTGCTTGACAAATCTAAGAAAAGTATTAAAAAGATGTGAAGAGACCAATAGTGCTAAGTTGGGGAAAAAACCACTTTATGGTCCAAGAGGGTATTGTGTTAGGGCATGTGGTGTCTAAAAGAGGAATTGAAGTTGATAAAGCTAAACTCAAAATCATTTCAAAACTTCCACCTCCTTTGTCGGTTCGGCGAATTCGTTCATTTTTAGGTCATGCCGGTTTTTACCGACGTTTTATCAAAGATTTTAGCAAAATCTCACGACATTTGTGTGCTTTGCTTGCAAAAGATACACCTTTTATGTTTGATGATTCATATCTTCAAGCATTTACCATTCTTCATGATGTCCTCTCTTCGGCTCCTATTGTTCATCCACCAGATTATTCACTTCCATTTGAATTAATGTGTGATGCATCCGATTTTGCTTTGGGGGCCGTGTTGGGACAACGAGTTGATAAATTACCTCGTGTGATTTGTTATGCAAGCAAAACATTGATAGATGCCCAACTAAATTATACCGCAACCGAGAAAGAACTTTTAGCGGTGGCTTTTGCACTTGAAAAATTTCGATCATACCTTCTTGGATCAAAAATCATCATTTCACCGATCATGCCGCTTTGAGATATCTAGTAGCCAAAAAGGATGCAAAGCCTAGATTGATTCGTTGGGTTTAACTTCTACAAGAATTTGATTTTGAATTAAGAGATAAAAAGGGAGCATCTAATGTTGTAGCCGACCACCTTTCTCGGCTTTCATCCGATATTATCCTTGATTCAACACCGGTACATGATGCATTTCCCGATGAATTTCTCTTAGCAATTAGTCAAGCATGTAATCCATGGTTTGCTCATATTGTGAACTATTTGGTCACTAATCAAATCCCAAATTCTTGGTCTAAGGGTGATCGGACCAAATTCTTTTCTCATATTCACTCCTATTTTTGGCATGATCCCTACTTATTCAAATGTTGCCCCGATCAACTGTTAAGACGATGTATTCCGGAATCAGAAATTGCATCTATTCTTATATTTTGCCATTCCCATCCTTGCGGAGGACATTTTTTGGGAAGAAAAACCGCGGCGAAAATCTTTGAATGTGGTTTTTATTGACCAACGATTTTTAAAGACTCGTATAATTTTGCTAAATCTTGTCTTAGATGCCAACAACTTGACACAATCTCTAAAATAGATGAGATGTCCCAACATCCTAGTCTTGTATGTGAAATTTTTGATGTTTGGGGGATAGACTTCATGGGATCATTTCCTCCTTCGAATGGATATTCAAATATTTTAGTAGGAGTGGATTATGTGTCTAAATGGGTTGAAGCAATCCCTACTAAAACTAATGATCACAAAATTGTGTTGAAATTTGTACAAGCAAATATCTTTACACGTTTTGGATTCCCTAGAGTGATCATAAGTGATGGTGGATCTCACTTTATAAATCATCATTTCAATGCTTTGCTTAAGAAATACGGTATCACTCACAAAGTAGTCACTCCTTATCATCCTCAAACAAGTGGACAAGTGGAACTTTCAAATCGGCAAATTAAGCGTATTTTAGAGAAGATTGTTAGAATTGACCGGAAGGATTGGACATTAAAGCTCAATGATGCCTTATGGACATATAGAACCGCTTATAAGACACCAATTGGGATGTCACCATTTCGATTGGTCTTTGGCAAACCATGCCATCTATCGGTGGAAATTCAACATCGAGCTTATTGGGTCATTAAACAACTTAATTGCAAACCAAATGATACATCAAGCCATATGAAACTTCAAATGAATGAATTGGAGGAACTTAGAAATGAAGCATATGATAACTCCATGATTTATAAAGCTCACACAAAATATTTGCATGATAAATTTATTACAAGAAAAACATTCACAGTTGGACAAAAAGTTTGGCTCTTTAATGCACGCCTTAGATTTTTTCCGGGCAAACTGAAATCAAGATGGACTGGACCTTTTGTGATTACTCGGATTTTTCCTCATGGAGCTATAGAAATTCAACATTCAAAATCTGGGCATAGTTTCATGGTAAATGGCCAATGATTGAAGCCTTATATTGATAATAACCTTATTGATCTTCCCATAGAGGCTACCATGATGTTGGAGATACCCCAAGTGTGAGGACCCGTCCCTCTCCTCCTTTGGCTTGCTGTGGGCCGCAAGGGCAATTTGATAAATTGCACCTTGTCGGCTAGTTCCACACTCGCGCTTGTACACACACTGACTTTGTTTGTGGTAATGTTTGCTTAGAATGGTTAGTGGGACCCGGGATCGAAAGATCCGGACTTAGGCTTGAGTTCTTGCCTAAGTTTAGCTTTCAGCACAAAAAGGATCGATCCTCTGAGGCTAAGAGATCGATCTTCTTCGTGCCAGAAAGTCAGGTGAGATCGTCATGAAGGATCGATCCTTTCTTGAGGAAGGATCGATCATTCATAAGTCGGTTCGTTTGCCTATAAAGCAGGCGAAGCTTCTTCCTTGAATCCCTTTTGAAATCCGGCGATTTGAGCTCAGATCTTGGGATTTTTGAGGGCGTTTGAGGACGATCCAAGGCCTAGCTGCTTGGATCTAAGCTGCTCTTGCTCCGGTAGGGATCCTACCGACATCTCTCTTCGGGGTTTTGAGTTTTCCGGTTTGATTTGTGTTCTTTTGCGTAGGTCTGATTATATAGTTGTTGGTTTTCAGTGTTTTTACCGGTTTTAGACTCGTGGGGTTCTGATCTATCAGATCTCAGAGTTTCATGAAGTTTGGGTGTGCTTTCCGGCGGTATTCCTCGCCGGAAGCATGCCGGAGAACCCATCAGGATCGATCCTTCTTGAGGGAGGATCGATCATTTTGGGTTGGTCATGCCACGCCCGATGAAGGATCGATCTTTTGCTTGGAAGAGATCAATCCTGGGTCTTGGGTGGCATGGTTACCCTTCGTCGCGAAGAAGATCGATCTTCCTGGGAGGAAGGATCGATCTTTCTTGGTGCAACGCGAAGGGTGCCCCCTGTCTCAAGAAAGATCGATCTTTCTGGAAGGAAGGATCGATCTTCCTTGCCTCGACAGCGAGGGAAGCTCACTGTTACTTAAAAGATCGATCCTTCCCTTGGTGAGGATCGATCCTTTAGTAGCAGAGAGGGTTTTCATGGCTTTTGCCCGCGGGGCTTGGTATGTCGGTTTTGCTTATCGCTTTATACCTTGTATATACGATTAAGCATGTTAGCCCTATAATAGGGCAGTGGTGAACCAGGGGAGTGATGACCCCTGGGTTTGTGTAGAATAAATGGGCGGGTAGCCCTACAGCTTTTCCATAGCCTTGCATGCCGGCGTGCGCCGAGGGCTTTCACCTGCTATATCTTTAAGCTGTTGTTTGCGGGGTTGTTTCCCGGTGCAGGTGTTGTGGTGGACTGCTTGCAGTTGGTGGTGGTACCACTGCAGCAGTCCCTAGACCTTAAATAATTGCTCACCACCCCAGGCCGGCAGGGTGCCGTGCCTAGACCTTGTATTTATATCATCATATCCCGCTGCATGCTTACATGTATCTTTTCTGCGCATGTTCATAGCATGCATTGTGTTGTGCACTAGTTGCATCTGTTTAGGGCGTTGCCGATCCGGGGCTTCCGGGTGGCCCGGATCTCTCTTAGGACCGTGGCGGATAGCTTGGTCCAGGACTCGATTTGTAGTATTCAGTCTTTTCGATGATAGGTGTAGTCGGACATGAATACTGTTGTGCTTGATGTTTAGAGGTTGTGTCGGCCTCGAGCCAAGTCGAAGTGTAGCCGGTGTCCTGTCCTCTTGGGACCCATGGGTGGCAGGTGTGACTACCCAGCGGTGCTATCCGCCAACAGTGCCCAGGATCCTGTTGTGAGTTGGCAGTGTCGTTTCCTGCCTTACTGAGGGTGACCCAGTGTGTGACCAGTCCGCTGGAAGACCATGGCTGGGGCTCTCAGGGGCATCCGGTGGGGTTATAGGACCCCTGTGATACACCTAGGCTTTGCTTGGGGGCAACACTGTTGTGTTCCCTTCCTTGTGAGTGTCGTAGTGTAGTGTCCATGCTGAGCTTAGTGCTCACTCCTACCCAGGCTGCGTTTTGCAGGTGCTGACGCGAGCTCTTCTTCGTCGCCCCTACCGGGCAGGTGTTCGGTGACGTGGCGGCGTCTGGCGGTGCTTGAGAGGTGGAGATCATATCGTTTTACCCTTTTTGTTATAGATAGTCTCCTACGGGAGTGATAAATGTATATTTTTCCCTGTTTTGAGGATACTTATCTATATTAGTTCTTGTGTTTGAGGTTTGTAATTGTTGTTAATACAGGATGATTGAGACTTGTTAGGGTAACCACTACGATTAGAGGGAAACCTCGCCAAAATTTCCGCAGTAGGTTAGGTTCCGGTTCGCGTCGCCCGGCCCGGTTGGGCCTACGCGGGTCGGGGCGCGACACCAAGAGTTGTAAAGATTGATTTTTGAGGATTAGTTTGTTTTTGGATTACATGTATGCATGTTTTATACTTTTTTGGTATGAATGCTTGATTTGGAATGTTTTTCTTATTGAGATTGTATGCATGTATGATCTTTTTCATGTTTTGTTCAATGCATAATTGATTTAGTTTGTTCCTTTTCATGTATGTTTCTTTTGTTTAGTTTGTGTAGTTCTTGTGTGAGTTTAATAGATTTTGTTGTTGTTTGAGTGAAAATTGCATGTGGTTGATCTTGAGGCAAGGCATTTGTGAGTTGTATTTGTGATTGTGATAGTCTATTCTTCATGGATGATTGAGAATTGGAGTTAAATAGAAGTTAAATTTCATCTTAGATTGAAATCTTGTATTTTTTATATAATTTTCAGCATACTTTAAAATTCGTGCTCCAGGTGGGATCATGGATCGATCCCAAACCACCCATTGGATCGATACCCATTACATTGGATCGATCCTAAATCAAGTTCCAGAGAATTGATCTCTGTGTGAAACATTGGATCGATCCAAATATACCGTGGATCGATCCACATTTATCTTCCAGAAAGCACATTCTTTGGTTGAAAAATTGGGATCGATCCACAATTAATGGATTGATCCAACAATATGTGTTTGGATCGATACAAATTCTTATTGGATCGATCCACAAAGACCTTCCAGAGAGTCGTGACTCTCTATCACACATTGGATCGATCCAAATCTACAATGGATCGATCCACAGTTATTTTCCAGAAAACACATTCCTGGGTTGAAAATTTGGATCGATCCACAATTCATGGATCGATCCAACAACATGTGTTTGGATCGATACAAATGATTATTGGATCGATTCAAATCTAGAATGGATCGATCCATAACCTTGCCACGTCACTCAAGTCACCATCTGCGATCACGACACGTGTTTGGATCGATACAAATCCTTATTGGATCGATCCAAACTCCACCTAAAACACACTTAAAGGGACTTTAAGCCTAAGTTAAGGTGTTCTTCGCCCATTTCTATTTTTGAAACCCTTTTTCCCTCTCCGGTGATTTCATCGGCGGCGTGGGCGCCCCCGACCCCCCGTACCAGTGCTCCTTCATCAGACATCCGGCCACCATCCTCCCTCCTATGGGGCCAAAGAAGATGAAGGCGGTCAAGAAGCTGCGGTCGACGAAGGCAGCTACCAAACGGGGTGCCCCAGGTGCTTCTTCCTCCGCGGCAAGACCGTCCGCCTCTTCTTCACCTCCTCAGCAACCCCCAAGCAAGCGCAGCCGATCTTCAGCGCCGGAGAACACTGGTGATGTTGTCCTTGACATTTGAAAAAATCGTGGATTTGAATTTGAATTCAAATTTGATATCCCTTTCTTCCGCACTCACGCACAATCATCTGAATATGTTCGTTTTTTGGAGCAACATCAAGCCCTAGGGATTTGCTCACCAATTAGGATCATCAACCCTAGGTTAATCCGGCTGTTTTATCAAAACCTTACTATTCTTCCACAACAATCGCCTGATGATACTAATTGCACAGGGTTCACATCAAAAATTCTAGGTCATTATGTCGTTTTCACACCTAAGGACATTAGTGAAATTTTTGATGTTCCCGTGGCATCCCCTGGTACCCGATATGACTGCGTTCGAGGGTGGTTGGATTCTGAAGTCGTTCCAGTGCGAGCATACACTGGCAATATTTATCGACGCGAACTAGGTGAACAATTGTGGTTCATCGATGATGTTTTACGTCGAAATGTCTTTCAGACGGCTCATCCTCAACGTCGCACAGGCGATTGGTTGTGGGTTTTGTGGTGTGTCCTTAAGAATGTTTCCCTGCCTTTTCCATCCATAATTCTCAATGACATAGAGTATTTTCTTAAGAATTCTAACTCCAAGAACAACGAGAAACCATTTCCCCACCCTTGCCTCATTTCCGATTTCTTAGTGTGTCAGCCTTGGTTCCCTACTGACGAACCTACCATGGAAGCTTCATCTTCCTCTTTCTTTGGCCAAAACACCTGGAGCAAAGTCATTTCTAAAATGGCCATGGCTCAACAAGAGATTGCCTCCATCTTAGCTCGGAGGCAACCTATCTCACCAACTCCTCCTCAGCCACCCGCACCGGAGCCTGCTCCACAGGTCCCACCACCCCCTTCGGAGGACGAGTCGATCTCAGAATTAGAGGATTTTCGCCTCACTATGAACACAAGATTGGAGGAGGTCGATCACTCCCTGAGTGCTATCAAGACGGATCTGCAATACTTTCAGAAAGAGACACATCAAGAGTTGCGAACGATACTCGCCTATTTGGCGAAGCTGTGCCCTGCAGGACCAGCGACAGTCTCGACCTCCACGCAGACGGAGGATGTCAGCACTGTACCAGAGGACCCACCAGTAGATGATACCACCAGTCCAGCAGCCGTGCAGTCGGACGTGCTGAGTGAGGTCGAGGGTTGAGAGTTGCTTATTGTGCAGCCGTATTTGTAGTTAAAAAAAATGACGGGCGGTGTACATTTTTGGTTGATACTAATGCTTAGGCATAGTGATACATTTTCTTTGTTCATGGTGCCATGATTGTATATCATTTTGTTGTCGTACATTATGGATGGATGAATGAATGATTAAAGTCAATTACATATTAGTGTGGTACATTATATCATTTATGTTGTGCTTAGTGGATGATTATAAAAATGTGGACAGTGTTAAGTGTTGTCTTTGAATGAATGTGGTATTTTTTTATTATTTATTATTATTTATTTATTTATTTTTGTGTTTGTTATGATTAATGTCCTTCTTTATATTTGTGGTAGAGGATTTTGTATTTGTCACATGTGTAAGCAGTGAGCATATCTATATAAAAGGGAGGTGCTGTCCAAATTTTTCTTAACCATGCCAATTCTATATCTATTACCATTTAAATGTACTTGGCATATCTTCTTCGTGTTTTCAGGACATTGGACCAAGCAACTCATCCTCTACACTCTTATCCCATTCTCAATTCAACATTCAATCTTTATTGAATTTGTTTCTCTAGTTTTTATTGATTAGTTCTATGCTTCACATATGTGCATGTGCCTTGCAAGATTGAACGTCCTATTAAGGTTATCTCTGTCCCTTACCCTTCAATCGTGCTTGAGGACAATCCCGTTTAAGTTGGGGGTATGCATTACACGCATGATAACCATTGTTAACCATTGTCTATTTACACTTCAAATGCGAAATACTTACATTAATGATTATGTGAAAAACTCAACTCTAGTATCCTTCATGGAAGATTGTTGCATGATATATTCGAAGCTTCACATATTTATAAGGGTTTGCTCATCATGATAGGGATATTATTCTTCATTCACTTTAATCCGCTTGTTACATGTTAAAGTTGATTGAGTAATTCATCATCACTTTTTATTCGCACACTTATGAGGGGTTGATTAGTCGATTTGAGTTTGGTACCTTGAAGGATTAAGAAGTCGAATGTAGGAAGCATGTTTTGATTAATAAAAAATGGCTATGCTCATGTAGTGAAATCCGAAAGCTTAGTAACCGGGCAATGTGCGTGACAATGTGTATTGTTCGCGTCAAACGGCCTAGGATTGAAAAACAATATGTGTGTTGACTAGTTATAATTCGTAGCCTTTTAGGTTCGAGCAATTAAGTCCAAGGGATGCTTTATCACCCAATGCCCTAAAGCCATTTGGTTTGGAAGCCATTGACCTAAAGTTCATTACAAGGGTCTAGAAGAAAGCTTAAGGGATTATGACATTGCACGGTCGCACACCAATGAAAAAAAATAAATAAATAAAAAAGAATATGTGTGATGACTAGTTATAATTCATAGCCTTTTGGGTTCGAGCAATTAAGTTCGATGGGTGTTTTATCACCTAATGCCCTAAAACCAATTGGTTTGAGAGTTATTGACCTAAAGCTCGTTACAATGACTTAAAAGAGAGCTTAAGGGATTATAACATTGCACGGTCGCACACTAATTAAGAAAAGTATAAAGAGCAATCATGTTATATTTTAGCAAACATGTGAAATACTTGAGATGACTGAATAGGATTAGGTCTTATTTGGTTGATTTTGAAAATCCCAAATATTTGTGAGGTAACATCCTACACTTGGATTCCTAAACTATACTATAATTGTACTAAGTGCTTTAAAGTCCTTGAAGGGTGATAACCGTAACTTGATTAGCATATTTCTTATGTTTGTGTGATTTCAAGGGTATCATTATGCACATGATTCTATTATTTGACATTTGAGTAGATCTAGATCACATATGAATTGATGTATTGTTTCTTGACATTTCGGTTGTAAATGGGATGTTTGTGGGTATCATCACTGTAAACCCTCAACGGCTTGTTGCACATGATAAGTGCAATCGTGAATCCTACGAAAGTGGTTAGTTAGCTTTTATTTGTCCTTTTGCTTTGCTCGAGGACTAGCAAAGTTCAAGTTGGAGGGTGTGATAAGTCACAAAATATGCATAATTAACCCATTCAACTGGGCTTTGTTAGCTCTCAAGCAATGCATTTTTAATATCTTTTCATATGGTTTCAGGTACAAGAGCTTACGAAGAGAGTTGCATCGATTTCGGGCCAAAAGATATCAATTACACAGAATCAACCATATTCGGATCGATCCAGACCTTTAGTAGATCAATCCAAAATATGTGGATCGATTCATACCTACAATGGATCGATCCAGAAGCCTTTTCCAGAGAGCCATGACTCTCTGTTACATGTCGGATCGATCCAGACTTATATTGGATCGATCCAAAATATGTGGATCGATCCAGACCTACAATGGATCGATCCAGAACCCTTTTTCAGAGAGCCATGACTCTCTGTTACATTTCGGATCGATCCAGTCCAATATTGGATCGATCTAAAATATGTGGATCGATGCAGACCTACAATGGATCGATTCAAAAGCCTGTTCCAGAGAGTCATGACTCTATGTTACATTTTGGATCGATCCATACCTATATTGGATCAATTCAAACCGTTAGAAACACAAATTTTGCAATCTTGGATCGATCCAAACCTATTTTGAATCGATCCAAGACTGGCTGACGGGTAAAAACGGACGGTTCTGATCTGATCCGAGGGTCCACTACTTGGGGCCTATAAATAGGGGTTTTGGCTCTTATTTTGGGATCTTTTCTCCCATCTTTTTCCCTCCTTTCTCCAGCCTTCTTCCCCCCTAGAGTGAGAGAGAGATTTAGGGCTTCAAGGGGTGGATTTTGATGGAGAATATGGGTAAAGCCTACTCCTCCATGGATATCCTACCCAAGATGAGTAGCTAAATCCCTTTTCCTTGGGAATTTCATGATGTCTTAGGGCTTTCTCTTAGATTTCTCTTTTGATTCTTGATGTAATGACTCTTGTGATATGGTTTTTGTATGAATTCACATGTAATTCCATATTTCTTTAATGAATTTCATTATTGAATGGTTGAATACCTTGTTTTGCATGTAATTTCTTGAGAATAAAATGATGCTTATTAGATGTTTGATTCAATTCCTCAAAGAATACGCTATGCTATAACCATAAACAACTCTAGGGGATGAATCCTTGATCTAGGGATAGGATCTTGAGGTGCTAGAACCACCCCAAGCCAAAGCTATCCTACCCACCATTCTTGATTTAGATGAGGGATAGGATTGAGGTATTAAACACATCTCAATTCAAGACCTTATCCATACAAAGCCTTGATCCTTTGCCAACGATATGACCTTAGTCCGGCGATCGTTGAGCTATGATCGAATTAGAGCCTCGATCATGGATCTTTACCTCGTTATGCAAGCGATGAAATGATCTTAACCCGACGTCTCATTAGCGGTGAGCGATACTAATCCTACGCTCGTCGATCTCCAATTTAGACAATCCCTTGAGTGTCATTCATCTTGATTCATAGAGATAATATTTAGACCCTAATTCGGATTGGAATTCCCTAGGACTTC
The DNA here is from genome assembly GCA_963920575.1 of Narthecium ossifragum. Classification (NCBI taxonomy): domain Eukaryota; kingdom Viridiplantae; phylum Streptophyta; class Magnoliopsida; order Dioscoreales; family Nartheciaceae; genus Narthecium; species Narthecium ossifragum. Next base: position 18,563,633 of record OY986969.1, read on the forward strand.
TTCCTTGATAAATTTCCTCCTTAATTGTTTTTAGAGTATTTTAGTTAGAAAACTCAAGTAATCAATTCAATTGTTTCCAACTATTGTAGAGATTATATTGCATTTGTTAGTTCAACCATCCAATTCCCTGAGGATTCGACCCGTACTCCCATTAACTACGTTGTAGTTAAGTAGTAGTCCGATAATTTGTTTTGTCCGCCTTTGATATAATTAACGACACATTTCAAGGTGCGTCAGAAAACAAGAAAAAGCCCTTCAGAAGAGCCCTCAGGCATTGAAATCCACTAAATTGACTTTAAGGTTTTGGAGCATCTTCGGCAGGTTAAGGTAAACCTTCCTCTTTTGCAAGTTATTAAGCAAATTCCTACATATGCTAAAGTGATTAAAGATTTATGCACTATGAAGAGACGACATTATGTTAAAAAAATTGCATTTTTAACATAGAACGTTAGTGCATTGCTTCAGCATAGGTGTCGCGCCCCGGCCCAGGAAACCCATCCCGGACCGTGACACGAGGGGGAAACCTACATCTACTGACAACCAACAGCGGAGACAGTTACAATAAACAAAAGGCGGAAGCAAAGTTAACATTAACTATAACAAAACGTTATAAACATCAAAGTTACAGGTACAATTAACAAAAAGAGGTTACATCTTCTGGAGTCTCCGCAAACGCACAGACAAAACCATCCTGGCCCTCAAACATGGTCTCCTGGCGACGCGCTGCCGCAGGATGAACACCGGGGGCCCACAGGGGAAGCGCTGGTACCTGTACCTACAAACATCGCGGTCCAGGTAGGGATGAGCAAAAAGCTCAGTAGGGTTCTACTTTACGACACACACAAAGAAGGGCGACTCCAACCGTACTAACTCTGTGCCAGTACAACTCCTAAACCCAAACTTCTCATAGCACGACATCACAGCACAAGGAAAACATAGCATGCAAGATGACATACATAGTATAATCCAGCTAGAATAGACACTACCTGGGCTGGGCTTACTCCGACGGCCCCTGGGCTGGGCTTACTCCGACGGCCCCTAAAGTACAAGAACACTGGGCTGGGCTTACTCCGACGGCCCCTAAAGTACAAGAACCGACACGACCTCGAATGCACAGGAAAGCAAGACAAAGATACTACCATAGAACAAACATGCAGATAATTAACAATATTAACAGACAGATAAATAACAATAAAGCATGTAACAAACAAGACAAAATAAACAAAGCAGTAAAGCAGACAATTAAACACAGCAAAGCAAGCAACAAACATGACAAATATAAATAAAGCAGTAAAACAAACAAATAAAAGAACACTATAAACAAACAAATAATATAACAATATAAACAAGCAACAAACAAGGGCACACCTTCGGCCCATTTATACTAAACATTCCCAAAAACCGCTAATGAACAATAGAGGAATATAATATTATATTCCAGCATATAGTATTACATTCCAAACATCAAATGTTCTCTACATGGCAGCTGTTTGGTCCGTCGATCCGACGTCCACCCGACGTCGGATTTAGGATCCAAGCTAGCCTCCAGTAGAGCTATAAGCATGGATCAACATATCCAAAATCCAGATTCATCCAACGGTTAGATTAACGGAAAAACGTTAATCAAAATCACTAATTAAACTAACTTACCAGTTAATTACTGCAACGCAGCCCGCCAGTAATCAATTCATAACAATTCGTAGAAAAATCAGAAAAATGCGAACTAAGATGGAATGGAAAGCTAACTCATAGATCTACAACTCTTGTATTCAACCAAACCCAAGATCATGCTCGTACCAGCCGGGAATCTCGCCGCAAGCCGGCGGTTCTTCATGAAGAGCAGAAAACCGGAAAAACCGCGAGTAATCATGTCTAAATCCTACTCAAAACCCATCCAAAGATCATGAAACTTAACACAGAAACTCTACTAGGCAAGATGCATCTAATACATGAAGATCAGCCGGATCCATCGGTTAGATATGGAGAAACCCATTAAAGAGTGCAAGTGGGTAGAACACCTACCGAAGCCGTAATCCTTGGATGATCCCCGCTAAACCGCTGCTAACCAAGCTACTAAACCACGTCCAAGATCATCCTCACGTCGCCACGATTCCAACGAGCCTTCAAGCTCCCAAAATGGTGGTCGGAAGAGGAAGAACGGCGACGAAGTAGATGGCTGCCGGGGAGAAAAACAGAGCAAGCTCTGCTTGCGGGAAGAAGAACCAGCGAAGGAGGAGAGAAGAGAGGAGAAGGGAAGGAAAGAAGAAGAAGAGTCCGGGGGAAAGCCAGGAATCCCGGGGAAAAGGGGAAGAGACCATCCCTTGCCTCAGACAGAGGGAACGACGGCCACGACGGCTGTCCTCGCGACGGAAAACAGGGCCGACTCAAACTTGAGTCCGATCGATCGTTCCTATGCGCGATCGATCGCTCACGGGCCGCCAGCTGCCCAAAAGCAAGCTTCTGCGCGCCCGAGCTGAGATTTCCCGATCCCGGGTCCACCTAACCATTCTATTCAAACACATACACCAAAACAAGGCCTGTGTGTGCACACGTGTGTGAAACAAACTAACAAGATGCAATTTACCAAATTGCCCTTATGGTCAACAACGAGCCACAGGATTTTAGGGACGGGTCCTCACAATAGGATTCCTCCAAAATATAAGGATCTTGGTTGTCCTACTGTGTCTTGTTTCATTGGAGAGCATGAAGTAGAACAAGCTTTATTAGATCTTGGTGCAAGTATTAATCTGATGCCATATTCTGTTTACTTACAACTAGGTTTAGGACAAATTAAGTTCACATCCGTGGTTCTGCAACTGGCAGATAGATCTACGAAGACTCCATGAGGAGTAGTAGAGGATGTGCTTGTTCAAATAGATAAATTTTATTATCCTATTGATTTCTTAGTCTTGGATATTCAGGCTGTAGTAATTGCTGATTCTAGGATTACCATTATTTTAGGTAGACCGTTTCTTGCTACTACTAATGCTATAATTAATTGCATGAATGGCTTAATGAAGTTAACTTTTGGAAATATGACTTTAGAAATTAATGTTTTTAATGTTGGTAAGCAACCTGATGTAAATGATGAATGCCATCAGACTTACTAGATTGATTCGCTCACTGAAGAGGAGTTTGCTGCAACTGAAATTAATTCTCTTGAATTAGATTTGGATGAAAATGTTGATGTTGATGGTATGTGCAAAAATTCGAAACATTGTTTTTTTGCAGATCCGTGGCATCCAAAGTTTGAAGAACTGCCAGAAAGAGGACAGCCACCAATGCCATCAGTAGTAGAGCCGCCCAAGCTGGACCTAAAGCTGTTAACTCAAGGTTTAAAGCACGCCTACCTTGGTCCAGGTGATACATACCCAGTTATTATTTCTTCAGCATTAACTGCAGAACAAGGTGAATCTTTGACGCGCCCAAACCACTCGTCGTAAAAGTGACTAGGGCGTCAAGATTACAATATTTACCGAATCCTAACTAACTACTACATAGTTAGTGGGAGTCCGGGTCGATTCACAGGGAAATGAGAATTGATTAGCGTACTCGATAGATAACTTCCAACAATAGCTAAAATAATTTGGGTTTTGGATTAATGACAAGTAAAGTAATTAACTAAGCAAGGGAGATAGAATTAATATAGAGAAGCCTTGGGATTTTCATTTCATTGTAGGTTCTAGTGTAGCCTCTTGAGGAGTTAATGTGTATAATCTAATTGGGATGATCGAAATCTAGAAGTCGACAAGCGGGTGATTAGCCTCACTTATCGCTCAACGGAAGTTGACTTAGAATCATCCGTCGGAAAGAATCACATTCACAAAGTCGATGAATGAGTGATTAGCTTCTATCGTCGCTGACGAACCTTCGATTAAAATCTATTCGTCGCAAGGAAAAGGTATTGTATGGAGTCGGGCATTGGATCGGGATGGTTCTAGCACCTCGAATCCAATGCAAGAGAAAGATAGAATGGGTCATCTAATTAGAGAGATAGGGATGGTTCTAGCATCCCTAATCTCTAATCTAGGGCTACTAATCCTCCCAATGTAATTGGATGTGTTTCTAGCACATCCAACTCATTGAGGCATAACAACAAACACCCATCATGCACAAGTTCTAGTTCATACCAAATAAGGGCATTCATCCATTCAACAAATAAGATCCACATACAAAGATAGAGAAATCGTGCTCAAATCCATACAATAGATCATCCCTAAAGATTACACATCAGAAATCCCTAAGAAAACTACAAAAGAATCCTACAACTACATGGAAATCCCAAGAGAAAGGAAGTTAGCTACTCATCTTGGATGGATCCATGGATGGAGGTTGATGAAGCTCTCCTCCCATGGATTTCCTCCAAGAAGTCCTGCTCTCAATTGGGTAAGAAAGATAGAAAAGCCCTAGAAAGGTCTAAGAGAAGCTCCCCAAAATCCCCCATAAGGGGTTTATTTATAGTAAACAAGCCTCATCCACTCGGATTAGATCTGTACCATTGATTTTGCTCGGCTGGCACAAAAGGATCGATCCTTATAGGGTAAAGGATCGATCTTCCTATTCCGTGTGATCGCTGGTCCCGTGGAAGATCGATCCTTCTATAGGAAAGGATCGATCTTTTATCTTGAATTCTGGCTGCGCCCCGATGAAGATCAATCCTCTAGTAGATGGAGATCGATCCTCGAGAATGCTGTGTTCTGTCACTGAAAAATGCTCGTGAGGGATCGATCCTTCCCATAGTGAAGATCGATCCTTCAGAACTTGCGCTCTGTCACTAAAAAATGCGCATAAGGGATCGATCTTCTCATGATGTAGGATCAATCCTTGTTGTCTCGACTGGATTTCTTCTTAATGTACTTCAAAGGATCGATCCTCTTCAATGAAGGATCGATCTTCTTCATACTAAACTGGCCCAAATGACTTCGTTTCAGCTCGGAACTTGATCCAATCCTCATTGAGGGCTCTTGTACCTGTCATGGGGTAATAATCATCAGTAAGGCCTTGCTCGGAGACTAACAAGGCCAAGTTGAAAGGGTGATTTATGCACTTTTCACGTCTTATCAGCAATTACTTAGCGTTTTAAATGAGCATAAATCAGCTATTGGTTGGAGTATAGCAGATTTGAAAGGTATTAAGCCCTTGATATGTTCCCATAAAATTAATCTTGAATAGGGGGTTGTACCTCATAGGGATCCTCAGCGTAGGTTGAACCCTACAATGAAGGAGGTAGTAAAAACTGAAGTATTGAAATTGTTGAATGCAGGAATCATCTATCCCATTGTTGATAGCAAGTGGGTAAGCCCTACTTAGGTTGTACCTAAAAAATCTGATGTCACCATTGTTAAGAATGAAAATGGAGACTTGTCACGCCCCGACCCAGAAAACCCATCCGGACCGGGACGTGAGGGTCCTAAACTCTAAAATCAAACGGTGAGAGCCTCCCCTGTAAACATCACTTTTAAACCTGGTGCATGATTATAATATTCACAATTAATTTAAACTATCCTATCATCAAATCATAATACAACTTAACTACTACAATACTCAATTAACTTTAAAAAGATACAATAATGATTCAAGTCCTCTAAGTACAACAATCTCTGATCAATTTACATCAAATTGGATTACTAATACATTTCGCCTTCAGATTACAATTTATACATTTAAAGCTGTACATCAATTGAATAGAATAAACTGATGATATCCTCGATCTCACGCACCACCAAAGGGAGTGCCGCCTCCAACACCGCAACAACCTGAAAAAGAAGGGACTGCATCGACCTGCATCGCCGATGCAGCCCAGGTAGGAGTGAGCAACAAAGCTTGCTCAGTAAGGTTCTACGCTATTCTACGTCACACTGAAGGGAGGAAAACAACAACTGTGTTGTCTCTCCGCATAAGTCTAAGGAATGCCAAGGGTCCCATAACCCTATCGATGTCCCAAGGGCTCCCGTCATGAACCTCTCTCTTGAACATGTTACCAAGATCACCCTAAGCACCAACAAGGGAACAGTACCATGCGGGATCACCCTTACCCAAGAACAAACGAGAGTAAACAAAGACTGCGGGCTCCTATCCAGTTACCACCCTGCCCAGTCATACCATCTCTCGCGGGGACACACATGTCAGGAAACGCATCGACATCCATCCTTAGCACTTGGTCTTGGAGAAACAACACGACCTCTAAACCTCAACAACATTATTCCAATCCGACTACTTAATAATCCTCGAATAATATCAAACATAATCATTGATGACAATCACGTCCTAATCCTTGACTACCCCAAACCCCGGTTCTAGGGCTAGACCCGGGCTACCCGAGAACCCCGGATCGACGATCGAATCCATCGCCTACCACCTAGCCTGATGCCTCTAATGCAATCAAATGCATGCAATGCTCAGGCACAGGAATACAGGAATATTAGCATGCAATAATATGCCAAGACAACAATACACGCGCTAGGCGAAGCATCAAGCTTGCCGGAGGGTAATCATAGCATGGGTCTAAACTACAGTAATACAATATTATAACGGCGCCCACAGGCCGTTAACAAACAGCTACACATTTCAATTGGAATTTCGGCATTACGACGACATCCACAGCCGTCAACCGCAATTCCTGCAACAGGGCACACCCCTGGCCACACAGCACAACAATACAGATAATCACAACTAAGAATAAGCTAAGGCACACCTTCGGCCCGCTTATCAATCTAAACATCCCAAGGGGCATTACTCCCTTGGTTCAACCACGAGCCCCACACGGGCTAAACATGTATATATATAACACATATATAACTAACATCTATGATATGGCATGTTCTACAAATTGAAAGCTTATTAGCTATCTATTCGTCAAAGAGAATACATATTTGAACATACCGATCCTAGAGATCACTAGGAACATTAAATACGTGCATCCTGAAGCATCAAACACGATAAAAACATCGAAGATCCATTGGAAAGCCAAATCCCGGATTGCTACAGTGACCACAATTAGCAAAGATGAAATCTTCGCAAATCGACGTCCAAACGACGTTAAACCTCAAATCAAACTTAATTAGATATTGATTGATATATTGGGAGCATGCTGACCAAGAATTAGATCTAATGGAAGTCTAATTTTCACAGATTTTACTATCCAATTTCTTAATTTCTGTTTCGCAGCAGTTTAGAAAACAATTCGTCAAAATTTGTATGAAAATCCAAAAATCATGAAATCAGCGGCAATCGAAAGCTAACTCGATGATCTACAACTTTCATCTTGAAAGTTTCGCGATATCATGTTCACACAGCTCACAAATCGAGCTCGAACGTGACTGTTCATCGAAGAACAGAGCTTCCAAGAAAATCCGGGAAAAACATCCAAAAATCCCGATAAATCCCAAATCAAATCCCATGAAGGTTCAATCAATCACTAAGCATGATCTAAGGAACTAATTAACACAAAGAAGATAACCAACAATCAACCAAACCCTACTAGCATATCTTAGAGATCAAGGTAGAAACCCTACCTTCACACGCTAATCCAATCTTCATCCTCGCTAATCCGCCGTGATCCCGTCGTCCACCGTCGACGTCGCCGTCTCCAACTCGCCGGAGAGCCGCTGGAGGTCTCCCACAACCGCAGCCGTCGTCGTCGAAGAAGGAAGAGAGGTCGCGGGAGAGAGAAAAGGCCGGAAGGAGAAGGAGGAAGGTGGCCTCGCCGCCGCCTCTGGTCGCCGGGGAAGATGGTTGGAGAAGGAGGGTTGCCGCGGAACAGAGAAGGGAAGGAAGGAGGGGTAGGGCACGGGCAAGGCAGGGGAAGGGAGAGGGAATAGAAGAAAAATAAAAGGGAAATTAAAGAAAGGGAGAGAGAAAAGAGGGTTCAGTCACTTAAGTGGCTGAATCAACCTAGTCTAGCCAATTTAATCGGACCGAGTCCGATTAAACTCCAAATTGCGATATCTCTTCGCAATCTCATCCGAATTTGTCGATCCCGAACACTCCTACTGGATCTATTCAATCACATACATCAATCAAGGCTGTGTGTGCAGTACGCGGGTGTGAAACCGACCGTCAAGGCGTAATTTACCAAATTGCCCTTGGGGTCCAAAAACAGCGATGCGATCAACCGATCGCAACCCAAGGCCAACCGGGCCAACACCAACCGAGCCAACCCCTCGACCTAACGCGGTCGGACCGGGTTGGAGGAACAGGTTCTCACAAACTATCACCCTTAAAGGAATTTCGTCCCAAAACTTCGATAAGAGTAGGGCGGGAAACAGCAACAAAAACAAAACACACCTGCATAAAACAAGAAGGGTTAGCAAGCTCGCAAACCGAGCAACCACATAAGGTACCGGACATCAACGCCCGCAACACAAACCACCGAGCACCAACGCCCACAACGGCCACACAAGGCAAGGAAACACCTCGGGGAGAGAACCACTTGGGACAAACTGCGTATGCGCCTCCAGCGCTCCCAAGTTACCCCTACAACACCTCTGCACCTCCAGAGGACTAAAGCTGACTTAACCGTTCTGTCTCTCGTGATTGGTCTCTCCGGCCAATCATCTGGACTGATCGTTTGTCCATCTGTACCGCGAGATGTTGTGTTATAATCTGTACTCCTCCGTATTACCGGGATGAACTCCATCGTACCATGATGTCCACTCTGACACTAGAAAGTACCGCGACGGAGCTACTATCTGTCGATACTTTGCCTCCACCTCCTAACAGGTGAGGTAAGGAGGCAAGAACTCTGCATCTGGTACCACCTATGCTGACAACGAAGCCCAGGATACTTCCTCATGCCTCTGGGATGAACAGCATCAAGGAAAGAGTGAGCATCTCATATGATGTCCTCGCGAAACTCCATCCAGATAGGGGAGTAAGCAACTTAAACCTGTTACATCATCAATGGCGCGGAAAATTTTGACAGAGTATCCTCTATAATTCTTACACAAGGACCTGTACAATTCCTTATATTTCACAATAAATTCAAATACAGAATCAAAGGCATAATTTGCAGACTCATACTGATATCATGATTACAATCCAATTAAACATCCAATTAAAAGACATTGTCATTAATATCAAAATTGACAGTTATACAATTTGTCCTCAAATAAGATGCATAAGTCTCCAAATGTTTGACTATATTAAATAAATATAAAGCTGAATTTAAATCCTCTAGTCTGTCAACAACCTCAAAGTCCACCCGAAGTAGATGCGCCTCCAAGAGCAGATCCGCCTAGAACTACTGAGGAAGGAGCGGCGCCTGCACCTGCAAAACGCAGCCCGGGTAGGGTGAGCATAAAGCCCAGTAGGGTTTTACTCTACGACATTCTCAAGGAAAGGGTAAATTGCAACTGTGTTATCTTTCATCCCAAGGCTAAGGTGCTACTGGAGGTCTCACACCTCGTCGATCCAGAATGGGCCCCTTCATAGGGTCACCGTCACCCAAGCGGCGAAACAAGGAGGACGGCCAACACGAGCCCGGACCCAGGGTCGATGCATCGCCGCTGCACTCACCGCCAGAGCTCTCGCCGTACACTACCCCTTGTACGGGGACATACGTCATGGACATCGACATCTACACTTAGACGCTTGGGACAAAGAGACAACACGACCTCTATTCCTTAACATCATAATTCACATGATTATATCTAGGTTGTAACCTCAATCAACACAAGATCATAACCACACAATCTCGCCCTAGTCCTCCTACCCATACCTCGGTCCTAGAGCTAGATCCGAGTTACCCGAGCCCTCAGATCGGCGATCGAGCCCATCGCCCGCACCTAGCCTTAATGCTTCTAATGCATAAACATGCATGAGCCTATTCAAACAACTAGGCCTAGGTGTCTCTACATGTCAATTCATCAACCACATGTCCACAAGTTATAGCATAGCTATAAAATAGATTCAGTATTTAAGAATAGACAGAAGCCAAGTATGGACTTTCACATATCCCAATCATATATCATCTTATTCAACACATATAATAGGGCACACCTTCGGCCCAATTAAATCTAAACATTCCCAAGAGGCGTCACTCCCTTGGTTAACCCACAAAGAAATAGAAACGGGCACACCGCCGGCCCTAGGCAGAAGCATGCTATAACAATATCTAATTAAATGGAACGGCTAGTATTCATACTAGTTGAAGAAGAAGATAAACATATGGTTCATAAGAGTAGTAGTAATATTCAGTTCGGGCTGATAGCGAAAAACAACCAAGGACTGACTCCAAATCAGGTAATGACCATCCATACCAGCAAAGGGGACTAATTCATAGGTTCACCATGGTAGTAGCGAAACCTGGGGAGGACAACAGAGGGAAGGAGGGCCATCTACCCAGAGCAAGGCCAATCAGAACCCCAACTCAACTCCCCTACGGAGTCCAGCAAAACCAAACCAATCCTCAAAGACAGAGCTTACGGGAATAGAACTCACACCCTCGCAGCAGACCGAACAATGCAACCCCTCAACAACCCCTGGCAGCCGGAAGAAAAACAGAGGGATCGAGCATGGAAAGAGATGACACTGCAGCAACTGGGATGAGGAAGGAAACCGAAACGAACACCCGAAGATTCAAGGGAAATCAGGCAACTCAAGTCTCCGGCCGGCCAAGAACAGGGGAAAGAAACCAGAAGGAAGAAATCTCATCAAAACCTATAGGCCCAATCAAAGGCAGCAAAGAGGAGAAAAGAAATCCAACTTCGTGCAGATCCATAACATCCACCATAGTAGTTAGGAAAGGAAGAAGAAAGCTCTTCGGGAAACCGTCGGCACTCAATGATCCAGGCAATCACACACCAAGCAAACCATAGTCGTAGGGATAGGAGACAGAGGAATGGCACATTCAATGGAGAAGATCCCTAACAGAGCATCGAAACCTTATGCTAACAATGCATCAAACCAGATCCTAGATGCCTAACCAAGGGTTAGGGTAGGAATCCCTACCTCTGAGTGTGAGATCTCGTCTTCTTACCCGGCCGCGGTTGTCATCCCCGAGCTCGCCGTCGCTCGCACGTCGCCGCTGCTCCTCTACTCCGGCCGTGGGTCGCCTCCAGTCGTGGTCGCCGGCTCGCCAAGCTCTCCGCCGTCTCCGTGAACGCCGCCTCCCTCTCTCCTCAGCCGTCCGCCGCCGCTTCCTATCGGCGCCGTCTCCCTCTCTCTTTCTCTATCTATCGGGTGAAGTAATGCCCTAATGAGAGAGAGAACAGGGGTTAGGTTTTAACTAATGGGTACTTAAGTCCAAGGCCCTTCGATCCTCATCAAATGGATCTCGCCCGTTCAGGTCTAGATCTACTAGATCAAGCCCCGATCCTCAGATCTAGATCACCCCTATGGGTCTACTCAAACACATACATCATTATAAGGCCGTGTGTGCGTTACGCGCATGTGAAATCACCCGACAGGGCGCAATTTGACCAAATTGCCCCTGGGGTTGCAAAGAGGCCATGCGATCAGCCGATCGCACTCGACGCGAGAACAACCTAAGGAAGGGATCGGCCCTCGACCGACGCGGTCGAGCCGGGTCAGAGGAACGGGTCCTCACAACCTATCACCCTTAAAGGAATTTCGTCCACGAAATTCGCTAAGGGTAGGGCCGAAGAAAAGAAACAAGCACTCTAAGCCTACCTGCACATACAAGAACAAGGCTACAGCTAGGGGCGCCAACGCTCGAAAGAAGTCTACCTGTCGGAAGGAATAATCTTGGGAACTCTCGGCGCATACGGTCCTCTCGCTCCCAAGTCAGCTCTTCGGTATTGCCATGTCTCCAACGGACCATCACTAACGGTATTGAGATCGACTCTTTCCTTATTGATGTTCATCCAGGAGGCACGGAGATATGCCATAGACTTCGCCATCAACTTAGTTGGCACCAAATGCAGAGGTCAGACGCAGAGTTCGTTCCTGATAACCTCACTTGTCAGGAGGTGGAGGCGGAATGTAGACAGGTAACAGGCTTGTTACGGCCCTTTTCAGTGTCAGAGTGGATATTATAGCATGACGGACTTCATCATCATCATATAGAGGATGCAGAGAGGACTTTATATGATTTGGGTCATTATAGCCTGATTGTTCAAATCCGCGCATATATCGCCTATGAGTACGGATATTACAGAGCAGTTTAGCAGGCCTCATTAGAGAGATGAACATGCTGCATGATGTTTCAACTTCCATCGTGTCAGGTCGCGATTCTAGATTCACGGGCAGGCGTTAGTGCAGTTCTCAAAAGCCCATGATCACTTTGTTAGATTTCTATAAAATATCTCACCTACAGGCGGAGAGACAGTCAGAGAGGATGACTCAGGTCTCAGATGAAGTGTGTATAGTTGATGCAGATATCAGCTGACAAGATCACATTCCATGGTGAAATTCGCTTGCTACAACAGTTGACAGTTCAGCAATGGCATCGCACCGTTTGAGGTATAGTATGACATCCTATGTCGGGCTTCGGCTCGTTGGGCAGATCTTGCAGAGGCTTCATCCACCAACTCAGACATCATCACCCAACATCCAGAAGATCAGCACAGGTCATGTCAGACTGGTCAGAAGACTTGCACATACCGTTTAAGTACACACGGTGACAGAGTGACTTTCCGGATGATACGACACGGAGATCCTGTTAGTGGTGGCAGCAGAGTGCCGAGGAGACAGTGTTTAGTTACGCAGTACTTTGTTAGAGGCGTTGATTCGAGCTTGGGCCTAGTGTAAAGCACGGGAGAGTGTCCAGTCCAGATTCATGGTAGAAGAGGCCAGTCTCGAGAGAGAAGACAGTTCCGTCAGCTTTAACCCTCTTGAGGTGTAGAGGCGGTGTGGGGGTGACTTGGAAGCGCTGGAGGCGCATGTGCAGTTTGTCCCAAATGGTTCGCACCCCGAGGTGTTTCTCTGTCTTGTGTGGTAGTTGCGGGCGTTGGTGCTCGGGGGTTTGTGTTGCGGGTGTTGATGCCAGTGCCTTGTGTGGTTGCTCGGGTTGCGAACTTGCTAACCTTTCTTGTCTTGTGCAGGTGTGCTTGTTTTTACTTATTGTTTCCGACCCTACTCTTACCGAATTTCGAGGATGAAATTCCTTTAAGGGTGATAGGTTGTGAGGACCCGTACCTCCAACCCGGTCTGATCGCTTGGGTCGAGGGTCTGGTTCTGTTGGTTTTGGGCTTGGTTGGCCTTGCTTTGCGATCCTCGCTGATCGTTGCGGCTCCGGGGGGTAATTTAACTAGGCGGAGTGGGTTTCACACACGCGTAACGCACACACGGCCTTGTGATGATATATGTGCTTGATTAGACCATTAGGAGTACCCTAGATCGGAGGATCTGGGTCAGATCGTGAAGAGCTGGACTTGGGCAGCTGAGATTAGCTTAGGCTGATCGGATAGCCAGGATCTAACTTAAGTGATCATATTAAAACCTTCTTAACCCTTCTCTCTCTCTCTCGCTCTCTCTCTCTCTCTCTCTCTCTCTTGTGAGGGTCCTATCCCGATCTTTAGAGAGAGAGAGAGCGGCGGCGTCGAACCGGCGTCGAACCGAAGGGGACAGGAGAGCTCGGCGACCGTGATCGGAGGCGACCAACGACCGCGGCTGGAGAGGAACGAGACGGCGGCTGGGCCTTCTCCTTCACCGACGACGGGGAGCTTGGCTACTTTGGCAACGACGACGAAAACCTTGGTGACGATGATTGCCGTGGCCGGAGAAGAAGGGGAAGGACGCGAGCTCAACGATCCAGAGGTAGGGTTTCCAGCCTAAACTTGGTTTAGACTCTACTAGCATAGATTAGGCCATAGGATTGCATCGGGGTTGGATTTGTTGTGCTTGCCCTGTTTTCCGGCGACATTTGCTCTGTTCTTTTCGGTGATGTTTTAGTACTCTCTATCTCTGCTCTGTTTCCTGCTCCATTCTTCTGCTATGCCTTGCGTTCGTGGTTTGTGGTGTTCTCTTCTTTCCCTGCCATGGTTTATCTAGATGTTTAATTCTTCCTTGCTGGTTTGAATGTATAGTTTCTAAGCTATGGGTTATTGCCGGACTCTGTTAGCTATCCTTGCTGGTTCATCGGATGTAAGTTAGCCTAGATGTGGCAGAGCTATCTTCTTCTCTTTTGATCGACTGAAATAATTTGGATCTTTGGGTTTCTTGGATTGTTCCTCTGGTATGGGTTGGCCGGATGCTTGAGGTCCTCCTCAGGCCGTGTCCGGTGTGTTCTTCGAATCTGTGGGTGTTTGATCTGGAATTGTTGTTGTGCACGCAAGGTGCTTGTTGATTGCTTACTTGCGGCCGTAGTTAGAATTCTTGGGTTTTCCCCTCCTTCGGATTGCTGGACATGTGAGGTCCCTCCCCCAGTTACCTCCCAAGCTTGGGTCGGCCCCATGGTGGCTGCGACTCATCCCCTCCCCTTGTCTCCTTAGCTCAAGGCATGAAGACATAATCCCATAGATGTTCGATGAAATGCCATAGAGGGTGTTGAACCGCTGCTAGGCTAGATCTCCCCCATGCTAGGCTTGTCCCTTGGCTGCTTCGGTCTAGCTTCTATCATAAGCCCTAAAGTTGTTTGGTGAAATGCCAAAAAGGGGGCTGCTGAGCTACTGCTAGGTTTAATTCCTTTCCCATATTATTCATGCTGCTATACTTCATCCCTATGTCTTGCTATGTTGTACTGCCACTAGGATACGCTGGTCTTTCCCTCTCAGCCAATTATTATGCCAATGCCATGCAATATGATGCTCTCTTTCGGTCGATAATGCGGTTGCTATTGTTAAGTTTGGATATTCCTCTACCATGCTCGTTTGGCTTCAGATGCTCCATTTAAGTGGATGCTCTAGTTCGATCATGTTTCTGTTGATTGAATATCCTAGTAGCTAAAGTTTTCTTTATGTGTCAGTCATGCTGGTTTCCGTTGATTAATCGTTAACTATAAGTATGATCAAATCCCGGAGTTGGATAGCTCTAAGTTGGCTTACTGCATAGTGGTCAGTTCTTGCAGCTTCATAGAAATGGTCTCAATTGTGCATCTTAATATCATGTAAGCCTAGGGCCGGCAGTGAGCCCGTTTTTATTTATTTTGTGGAAATGCTTATATTGTGCGGGCCAGTGGTGCCCTGTTAGTTGATTAGCCGAGGATGTGCCATTGTACAATTTCTGGCTGACAGGCGGTGCATGTCGTCGTAATGCCGGAATTTGGACTGAAATGTGATAACACTGTAATAGATTAGCTCTCTTTTACGTCTTATATGCTAAACTGGACATGCTTGATGAGATGTCATGTAGAGACACCTAGGCCTAGTTGATTGTGTAGGCTCATGCATATTGTAATGCATTAGAAGCATTAAGTCTAGGTGATAGGCGATCGTTTCGATCGCCGATCGGGGGTTCTCGGGTAGCCTGGATCTAGCCCTAGGACCGAGGTTTGGGTAGTCGAGGATTAGGACGTTATTGTCATCAATGATAATGCTTGATATCATTTGAGGTTTCTGTTATAGTCGACTATGGATTATTCTTGTATTTGAGGTGTAGAGGTCGTGTCGGGTCTCCAAGACCAAGTGCTAAGGATGGTTGTCGATATCCCTGACATGTGTGTCCCCGCGAGAGATGGTATGACTGGGCAGGGTGGTACCTGGACAGGAGCCCGCAGTCTTTGTTTCCTCTCGTTTGTTCTTGGGTAAGGGTGATCCCGCATGGTACCGTTCCCCTGTTGGTGCTTACGGTGATCTTGGTAACATGTTCAAGAGAGAGGTTCATGACGGGAGCCCTTGGGACATCGATAGGGTTATGGGGCCCCTTGGCATCTCTTAGGCTTAGGCGGAGAACGACACAGTTGCAGTTTCCCTTCCTTTCTGTGCGACGTAGAGTAGAACCCTAATGGACATTGTTGCTCACCCTACCTGGGTTGCATCGGCGATGCAGGTCGATGCAGTTCCTTCTTTCAGGTGTTCTTTTAGAAGATGCGCAGCATTTCGAGGTGATCGAGGACTTGGAGCGTCGAGGAGTTCTTCTGCATATAATTTACAGTTTTAGTCAATGATGTACAAATTGATGTATTCGAGGACATGATTGTATGATCTTTAATTTAATTGTATTGGAGAAATGTTGTGCCATTCTTTAATGTACAGATTTGAGGAATGTAATAATTGATCATTTTTGTCCTAATTGTAATTTGTCAAATATCGAAGTTGTACAATGTACAGGTTTCCTGTGTTATAATTATAAAGGGGATTCTGTCAAAATTTTTTATGAATTGGAGGATTAAATTGTTTAAATTCATAGCAGTTATATACTTGTGCGCCAGTTGATGATGTAAACAGGTTTAGGTGGCTCATGCCTTGATCTGGATGGGTTTTCTGGGTTGGGGCGTGACACTTTGTCCCCACTAAATTGATGACAGGATAGCGAATGTGTATAGACTATAGAAAATTGAATGTAACCACCCGTAAAGATCACTTTCCATTACCTTTTCTAGACCATATTTTAGAGAGAGTAGCTGGACATCCTTTTTATTGCTTTCCTGATGGTTATTCTGGATATTATCAGATTGAGATTACATTAGAAGATAAGAAAAAAATGACTTTTACATGCCCTTTTAGTACTTATGCTTTTCGTAGGATGTCATTTGGACTGTGTAATGCCTCAGCTACATTCCAGCGTTGTATGATGAATATGTTCGCTGATATAATAGAGGAATGCATGGAAGTATATACAGATGATTTGACTATGTTTGGTAATACTTTTGATGCATGTTTGCAAAACTTAAAAGGAGTCTTGGTCAGGTGTGAAGAGAAGCACCTTGTGCTTAATTGGGAAAAGTGCCACTTCATGGTGCCCTCAGGCATTGTGTTGGGCCACATTGTCTCTTCCAGAGGCATTAAGGTAGATCGATCAAAAACCGATCTCATCTCAAAGCTTCCTTTGCCAAAGACTGTTAAAGATGTTAGATCCTTTCTAGGGCATGTTGATTTTACAGGAGATTCATTCAAAAATTTTCTGTTATTTCTCGACCTTTGTGTAATCTTTTGATAAAGGACAAGCCTTTTGAGTGGACTACTAATTGTTATAAGGCTTTTGAGGATTTGATTGATAAACTGACTTCTACACCTATTGCACAACCACCCGATTGGAGCCTTTGATAAGACGTGAAAAATGCACAAATCACTCTTTTAACTGTGTCTCGTGAGTCTCCGAGCAATGCTATTTTCAATGTCGTCTTCCCATTTCAGGTATTAGGACCCTCAGTGAAGATTAGATCAAGTTTAGTGCTAAAACGAATAAATAAAGAACATGCTAGGAGCAAAGAAGTCAAAGGAGTAAAGATGGACCATCTTTGACATGAAAACGGTACCTGATTAGGAAGAACCAGATGATGTTCCATATATGGTTGGAAACCTCAGGAAGTCTAGGTTTTGAAGAATTTTATGGTTCGTGATTCCGAGTTTCCTAAAAGAAGTTACGACATTATTTGTACCAATGACGCAGTCTGAATGGCAAAAGTGTAAATACGCAGAACATAAGGATGGATCATCCTCCCCTAAAGGATCGATCCTTGCACGGTAGCAAAGACGACAGAGAGCCATATTGAACATGATCTATCATTTCCTTTCAAAGGATCGATCATACTCGGGTGCAACTAGTTTCTTGGGTTCAAATGATCGATCATCACCCCTTATTGATCGATCATTTATACACGACAACAGTGACAAAGAGCACCAATTCAAAGGATCGATCTTCCTTCATGGAATGATCGATCATCCACGGGATGTGATCAATCACACAAGGGAAGGATCTATCATCTCCTATGTGAATGATTGATCCTTTACGGGCGTGGCTAACAATTGAAGACAAAGGATCGATCTTTACCCCTAAAGGATCGATCTTTACCCTTAAATGATCGATCCTTTAAAAGCAGTTAAGCAAAATCAAAGGCTCAGATCTAATCCGAGTTAAGGGGATACCTAGGCTATAAATAGGCATGTTCTAGGGTTTTGGGGCTCTCTTGTTCCTCTCTTAGGGGCTCTCTAGACTCTCTCTTGGCTGCTTGGAGGCCAAGGAGAGGGAGCACTCTTTCTTAGATTCTTTTTCCTCTTTTTAACTTATTTTTTTAGAATCTTTTGGGAGAAAATCCATGGCGAAAGAGCTTCATCAACCTTCATCCACGGATCAAACCCTAAATATGAGTAGCTAAACTTTTTACCATGGGATTTTTATGATGTAATTTGATTGGGGTGCACCAATCATGTCGTCCACTTATTTCATTGATCTCTATTGATCGAGAACATCATTCTACAACAAAATGAATCATGCCATATTTAAAATCGGCCATGTCCTCCAAGTATTTTCACACTTTATAGCCAGATGCTATTTGGGCTAATGTATTGGCTTCATCGTTCTGTAATCTTGGCACAAAAATTATTACAAAATCGTCGAATCGATTTAATAATTGTAAAGTGATGATGAAATGGAATTAGTAATCGCTCTGGCACTTGTAATGGCCAAGTATATGCTTTATCACCAATTGTGAGTTGCCTTTGATTTTTACATTGGTCACTCCTAAATCTAACAATATTTCTACTCCAATGATTAATGCTTCATACTCGGCCTGGTTATTTGTGCACAATTGCTCAAGTGTATAGGAAAATTTGTATTGGCGACCAATGGGCGATAGAATTGAGATTCCAAGGCCAGCACCATTAACTGTTTTAGAATCATCAAAGTATATCGTCCAAGGAGTGAGTGATACCATATTAATTTCTCGCTCTAATTCTTTTGGGATGTCTACACAAGGATGGTCAGCTTAGAATTGGCAAATACTTGGCCCTTAACAGCCTTTTGAGAGACAGATTGAACGTCAAACTCAGCTAAAGTTAAAACCCAATAACCAATACGTTGATGTAAAATTGGTCGAGAGAACAAAAATTTCATTACATTAAACTTAGATACAAGATAAACAGTTATATGCTATAAATAAGCTCTTAACTTGGTACATATAAAATACAAGGCCAAACATAATTTTTCTATGGTCGAGTACTTTTGTTCATAAGGCAGCAACTGTCTACTTAAATAATAGACTGCTCTCTCTAAACCATCTTCATCATCTTGCGCCAAGAGACCTCCTATCGATCGGTCTGTTGCAACGATGTAAAGCTTCATGGGATCGTTCACCCTTTGCTATACAATAACTGGTGGCGTTACCAAATAGGCCTTCAGGCACTTAAATGCTTGTTGATGCTCCAATTCCCATACGAAATCATCCTCGTTTTTCAATCGTAAGAGCGATGAGAACACTTGGGTTTTCCCTGCACAATTAGAAATAAACCTCCTTAAAAAGTTCACTTGACCAAGGAACTTCTGAAGTTCTTTCTTAGTCTTTGGAGGCTTGGTATCAATAATGGATTTTGCTTTATTTTGGTCGAGCTCAATACCACACTGATGAACAAGAAAACCAAAAAAATTTCCTGCTTGCACTCCAAATGCATATTTTAAGGAATTTAATTTTAACTGGTACTCCCTCATTCGTTCAAAGGTTTGAACTAATTGATTAAAATGACCGGCTACAATTGGTGATTTAACCACAATGTCATCAACATAAACCTCTACAAACTGGCCGATCATGTCATGGAAAATCATATTCATCGCTCTTCAGTAAGTAGCACCAGCATTTTTCAATCCAAAAGGCATTACAACCCACTCATAGCTACCAATTGCTCCTGGACATCGAAACGCTGTTTTATGAACGTCCTTTCCAGCGATATAGATTTGATTATACCCTGAATAACCGTCCATGAAGGAGTAAATTTCATGTCCAGCTGTTGAATTGACCAAATTATCTACTGATGGCATAGGATACGCATCCTTTGGTGTTGCCAAATTTAAATTTCTAAAATCAATGCAGACTCTAAGTTTGCCATTTTTCTTCATAACTGGCACTATATTTGAAAGACATTCTACATATTTGGTTGTTCTTATAAAATTTGCATTCAACAATCGTTCAATTTCCTTCTTAACTTCTGGAATTATATTAGAAGCAAAACGCCTTGGCGCTTGTTTATATGGCTTAAAATTTGGTCGAGTGGGAATTTCTTGCTCAACAATATTTCTATCTAAACCAGGCATTTCTTTATAATCCCAAGCAAAATAATCTTTATATGAACATAAGATAGCGATGAGTTCATACCTTACACCTTGGTCGAGAAGCTTGCTGATCAAGGTTGGATGATGTTCCTCTCCATCGCCGATGTTGACTTCTCCCAATGGATCTTGAGCTTGCATGTTTCCACGCTTGTCATAAGGAACTTCTTCTTCTTCTTCTCGAGGGATTTCTTTCAAACAATCAATATCGTTCATTTCTTGTACCATGAATGTTTCTAACTAATAAGCCATTAACTTGGCTTTTAAGGCCGTTACAACGGCTTGAATTGACCTCTTGTTCTGTTCTCATTTTTGAAACCCTTTGGCCGATGATCAGCCAAACTCGGGAGCAAAGACCACAGTGGTTGGTCTTGTATGATCAAAAATCTCCGCTACACAGTTCTTCATCACCTCGCAGTTCTCAGACACTACCCTCATGGAATTGTTCACTTCCATGAACTGCAACGGACCATGATTACAGTCATAAAACGAAGCTTCTACTGTATGTGCTTCTGCTTTGTATGAAATATTATCGGCCATGACAGATTCCACTCCCCCTTCTGCATTCCACAAGAAAAGACATTGGTGTAAGGACGATGCTACACACCTACTACCATGGATCCAATCTCGACCAAGCAGCACATTATAACTTGTTGGTGAATCCATCACAAAGAACGTTGTTGTTTTGATAACACTTCCAACCTTGATATCCAAAGGCAAGATCCCTTTAGATGGTGCTGGTACTCCACTGAACCCTGTCAGTGTGATATAAGTTGGGATTAGATCGGCCTCCGTCTTGCCAAGCCGCTTGAGCATCTTGATCGGGATAACATTCATTGATGCTCCTGTATCGATCAAAACTTTGTTCACCAGGATACCATTCATCTCGCCCGTGATATGAAGAGGACGAAGATGACGTGTCATCGCTTTTGGTGGCTTATCAAAAATCACTTTGTCATCTGGTACCTTATTCTCCTTATGACATTTGGCCGATGACGCCATTTCTCCCTGAACTGCTTTCCCTTTAGACTTAGCTTCGACCTATATGACCTCCATATTCTCTTGCCCAAACCAAGATGGCCAAACCTTCTGATCGGCCTTGTTATGATCACCTGCGTCTCTCTCGTCCCAACCTGCTAGGGTAATTGGTGGCTCTGCTGTCTGTTGAACATACTTGGCCACATCCCTTTTTGGAACCCACATTTTCACCACTGGGTCTCCATAGCAGACAAAGTAATCAAACTTCCCACTAGGCTCGCCCTGAGTGCTCACAGCCGGGTTGCCTGCCTTATACAGCTCCATAATGAGCTTCTTTTGTGATATATTCCGCCTTGCTGCTTCTTCTTCGACCTTGATGGGGACTTCTATCTCTACCCACTCAATGTCCTCTACCACTGGCTCTTCTTGACCACCCCAACCAGTAGGGACAATTGGTTATGGTGCGGCTGGAACAATCTGAGCGACAACTTTTGTCCTCTTGATCAGAAGCTTAACCTTCACATCTCCATAGACTCTCAAATAATTATATCGGCCACTTGGATGGACGCCTGGTCCTACTGCTGGATTACCTTCATCAAAAAGCTGCTATAGCAATCGCTCAGTAGACATACCCCTCCTCCGGGCATCTTCTGTGACATCAATCTTCTCCTCGATCTCAACATATTCATCCTCATCGTCAGGTATCAAATTAACTGATGCATGTTCCATATTTTTCTCGACCAACGCAGCTGACGCTTGCCCATCGTTGGCCATGTCAGAGATATCAGAATCACTCTCAACCGGACAATGTTGTCCCAGTCTACTTGGAAGGATGTAATTGTTGACGATAACTAACGACAGGGTACCAAACTGAATCTTATAATTACCTTCGTCACCATCGTCATCATCCTTCTTTGGATGATAAAACTTACTCTTTGAAGTTCCTTCTGCCTTAGAACCGGCAGTGTTCTCCTCAAACTCCCCCACGATATTGTCGGTCTGCTCCGGACTACTCTCTTGAACTTGCTTAGCCCCCATCATCTTGCCATACTTCTTCTGGTATCTCCGATATTGAGTCCGAGTCATCTCCTCAACAGGTATCTGTCAACGAGTGGTGAAGTTGTAGTTGTACCATCTGTTTGGTACATACGGTTGGGGTATGAAACTTCTTGGAGCCATTGGCCGATAAAACTGCGGTGGCCGAGAAAACTGCTGCCCAGCCCTAGGTGCCACTAGACGATTAACGTGCTTCTGGCATCTTGGACATAGGTGTTGTCCCATCTCCATAGGCCCTTTACCCTTATCCTGGCCAAGTCTTGTGAACACTTCTAGACGATCATCGTCCTGGATCTCATCGATCACAATCTTAAACTTTGGCAATTTAAAGTTTGCCACATCTTTATACCATCGCGGCTTCCACTTTCTTTGGAAAGGGATTAGTGTCAACCCACGTACCCTTATCCTGAGCAGGAAAGCTGATCCTGCCAAAATCAATAGCATCCTGCAAGACATTTCGAAAAATCAAACAACCGATGGTGTGATGATACTAAGCATTATGCTATTTACAATATCGTTTACCCTTAATTTGATCAGGGCTTGGCATAATATGTCCTTCAGTCAATTTGATTTGTTTATCTTTCAATAGTTGATCAAAAATTTGATCGGCCTTTGAAATGTCAAATGAAAACTTTCTTAATTGACGTTTATCGTCCTTAACTACTTTCTTGCTCTTAAATTCTCGCTCAAGCCGTACAAGTGCCTTGTAAGTATATGGTCGGCCTTTTAACAACTCAGCCAAACAAACATCATCCATATATGGACATTCTTGACCAGTTTCCTCGACATGATGAACATCATAATTCAAATCTTTATAATATGTTCCTCGTGAGGACGATTTCATTTGATCCTCTTATCTTAATAATTGCTCATAGTGTGTAGCGCTAGTTTGCAATTGAAAGAGGTCGATAAAATCTCTATCTTGAAATCTTTTCTTTAGTTCAATGGCTAATTCACTTTGAGCGATTTTAACAAACTCCCTCTCAGCTAATGGAATAAAGCATCGACTCCTCGCTCTGTTAAACCTTTATAAGAACGATTCCACATTCTCATCTAGCCACTGTCTCAATTGAGCTAAATCGGCCATTGTGATTTCTGGTTATGTCTTATAAAATTGTGCATGGAAAGCATGTACCATTTACTGCCAATTCTGTATAGAATTGGATGGCAACTTAATGAACCATGAATAGGCTACTCCAGACAAAGAGCTTGGGAATAACTTTTGTTTGACAAAATCGTTCACTTCTCCACATTGCATGGAGAATTTCCCTATATGTTCAATGGTTGACGTCTCGTCTACACCAGAGAACATAGTGAACTCTGAAACTTTATAGTTTCTAGGAAAAGGATACTTATGATCAACCCAATCAGGGTAAGGTTTTCTATAAGTTTGACGAGTAGCTGGTCGTCCTAAACCCATTTGTTCTTGTAATATCTCGGCAACTTGCTCTCTTAGAACATCGATTGGATTATAAAGAGGATTATTGTACACTTGTTCATATTGATCATTTGTTGGTCGAGCATTGTACTGAGGTACCTCATGTGGTCGATAATAATTTTGGTAAGGAATATCACCCATTCTCTGGCCGTTGAAATTATTTCCCATCGGCCTAGGATTCTGTCCACCTACTTGGGCAAAATTATTTTGGCCATTCCATGGTCCATTATTTTGACCACCTATGTTACTGTTTTGGTAGATATTTTGGCCATTAAAGGGGCCATTATTTGGATCATTGGGAGGAACATGATTAGTTGGATTGCTAAGAGGTGCATCACTAATTGGTATCCCCAAATTTTGAGGCACATCATAATTTGGTATCCCCGTCGGTGTAAACACATCACCATGTATATGTGGTGGATTTGGCGATGCGTATGATCCTGACGTTTGACCGATGACTATCGGTCTTGGTCCATTGTCAATCGTTATTGGGCGATGATGATTTGAACTATTCTGACCAATTTGGCTATTTTGACCAACTGTAACACCCCGGGCCTCCACTGGGCCCCAGCCCGCGGGCTCCCGGTCCGACCAGGATTCACCCGAGGGCCCCACCCGACACAATATTGTCCGGTTTTGGCTCACCGCAGAAATCTGGGAAAACTTCCCAATATGTCACCCATCTCGGGACCGCTCCAAGGCAAGCATGCTTAACCTTGGAGTTTTCTGGCGGATCACTGCCATCACTGCTTTAAAATGCGTTGTGTCTATTAAGGGCTTACTATATACTTATATCGAACCCCGGACCATACCCAGGCGTTGTGGGATTGCTTACCCGGCTACCCGACTCAGCCCCGCCCTCCAGGCGCAGGCATCTTGTCCCACGGTAGACCCAGCGGGCCTCACATATAGCTTCATGATCAGGAAAGTTTCTGGTGGATCGCTCTCCTTGCTCAATAGAGCGATATACAACCCTATCGCGATATTCTATTGAGGTTGTTCTATGGGCGATGGATTGGCATGTCCATTTCCACTAACTGGATTTTGAACATTTTGAACATGTGGGACATCACCATAATCAGCGTTTCCTCCACTGTTATGAGTCTATAGTCCAGTACGAGTGATGACCACTCTGTCTGGTCCAACTTGACCGATTTCCATAAAAACTTGACACAAGGTCCCACCGGGCGTGCCAAAAAATGTTAGCGTGGAAATTTAATCATTAACCGGTCAAATAATCAAGGTCAAAATTACCTAACACTCAAGATATCAAGAGATTGTGTTATGAATCAACTCTTTCAAACTTTGTTCGAACAGAGGTGTCAAGTTAACTAGAAATCTGGATTGAACCGAATTTAACAATTTAATAAAGACTAATTATCAAGATTAAATCTAAATTAATCTTAAGTTAATCTACTGAAAACGGGAGAATTATCTAAAACTGCTAAGTTAATCTAGAAAGCAATAAAGATCATCCTAAATTACTAAATTAAGGAAAAGATAAGTTAAACCTACTGTTAATATTAATCTAGATTAATTTATTAAAGCTCTTAAATTAAACTATTGTAGAGAAAACAGTAAAGAAAACATCATAAAGATCTAATCCTACAGGATTTGCCTAAAAACACTAATGAAAACTACATTATGCGAAGAGAAGGAATAAAGGTTAAAAAAACGTACTCATTTCATTAAATAAAATAACTTACAGGAAACATATTGAAAGAAAACATCATGCTCGTAGGCTCTGGGTTTGATTTGCGAGAGAGATTACACAGTGAAAGAGAAGATTATTTATACTTAGGCAGTTAAACTGTCTGGTAACTCCCGCTTAGCACATTCTCATCTATCTTTCATCTTTTCACTCTTGATGAGCCGCGTGTCCCATGTTCTCCGTCGTTTCTACATTTCTCCACGTCACGGTTTGATCGATGATAGTTGCACCTAGGCGATGAGCTTTCCTTGTGTGTGTCAGGTCCTAACTTTGGTCGATGATCGTTCTTAAGTTGTCATATCATTCTTCTCGGTCAATACTTCTTTTGTGTACAAATCATCATCGTTCATGGCCGATGCTTCTTTTGTGTATAGATCATCGTCATCCATGGCCGATGTTTCTCTTGCATGTCTTCATTTTGTCGATGGCTTTTTGCATAATATTTCATATTGATCATCCAGTTAGATTGAAAAGGTCTTCGGCTATTGCTATTAAGCTGACGTGTTAATCACTGATTGGTTAACCATTATTTTAGCTAACAACAACAAAAACAAAAAGGCTTTCAGGCCGTCTCAAGCTCCCTAGATATACCCAACAACAAAACTTGAATCTGACTCCAACAAATGGAAGAATAGTGAAGATGAAACTCTAGCTTAAAATTTCCAAATTGTCGTGTACCCTGAAATGTTAGCCCTCAAATCCGAGTTGGCACAAGGATATTTGTGTACGGGAATTTGAGGAATATATATAATATTTGACTACTTGAAGGAATAAATGCGTAATTCAAACATTTTTATCAAGTATAATGGGGGCCCACCAGATGGGCAATTGAGATCATAGGATAAGATACCAGACGGTGCACTATTGTGGATTCTAATTTATAAAATTGAGAGGTTTGGTCCGGGGAATATTCCCGACAAATGCTGAAAAAATATCTAAAATGAATTATTTTACATGGAGTGCCGGCGAAATATGCTAAATATTACCAAGAGGCCTCCATTGACTAATCACCGCTTATGGTTCCAGCATTCGACGGATTCGAAGCAGACGCATCCGACATCCCGAGTTAATATCTTATTAGTCCTTTTTGTACCCTCAATTTTACATGATATGTAATTTACTGCCTCGTAAAATAAATATATACCTTAACTACCTTGAAACCATTTGATTTGGTTTAAACCTGAAACATTTGTTAAACCTTCGGACCCGTCACGTGTGTGACCTCATGTGACCTGTCTTTAACCCCTTTTCTCCAAACCCTATCAACTATTAAATGGTAAAGTATTTTTTGGTATCCTCAACTTTGCGTAATGTATAATCTAGTACCCTATCAGGAGGCGGGAAGAAGGCAAATACCGCTAATGTGATCGCAAGTGAGCGGTCACCGTCACATTCCACTAATGGCGAGAATAGGACTACGTATTATGCAAAATTGAGGGTACAAAAAGGTACTTTACCCTTCTTCCCAGATCAGCTCCATCAAACTCATCTCTTCCCTGTTATAGCAAATGAGATTTGGGGAAATGGCAAAAAAGAGGCTGAATCAGTCTCCCTATGTCTACCCTAAAATAGGGGAGAGCTACAGTGCCCTCCTACATGTGGGGGAGCATTGTTCACCTCCCCATTCCTTATTTTATTATAGGCTAAATTACGCTTTTGGTATCTGTAAAATTCCCCACATATCATTTTAATACATATAGTTTAATAATTATGTTTTTGGTACCTACCTTTAATGTCAATATCATATTCAGTACCTACCATTAGATGCAGTTCTCCTGACTTCACGGCAATTCACTCACGTGATAACACGTGAGCGGTTTTGCTGGATTTCCCATGTCATGGCTGATTCCGGGGTGCTCGGCCATGCGCTAGGCGTAGGCGAGCGTCTCCAGGTCATCCGGGCAGCCGAAGAAGAAGAGAACGACGTGGTGTGAGACTTACTGCCCGCTTATAACGAAGCAAGTCGTCCCGCCGATGCAGCGGTCGACGAGGATGGCGACAGAGCAGGGGGCGTTGGTGAGGACCTGCTTATCGACTGACCGAAGGCTGGGGTTGGTGGCCTCCATGCTGCCGTATCTGGTCTATTGCTTGTCGAACTGCAGGACGACGAGGGTGACATGCTTGTCCTCCGCCAGCGAGCACACGTCCTCGTGCATGGAGGAATAGGGAGAGATGGCGGCGTTTGCCCACCGTCGCGGCTCTTCCATTGGCCACCGGACGTGCCCTGTTTGTTGTTGGTGTTGTGGATGATGAGTATGGCAGTGGCGCGGCCGGCGAGCTCCATGAGGTGGAGCACGTGGACGATCACCAGAGAGCGCTTGGTGGGGTTGGAGGCCTCGAGGAGGCTGATGATGGACGAGACGTTGCGGGTTTTGTGGACGCAGGTGAGCATCCGAAGCTATGTATCCGGCCTCCACCGCTTAGGCCCAAACGCCGCAAATAGCACCGCTCTCACCCCTCTTGGCTTCCTCGAGCTAGCCGCCACCGTCTACGGCGACTGCCCATCAGTCATCTACAACGCCACCACCTATACATGGTCACAGACTCATCTCCGATGCCTCTGTCTTGCCTCTTCCCTCTCCTCCGTCCTCAACGCTCGGGTAGATGCCGGCACCATCTCTGTTCTTCTCCGCAATGGTGAATCCAAGCTCGTCTTCATCGACCCCCAATGTCGAGGCCTGCTCAACGAGGCCATTGGTCTCTTCCCACCCGACCGCCGACCACCTCGGGTCATTCCCATCGAAGACCCCTATGATGAGGAGTAGGAGAAGGGCTCCTCGGATTCCTTACGACCTGATCACAGCGGCGAACTCATGTATGAGAAAATGATCGAGGTGGGCGATTCCAAATTCGAGTGGGTGAGACCCAACAATGAGTGGGATCCATGATCCTAAACTACACCTCCGACACCACCTCAGCCCCCAAAGGCATAGTCCACTACAACCGTGGTATTTTCATCATCGACGTTGATAGACTTATCGATTGGGTTGTCTGACGCCAGCCCGTCGACCTATGGACTCTCCCCGTGTTCCACACCAACGGCTGGAGCTACCCGTGGAGGATGACCGTTGTGAGGATCCGTACCTCCAACCGGGTCCGACCGCGTTAGGTCGAGGGTCTGGTTTTTGTGGTTTGGCTCGGTTGGCCTTGAGATGCGATCAGTTGATCGCATCGCTGTTTTTGACCCAGGGGCATTTTAGTAAATATGCTCCCTAGTGGTCAGTTTCACACCCGCGTTGCACACACAGCCTTTGATTGATGTATGTGATTGATTAGAACCTTAAGGGTGCTTCCGATCGGAAGATCGGAGCTCGATCGGGAGAGATCGAATCGAACGGTTCTTTCGGATTAGAACCTTAAGGGTTCTTTCGGACGAATTCCCTCCCCCCCCTCTATTATATAAATCTATATATCTCTCTATTATATAAATCTAGGGGAAATTAGCTTTTAGTATCCTCTAATTTCATGTTTTTAAAATATGCTACCATCTAGTTAGAAAATGTAACTTTAGCACCCTCATGATTCAAATTAGTTCGATTTACTATCCTATCGTCAGACGGCGTTAGTCACCATTCACCCAAAACCACTCACGTATGCTCACCATCATCTGGATCCGGAACACCTGGGCTTGCTTCGCCCGTTCGCACGGCGTCGCTGCCAGCCTATCAAAGCTGGCGAACCATGCGAACGAATCCGTGAAGAAGGCCTGCTCGGGCACCCCGACACCGTTCATGAATGACTACATCATAGAAAGCAGGAAGAACCACTCCGTGTCCGTCACCTCCTCCTCCACTACGTGGTCCGGCGCCGCCATCCCGCCAGAGATGAGCGAGTTCTGCTCCCTCAACACCCTCTTTCGGTGCTCCTGCTCCACCGCCGTCGTCGGGATGGGTGGACGGATGAACGGCCGGCGAGCATCACCTCTCTCTCTCTCTCTCTAGTTCTCTCTCTTCTCATCACGTGCTGTCACGTGTAAACATTGTATACATGAGCGGTTTCTATGAATGGAGACTAACGTCATCTGGGATTTGTCGCGGTTTGAAAATCTCATGGTACTAAAATTATATTTTCTAACTAGAGGGTATCAGATTGTAAACGTTTGAAAATAGAGGGTGTCAAAAGCTAATTTCCTCATAAATCTATATATGTCTATTTTAACTCTATCATAGAAGTATAGAATATTAAATTTTTGTCTTAATAGCTAAGAGAGTTTTAGTTGTTCTTGAGAGAACTATTAGAACTTTAAATTTAGGGACCTATTCTCTCAAGAATAGCCATTTTAGTCAGTTATCTAGATCGAGTTGGACGATATATCATCTCTGAGACTGAGAATTGTGATTTTTTCAGAATCTTACATTAACTGAAAATCAAAATAAGTCCGAAGGTAGTTGCAGAGCCGTTAATTCTCAGTTTAATTGACCGGTCTTGTTAGAAGTGGAATTATCATTAAATAATAGGGGAAATTAGCTTTTGATACCCTATATTTTCAAACGTTTACAATCTGATACCCTCTAGTTAGAAAATGTAACTTTAGTACCCTGAGATTTTCAAACCACGACAAATCCCAGACGGCATTAGTCGTTGTTCACAAAAAATCGCTTACGTGTATGGTGTTTACACGTGGCGGCATGTGATGAGGAGAGAGAGAGAAAGAGAGAGAAGATGGTGACCACCATCTCCGGCGAACTAGAGAGAGAGAGAGAGAAAGAGAGAACTAAATGGAGAGAGAGGTTGGTTGTGAAGTGGAGGGATGAGTGGTGGTCCAGTATGTATGGCTGCCGACGAGGTCGTCGGGATGGGTGGACGGATGAATGGCCGGCGAACACCACCTCTCTCTCTCTCTCTCTCATTCTCTCATTCTCTCTCTCTCTCCTCATCACGTGTCGCTGCATCCCCCACAAACGTCGTCGTTAAAACGTATGCAAAACGCAATTTAGAAATTTATAAACCTTTCTTTCAACACTAAATTAATAAGATAGAATAATGGTGAAATACGGGGTCGGTCCTCAGGGAAAACTTTGACTAACAAAGAACACCAGAATTAACTCTTAATACTCTAACCCTAAAGCGAAGAAGAATTGATTTGGGTTTTAGAAATTGATTAATTAAAACTAAGTAAGAAAGCGATTAACGAAATTAAAATAGATCAATGAGAGAAAACCTAGGGATTACTCAATCCACTTTAGTTTCACTTCCTGTATTCTCTAATTATCCTCTTGTTTCTTATCTCGTCATTATGGATTCATAGCTTCTTAAGCTTACATGAATCCCTAAAATAATGCTATTGCTTCCCTAAGGCATAACCTATCCAAACTTAGCATAGATTATCTTCGAACTTAATCTGAGTACAACATATCTTCATCTAACATAGATTATCTCAAAGGCATACACAAAAGCAACATGAAAACCATCCTACGAATCTCTACCATCAAGCACAGCAATCAAGTAGGACTCAAAATACGTCAAGGAACTCTGTTCCCTCAACTCTTTATAAAATAAAACCATATTCATAGGATCATGTCTTTGAAAAGAAAACAAGAATCAAACTAGAAAATACAAAGAAGCTACACTAAAGCTTCATGAGATCCCTAAGTAAAGAGTTTAGTCACTCATCTTTTGGATGAGATCCATGTATTCGATGAAGAAGGTTAGGGATCCACACCGCATCTCCATCTTCTTCTCCAATCTGAATCCCTCTTTTTCTCTCTATGGAGGCCTTGTCACACCCCGACCCAGAAAACCCATCCGGGCCGAGCCGTGAGGGGAAACCTACACTATTCATCTGCAACTGGCGGGATACAAAGCGGAATTATAGAAAAACTTAAACAATGTATCCTAGAGATGAAACAGAAATTCAATTTACATAACATCAGTTGTACTATTCAATATTTGATACAAATCTTCCAATGAAAGAATATTATACAATAATCCCAGAATTCCTCAAATATGTACATAATTTACAAAATCTGCCAAGAGTACAACGGATAATCCTCCAGCAACCTCAAGCACCTCTGGATGTAGTCGCGCCACCAAAAACTGATCCCGCCGGCTCTACTGAAGAAGAACTGGCGCCTGCACTTGCAAACGTAGCCCGGGTAGGAGTGAGCGATAAGCTCAGTAGGGTTCTACTCTACGGCACACTGAATGGAGGAAAATAACAACAGTGTTGTCTCCCAGCTCAAGTCTAACGGATGCCACGGGTCCCATAACCCATCAATGTCCCAATGGCTCCTGTCATGAACCTCTCTCTTGAACATGTTACCAAGATCACCCTAAGCACTAACAGGGGAACAGTATCATGCAGGATCACCCTTACCCAGCAGGGATACCACTGCCTGGGGATCACGTCGGGAACACATCGATTGCATCCTTAGCACTTAGCCTTGGAAGACAACACGACCTCTAAACCTCAAACAATGATCAGAGTCAACTAGCGTGCATCCTCAATAGCATGAGATTCTGATCAAACAATCACACCCTAATCCTGACTACCCAGCCACGGTGCTAAGGCTAGATCCGAGCTACTCGAGAGCCTCGGATCGGCGATCAACTCATCGCCCGCCTAACCTCAAATGCCTCTAATGCAATCAAGATGCATGCAATGCTCAGGCACAGATAAAGAGATATAAGCATGCAACACAATGTCACTGATCATACAGGGCTAGGCCTAGCTTACAGCTAGGCAAAGGGTAAGCATAGTAAAGGCCTCAGATACAGAATAACTATGCTAACCAAACAAACATCCGAGCAAAGCATTGAATACAGATATACAATAATCTTCAGTGCTCTCTTGCACCTGACAGACTAAGGTTCCACAGTTACCCCGCAGGTAACTGGCCACATTTATACAATAGCCCTCGGCACACACCGGCATCAGGCTAAGGTTCCACAATTCCACATTAACTAGCACTCATAGCTAGCTAATGGTTAAGCAACCCAAAATAGCATTTATCTACTTATCAAACCAAGTATTAAATGCAAATCCATCCATAAATCCATGAAAAGGGCAATGTCCAATCCAATTCTCAATCTCAAAAGAAATCCCTCGAAAATTCCATGAAAACGACGTGTATGCTTCCTAACATGATTGGGTATCTATCATGGATGAAAACCAATCAAAAGAAACCAATAAACACAGCTCAGTGGCCCACGGTCGATGCGACGGTCGATCCGACGGTCGACCGTGGGGCCAATCGAGGGAAAATCATGAGGGCCACAGTCGATCGGTGCATCGACCGTGGGAGACCCAAAACGGGACAGAGCCTCACGGACGATGCGACGGTCGATCTGACGGTCGACCGTGAGGCTGAATGAAAAGGGAGAAGGAACCACGGTCGATCGGGGCATCGACCGTGGGAGGCCAAAAACGCGACAGAGCGCGACGGTCGATATGACGGTCGATCCTACGGTCGACCGTCAGGCCCGAAAACAGCGTATTAACGCTTGACGGTCGATCCACCGATCGACCGTCGGATCTTAGGCACAGTTTATCAGAACAGTGCCGGAAATCCAATTTCTTTGATTTCAAGGATCAATTCAAGTGGGAAGTTGATGAAACTTTGCAAGCATGCATAAAAGATAATGGGGAAGCCAATGGTGCGAAGAAATCGCATTTTCGACGGTTAAATCTTCAATTTAGGTTAAAACGGTCGAAAACAAATAAACGACGACAATACGAAAACAAGCCGTTAAAATACCGAAATCGCGAGGTAGGAATACAAGAAATCATCCACAGCATACATGCTACAAGTTACACAACATTCTAATAAGTACTCCTACAGCGAAAATACAATAAACCTATCCTAGGAGAACCCGATCCCAGGATCGGGGTAGAAACACCTACTTGAACATGCAGGGCAGCTCCTCTACGCACCCCCACGTCCGATCGCCAAGATCCGCTCCGCGAAGATCAACCCTCCAAGCCCTAGCTCAGCCGAAGGAGAGAGGGAGAAGAAAGAACGGCAGGGGAGAAGAGAAGGAAAGAAAGAGAGAGAGAGAGAAAGGAAAGGGGGTTTAAATAGAAAACTGGAATCGCTCACATCCGTCCGATTCGATCTCTCCCGATCGAGCTCCGATCTTCCGATCGGACGCACCCTAAAGGTTCTAATCAAACACATACATCAATCAAAGGCCATGTGTGCAACGCGGGTGTGAAACTGACCACCAGGGAGCATATTTACCAAAATGCCACTGGGATCAAAAACAGTGATGTGATCAACCGATCACATCTCAAGGCCAACCGGGCCAAACCACAAACCCAGACCCTCGACTTAACGCGGTCGGACCGGGTTGGAGGTACAGGTCCTCACAGGCCTCTTGTTTTCCAGCCACAAAACCCTTTTTATATCTTAATTCCCGGATTAGGGTTTTAGGGTTGAGTTGGATCTCAAGTGCAACTCGGATTTTCTAGTTCAACCATGACAGCTTCTTCCGATCGCGACTGGGTTCAATCCGTCCAGAATTTGAGAATGAGTCCAACACGAAAGATGTAGATTTGGAAGTCTTCTGTCCTCTCCCGAAGAGTTTACAATATTTGGACTTAACTAGAATATTTTCCGAATATTCTCCCGCGCGTTGACGGACCAGTCTTCCAGCAGCTAAAAATCTTCATCTTTTTCCAAACTGCTATCAATCCATCTGGAATCTATTAAAGTGTCCAACATGAAAGTTGTACATCTTGACGTCTTCTAGATGTCACCCAAATTTCAGAATATTTGGACATAAGTATAATTTCTGGTGAATATTGTGCTAACAGTCGACAGAGCAGTGTATTTCAGCATATTAACCGAATATCTTGCATTTCTTTTCAAAGCATGATTAAACCTGAAATCAACTAACAAGCTATCAAATACAAACACTCTCGGGCTAACAAATGTAAATTACGGGGTTTAAGTATGAATATTTAGTGACTCATCAGTCGCCACGTGTAAACACCCTTTATGTGAGCGGTTTTCTGTTAACGGGGACTAACGCCGTCTGGGATTTGTCACGGTTTGAAAATCTCAGGATACTAAAGTTACATTTTCTAACTAGAGGGTACCAGATCGTAAAAGTTTGAAAGTAGAGGGTATCAAAAGCTAATTTCCCCTAAATAATTTATTAGAGACGAGGTTGAAGGGCTCTCAGGTCGCCATTCAGAGCCGTGGTCTCTCTTGATGGTGTCGCTTCGTCTGCCCACATGCTTCTGTTGTTCCTTCAACGCATCACAGTTAGCCCATGTACTCCGATGGACAAACACGGTATGCATGTTGCGTTTAGTACGGAGATAACTTTATTCCGAATTATGGAACTTTATTTCGGGTTAAGGAACTTTATTCCGAATTAAGGAACTTTATTCCAGGTTTTGAGAATAACTTTGTAATAATTACTTGAAATAAGTGAAAATCAGAGTGGAGAAGGAGAATGAGAATAGCTTTGTAATGATTATTGGAATAAGGAAAATTGTGTTTGGAGATAAAGCATAAGTAGTGGATTCGGAATATTCATGAAATATTTCCTCCCTTGACCCGGGTTAAAGGTTATTTTCAAAATTTATTCCCATACCAACGGTCTATTCAAAATTATTATGTAATTTTTACTTTTTAAAACAATTACGCCCGAAAGCTAAAGGGGTGAACCCACACTACAACAGCTACCTTACCACCTCAGGCAGCCCTGACTAGACAAAACAGAGGTCAGCACCCGGCAACAACCAAGTCTGCTGGCTAATTAAAATTGCGAGGGATGAACACATCACTAGACAACCCTATGCACCACCGAATATCACGCACAATAGGCGCACAGTACTCAACCAAGACACTAGACAACCCTATGCACCACCGAATATCACGCACAATAGGCGCACAATACTCAACCAAGAAATATATATATATATATATATATTATATAAGTTAAACATATTGAAAACTAAGAATATCTTGAGTATATATCTTAGTATAGTAAAAACATTCTATAATATTTTAATTGAGGAGAGTGATGTTGTTTGAATTGAAGGGCGTGATATAATACTTAGCATATTTTGGAAGTGAAATAAGATATTAATGAACCTTTTTTGTCAAAATTATGAGGGTCTTACATATGGCATTCAGTCCATCAATCTTATATTAGCCGATGCATTCTATCATACGAATTTATTTTTACTTTATATCAATATATATATGATGAATACACATCGTAATAATTTTTTATTTAACTCAATTCAGGGAGAGAGAAGAAGTCAGTGGCAGATTGTTGGTTGGAGCCAAATAGTTATATATATATATATCAACCTTATAAGGAACAATAACGGTTAACGTGCATTAATTCATATCCCCTAAGTTTCTTTATATATATTCTCTAAGTTTGCTTTATATAAACCTGCATTAATTCATATCAACCTAAGTTCTATTAATATTACCTTATGCTATAAATTAAATATATCTTATGTATTTTATATATGTATTTTATGGTGGCAGTGAACCAGCCGTCTAACCAGACAAACTACAGGGAGTTTGTTAAAATTTTATATTAACAATAACTAAAAACTGTGTCAGGGTACAGGTGAGTACTAGTATATATATATTAGTTATGCCCCTGTCACATGGCAGGGTACCACCAACCCCACCCCAATAACCACCCAATAACTCCCTCCCACTAAACCCCCATCAACCGGATTATCATGTCACATAGACTCCACATAGGACATTCTCCCGTCCTATATTTGGTGGGGTTTGTGTCATATGGCACGGATAACTACCACCCCATGCTTCTCTTTTTCCCTCTCTCCTAACCACCCGTTAACCATCACCCTCCATTACTCCCTTCTACGTCACTTCATTTCAATTGTCTGATATATCCGGGCTTAACTTGGATTGGACATCCCTATTCGTCTGATAGATTGCACTGGATTTTATATAATACTAACGGTCCTCCCGTGCCAGGACCTGGCAAGGGTAACCACCACCCACAGTAATCATCATTTCTCCTCTAGCTATCCGGTAACTATCACCTTCCACGTGGCTTCATCTTGATCCTCTGATGTATCTGGGTTTAACTTGAATCGTGCATCCGTATCCGTCTGATAGGATGCACTGGATTATATATATAAACTAATCACCCACCCCTTAACTTCCATGTTAACCACCCACCTCTCAACCCCCTCCTCCACTAACCCCTACTAACTTCCACGTTAACTTCCCCCTCATCCTCATTAACCACCTCCTCCACTAACTTATCCCTCCAAGTAGGCTTCACATAGGACTAAGCCTGTCATATAGGATCCACGTAGTACAATCAAATGTTATTTTAACCATGCTCATATATAAAGATGATATAAATATAATATAGAATATTATATTATATTATATTAGGAAATGGTTAACGGGTGGTCAGGAGTGAGAAAGAGAGGAGTATCCGTGCTAGTGCCGCCAGGGATGAGGCCGACCTTGGTCGAGGGCAGGATAGACGGATCGAACACGAGGGGAGAGAGTTCCGGGAGGAGGACGACTATTTTAGAGCGTTCTTGTACGGTCTTAAAGAGGCAGCAAGATGACACTCTCTGTCTCAACTTGTACGCTATCGGGTTGAAGCTGGGGCATATCTTGGTCTCCGATTGTGCTGTAAATGGACAATCTTTGGGAGAATAGATTTGCTGCGATTTTGTAAGGTATTGTTTCGGTTAAAGATCCAAGCTTGGTGGTGGAGGTTTCCGTTTTGGGAGGTTAGGTATTAGGCTAGCCTGGGTGTTGCCCCTTTTGGGTGGGAGAGGAGATTTTGGGGCGCTTTCCTCTGTTGCTGGGGTTTTGTGCAAGTGGGGGAAGTGAAGAATTGTGGAACCGCACCTGGTATATATTTTGCTGGTAATTAAGGCGATTTGGAAGGGGGAATTGAAGTGATCTTGTTGTCCATGTGGATAGCGTAGACCTGGGTTGCTGGAAGCTGGATTCTTTTTCCTTTCCGCGAAGATCTTCAGTCGTTGAGAAGTTTTTGGTTTGAAATAATCAAGGTTGCAGCAAAAAGAAGTCTTGTTGTGAATTCTAATGGCCATTGCACCTCCGCATCATCCATCAGGTCAAGGTTAGTGTTTGCAACTCTTCATGTGTGATTACTTTATCTTTTAAATTTTGCTTTGGCTTGCTTTTGGATAGTATTTTCCTCGATTTTTCTGTCAATTAATTTGGAGGTTCTTTATTGCTTAAAGTGCATATGAGAACACTTTTTCCAAAGGTGTTATTTCTTTCTTTCCTTTCTTTTGCTTGGTTTATGTGAATATTATGATGAGGCTTTGTATTTCTAATTTGTGGGCCAAATATTTGCTGCTAAAATTCTTGACTTGATCAAATCCATTTGTTCTACTTTTTTCCTCTAGTATGACAGAGAACCTAGATTAACCATCTCTTCTAATTAGAATTAGAATTTCTATTTCGGGCTATCCACCAAAAAATCGACCTATTTCTCTCCTGGCATGATAGTATAAAATCTTTGCTTGGTTTCATGAATAAATATCTCAGAGTGTACTTAGTCACAGATGTCGGGTTTGAAGGGTTTGCTCATTGGGTTGTATTTCGTTTTTAGGACCCTCCGATGATGCATTGTATAAGGAACTCTGGCACGCATGTGCGGGACCTTTGGTTACGGTGCCGCATGAAGACGAGCGTGTGTATTACTTTCCTCAAGGCCATATGGAACAGGTACGCTATGCTTTTTTTTCTACCCCTCATTTTTTATTATCAATATAATAGAGATGCTATGTTTTGGATCCTTTGTGACCCCTAAGACGTATTTTAGATTCGGGTATTTTTCATTTAACGTCTTTTGCCAAAGATTTAAATATATGGTCTCTTGTTTTTCTTGGGATGATTTGGTAGAACTACAGTGGAGTAACAACGTCTCTGTATGATCTGTTCACCATTTTTTTGAAATTTTCTTGTAGCTTGAAGCTTCAACACAGCAGGGGCTAGATCAGCAGATGCCATTGTTTAACTTACCACCGAAGATCCTCTGCAGGGTGGTCAATGTTCAACTTCGTGTAAGTTTTCCATGGTTCATGACTTCATGTTCCTATTTGTGATATATTTCTATTTTATGTTCCCAACAGGCATTTGATACTATATTTTTCTCTCCATTCCGAAATTGTGTCTTCTTTTATGTAGGCTGAAACAGATACTGATGAAGTTTATGCACAAATCACTTTGCTTCCTGAACCTGATGTAAGTCATTCTTGTCGACTTCCTATGATGATATTCGTCCACCATTTATGATGTTATTGATTGTTTTAATAATTATGGTTCAGTGCTTTAATACAAACTTCAATAGCTATTTGCTTGTGTCGTTGTTTTCAAGTTTATTGCAAATTGGTCTTGTTGGCAGTGTCAGAAATTCCTAGGCACCTAGCCATTATTTGTTTTTATTTGAGTTTCTCACCTTCATGTATTTTATTGTTCTTTGCTTTATGCACATATGCTGACTACTTCCCAGATCTTTAATCAGCAAAGCGAGATTACTAGTCCTGACCCCCCTCTGTCGGAACCTGAGAGGTGCCAGGTTCACTCATTCTGTAAGACACTCACAGCTTCAGACACAAGCACCCATGGAGGATTCTCAGTTCGTAGAAGGCATGCAGATGAATGTCTTCCTGCATTAGTGAGTCCTAACCACCTTTTCTTGTTTTACTGTGTCTCTTATCTATTATTGTTGATTGACTCAAAACTTTCCTCGTTGTGAACAGGATATGTCCCAACATCCGCCCTGGCAAGAATTGGTTGCTAGTGATCTCCATGGGAATGAATGGCATTTTCGTCACATTTTCCGAGGTTTATTATTTCCCTGTTTTCCTTATTTAGGGTGTGCCAATCTATTCTCTTAATGCTGGCCCCATTCCTATCAAACGCAATGTGACATGAAGTTAGTGACGTGTAGCCCATAATGCTACTCTCAGCAATATTATGTTCGGGTCAGGTGCTCCATGGTTCATGGGATAATATCTAATAGAAAAATGATGTGCTAATGTTTAGTTTATTTGCATATGTCATAGGACAACCAAGGAGGCACCTATTGACTACTGGGTGGAGTGTCTTTGTCAGCTCAAAGAGATTGGTAGCTGGAGATGCATTTATATTCTTAAGGTCAGCATAAATGCTTGTTCTACACATTTTGTATTCTTTGAATTTCTCTCTCCAATTTCCTATGGTATGTAACTTCTATATGTGATATTCACGGCAGAGGTGAGAATGGAGAGTTGAGAGTTGGAGTGAGACGCCTGATGAGGCAACTGAGTAACATGCCATCCTCTGTCATTTCTAGTCATAGCATGCACCTTGGGGTTCTGGCTACTGCCTCTCATGCTATATCTACTGGAACTCTCTTTTCCGTCTTCTATAAGCCAAGGTATAATGCCTTTCCAATCTACTGTTTATTTTTCAGTGCAATTCTCACTTTTTATTGTACATTATCATTCACATTTAGCAACATATAGCATGGTTACTTTGGGATGAATAAGGACCAAATATGAATCCACACAAGACGGGGTTGTGTTGTATTAAATTTTGCA
Source organism: Narthecium ossifragum (assembly GCA_963920575.1). Lineage (NCBI taxonomy): Eukaryota > Viridiplantae > Streptophyta > Magnoliopsida > Dioscoreales > Nartheciaceae > Narthecium > Narthecium ossifragum. The sequence continues at coordinate 18,603,443 of OY986969.1, forward strand.
TCAAAGGGTAGCTACTTATTTTGGTTAATATAATGGGACTGATGACATTACTGATCACTGTTTGAGCATAATAGATTGTGGTTGCTTTAACAGTGGAAAAATGTTTAACGTCGTCATTGCTTCTTATTGTTACAGAACAAGTTGCTCCGAGTTCATCATAAGTGTGAACAAGTATCTTCAAGCAAAGAGCGATAACTTGTCAGTTGGAATGAGGTTTAAGATGAGATTTGAGGGTGATGAGGCTCCCGAAAAAAAGTATGTTGTTTTGCTTATTTACAGTTCTTAACATATGTTCAGTTATAATGATTTTCCCTCATGGTCTTCCTTACGAATTTACAGGTTTAGCGGTACTATTACTGTGCTGGAGGATAAAGGATCATCTCCATGGGCAGATTCAGAATGGAGATCCTTAAGGGTAGTATTTCCTTGGAACATATACTTTCTTTCGTAAAAAGAAAGAAGTATGATTGTTGAGATCTAGCAACATTTCAGTCTTAGGTTTTGACCGAAATATGAGAACTGGAGTTAATGGTTGAATTTTCCTAAGAGTGATGATAGATTATTCACTGAGGATTTCTGAGCTTACCTTACAGTGGCCTTTCTGCTCTATTTTGTTTTTCAATCTCATAATAGCCTGATTGATGTGCAGGTTCAATGGGACGAACCTTCTTCTATTCCACGTCCAGATAAAGTTTCACCTTGGGAGTTGGAGCCACTTGTGGCAATAAACCCACCAACCTCACAACCAGCTGGACGAAATAAACGTGCACAACCAACCATTTCACCCTCCACGGTACCAGATCTTCCATTATCTTTTGGTATGTAGAGTGGAGTTCCACTACTAATATTGCCTTTTATAATGCACCCATTCTAGAACTTCTTAATTTTATTTTTAGTTAATCGTCAAGTTTGGAGTTATTCAGCAGCCATAATTGTGTATTATTCCTAATTACTTACAACAGTTGGAACCATCCCTATGGTGCATAACAATTGCAAGTGTTCTGTTTCTTGCAACCATATATTCCATTACCTCCAAATATCATCCATTTTGATTCTTATATGATGCAGTGGGTGAAAATCGAGTATTGGATCTTTATGCTCCTCAGTATCTTGTCAAATTAGCCTCATTATCTGCCAATCATAGTCTATAAATATTTGACATGTTGATGGCAAATAGAATTATGAGCAAGTTTCACAGGCAGTAGGTTATCCTGCCTGCTAACTCATCTACTTATCCATAGTTATTGGTAATCAGGACCAGTCTGTTACTCTGGTAGCTGTTATTAATGTTCATCTTTTGCTTCATATTAGGTCTCTGGAAATCTTCACCTAAAGTTGATCAAAGTTTCTCCTTTTCTAATTTCCATCGAGGAAAAGATCTTTACCTATTGCCTAGTCCGACCTCTCTTTTCTCATCAACATCCACTTCTGGGTCCATTGCATTCACCGGAAACACCACATCATCTGCTTTAGCTAGCACTCAAATGTATTGGCCAATGGGGTCAGAAGAAGCTCAAACTGAGTCATTTTCCGTGAGTGTTTGTGAAGGTCCGAGTGAAAAGAAGCAGAAGAGAGGAAGTGGGTACCGACTATTTGGAATCCAGCTATTTGAGAGCTCCACTATAGAAGAAAATTCACAATTTGTAACTGTACCTGGTGGCCTTGTGGAGGATCAGCCACTTACCTTGCTTGATGCAGATTCTGATAGACTGTCCCAGCCATCTGATGCCAATCAGTCTGATGCGCCTGCAGGCAGCAGCCAGCCCACGAAGTCATGCCTAAGGTCTCCCCAAGAGATGCAAAGCTCTCAAACGCGTAGCTGCACAAAGGTGATGGGAGTTCAAATTTTCATAATATATTATGTTACTAGATAGAAGAGAAAATGCAACCCTGAAGTGCTGGATTTCTGTTTCCCTACAGGTTCACATGCAAGGAATAGCAGTTGGAAGGGCTGTAGACTTGACAAGATTAGATGGGTATGGTGACCTTCTGCGAAAGCTAGAAGGGATGTTCAACATTGAAGGGGAGCTATCTGGTGCCATGAAGAAATGGCAAATTGTCTACACCGATGTTGAGGACGACATGATGCTAGTCGGCGATGACCCTTGGAAGTAAGTTTCTAGCAAGTCTTTTATGTCATTTTAGATTCTACATTGTTTGGTTTTCCGCAGTTATAGTAGTTATTGAAAATGTTATTTGTGTGTAAATATGCAGTGAGTTTTGTATGATGGCGAGAAGGATCTATATTTGCACGTACGAGGAAGCCAGAAATTTATACCCTAATGCAAAACTGCCTGTTTTGGGCGAAGTCATCAAGTCCGGACCAAAAAAACCTTCCCTAGATGATGACGTTGCTCCCAAAAGACTCCAAGACCATGTCTCCACTGGCGATAAGAATTGCTGACTCAGTTCCGAAATTTTCAGTTATCAAGAAGAGAAAGATAGACTAGTTTGAAATCATGACCTGATTCTTTGCCCTCGGCCATCATTTCTATGTCTGCAAATTAATGGTGATCTTATTGAGTAGGAGAAGATGAGATTGGTGGTGATGAGCCACGACAAATGCATCGCAAATGCATCATGGTCATCACAAACAGGTGCAGACTATGTTGTTGTCTGCCCCGCACTAATTTTCTTTGAATGTGTTTTTTAAATTTTTTTTGTTAATGGCCTACGTGCTGTTGATGGCATATGAGGAAGAAGGTGACTAGTGAAGTTGGTGATGGAGTGGGACGACTCTTTGCCTGGTCTGTGTTTGGCTTGATAGAAGAATGTATTTGACAGAGGAATTGAGTCGTCATCACTCCTTTGTTGACCTTTCACGCCTTGTTATCTTATACAAATTCATTATTGCATATTGAATATTTATGACATGAAGTTGTAGCATGTCATACATATTTTTCTTATTTTTGAGGAATTATTTATTTATTAATCTTGTTCTTGTGGCATTTTTTACAATTATTGTTGGTCATGTAAATGATATAGCCAGTCAATTCACACTCTCTTCCTAATAAGAATTTGATATTGAGCTCTCTTAAAATGTGTGGCATTTCAAAGGAGTTATGGGTATGCATGACATAGGGTTGACGATTTGGTGCAATTTAATTATTGTAGAAGTTTATGAAATCATTTGAATATAAGAAGATAAGCTTTACAAGCGATTGGTTAGTTATTGAAGTATGTTACCAAGAATAACGCCATTTATCTTATCTGTATGATCAGATGAAGACTCATTAAAGAAATAAAGCCATATCAGAACTATTTAGTTTATGGGCCGTTCTATTTGCATCGCAGCAATTACTAAGGACAATGCGTCATTTTATATATATATAATAATATTGAAAATACACTTTCTATGAATGTCTAAAACACCATTGCTCGTATTCTCATCGATATAGTTCGGTTTTTAGAAACCGAGCATATTATATGTAGGTCAGTCCTAAAAACCGAGCATATTATATGTAGGTCAGTCCTAAAAAATTGACATTTTGTTTTATGTGCGGTTTTAAAAAACCAGACATGTGTTTTATGTTCGATTTAGGGCACGTTTGTTTCATTGGAATGGAATGCTGGAATGGAAATGAATTCCATTGGAATGGAATGGAATTACATTGTTTCTGTTTGTTTGCTGCTTAAATGAACGCAGAATTCTGTGAAATCTGACACTTTTGCTGTTTGTTTGGCATTGGAATGGAAACTGTTTCTTGTGACTTTGTCATTTTTTGTGTTTGTTTGGTATTGGAATGGTGGTTATGGTCACCCCAGAATACCCCATTGTGAGATTACCACCCTTTTTTCACACTGTTTGATTATAAAAACTATTTTCATGTGTATTATGATGCATACCCATATGACATTTATTTATTTAATTTAAATATATGTTTATTTAGAAAATATATATTTGATGTCTTTTTGGTTTTTTTTTTGTTTGAGATGGTGAAAATTTTCAAATCGGGTCATGTGAGGTATTGTTTTATTTTTTGACAATTGTGTATGGTTGTTCATTTTTAAATAGGGTTATTTACTTTTGAGACATTAAAAACTTCTTAAATTACAAATGTACCCTTACAATCTTTGCCTTTACATATGTACCCCTGAAAACATTGTGATAATGTTAACAATACCCTCTGGTTACTAGCCGGTTAATATTCACGGAATATGCCTAACGTCGTTAAATAACCCTTTTCAAAAGACAATTATACCCCTGGTTATATTTCTACTCTGGTTAAGTTAGATGTTAATGGGGATGGGTAATTAAGTAATTTTGCCCACCATGGTTATGTTTCTAATCTGGTTAAGTTAGATATATGTACGGACTTGGACGGAGGGGCATGGTTAACATTATCACAATGTTTTCAGGGGTACATATCTAAAGGCAAAGATTGTAAGGGTACATTTGTAATTTAAGAAGTTTTCAAGGTCTCAAAAGTAAATAACCCTTTTAAATATGATGACTATTTCATTATTTGGAATTGGACATGGTCATTGCCTCTATTGAACTAGTTGACCCCGTAATTATATTTCTAAGAGCGAGAAAAATACGAACAAATGTTTTTGAGCCAAAAAATAATACACAATTTCTGCGGTAATACCATAATTTTTATTTGTAATACTCAATGATTCATTCCTTACAACAATTCACATATAGTGTCAAATTGACATGTTTACAGAAGTGAATGAAAAAAAATGAATTTGTACATCACTTGTCTTCCATATATTTGTTGTTGTCTTCGTGGCTGTATACGATTGCAAGATCAAGGGCTCAGAATAATGTCATCATCGCCCTTATGTGGCGGTAATTGGTTGCTGAACAAACTTGACCTTCCAAATCACCAAGCTACTGCTTCCCTCGTTCATCATAAGATTTCATCATTTCCCCAGGTAAAACCAGCAAGCATTATAAGGGAATCAAACAACCATCATTTCCCCAAGTAAAACTATTTGCAATATTAAGAAAACCATTTGCATCATTTCCCCCATTAAAACCAATCAGATATAAACAATAAGTGGCTTGTTGCCATGTATGCGGCTATCCAAGTAAAACTATTCAGCAAGCATAAGGGGATCAAACAAGCATCATTTCCCCAAGTAAACCCATTTGCAACAATAAGAAAGGAGCTGCAGCTTCATCATTTCCCCAATTTTATCTGGTCATTCAAACCACCCAAGGATCAAGTATATCATCATCTCCCTACACATCAAAACACATTCAGTCACCACAAAATTTAAATCACATTCAGTCACCACAAAATTGGCCCATAGTACTTCATTCTAACATATAAGAAAACCATTTATATCATTTCTCCCATTAAAATCAATCAGATATAAACAATAAGTGGCTGGTTGCCATGTATGCGGCTATCCAAGTAAAACCACCAAGCAAGCATAAGGGGATCAAACAAGCATCATTTCCCCAAGTAAACCCATTTGCAACAATAAAAAAGGAGCTGCAGCTTCATCATTTCCCCAATTTTATCTAGCCATTGATAAGACTTGAAAAGTGCACAAAACACCCTTGTAATTTGGCTTTGTTAGTCTCCGAGTAATGCTTCACTGACTATTTTTATCCCATTTAAGGTATAACAGCGCCTTATAGGAGTTAGATCAACTTTGGAGCTAAAAGAACGTATTTTGGCAATTCTGGCAAGTAGGATCGATCCGACTCTACTAGTGCGATCGATCCTACTCGCCCAGCGACGGGACAATGAACAATAGAAGGATCGATCGTACTCAGCATGACGGATCGATTCTCCTCGGGCCGTAGCGTAACAACATGTGAATGATCGATCGGACTCGATAGGTCCGATCGATCCCTCTCGGGGCGTCACCAGCAATTGAAGGAGTCCGATGGATCCTAATCCAGAGGTCCGATCGATCCGTTGCGACTAAAATTAAAGATCAACGGCTCAGATCTAATCCGTGGGAGATGTTGGCTTAGGCTATAAAGAGTCAATGTTTAGGGATTTTTGGGGGCTTTTTCCAGACGTTTTTGGGGAGAGTTTTCCTATCTTTTTCTACACTTTTCTTCGGCGATTTTTTGGAGGAGATCTATGGCGGGAGGAGATCATCAACTTCCACCGATGGATCGACCCCTAAAGATGAGTAGCTAAAACCCTAACCATGGGATTCTTATGATGTAACTAGGGTTTTTACTAGGGATTTCTAAAATTTAGGGCTTGTATACACGATTGTTTGACTTATATGGATTGATTTCTATTTTCTTGATATCTTGGTGTTGATTTCTTACTGGATGTTTGGATTGTGCTTGTTTGCACTTGATTCTAGAGCTTGTATATGCGAGGGCTTGGATTGGATTCATCAAAATAAGAGGATCATGCTAGTCCCATGATATCTCGGATAGAATCTTCTTCGCGATTAGGGATTGTATAGTGCTAGTCCCACTATAGAAGTGCTAGTCCCACTACATTCCATCCCTAATCCTTCATGCATCTTACCTTTGTAGTTTCGACCATCGAGATGCGAAGTCATCTCGATCGTACACCTAAATCTATATCCATGTTATTATTTGCGATGAATTCATCATAATAAGAGGGTTCATTAGCAGTGAACGTAACTAATCATTCGGTCACTGACATTTAGATAATTGTTCTTGCCAACAAGGAATCCTAAACAGAACTTGTTGAGTGATAAGGAGAACTAGCCATTCACTTATCAACTTTTATGAAGCCATTCATCGTGGTTGCATGCCCTGATCTTAGGAAGACTTGGTAGAACCTTAGTTACTGATTAAGAATCCTGTGGTCCTTTCTCTCATATTCATAAATCTTTTAGTATAAGTTAAGTTTAATTTTAACCTGCATTCTTTTCTCAACTCATTAGTAGGAAATTCACTAAGTATTCGATCTCAATCACTTAAATCCCTGTGGACTCGACTCGGACTGTGAGGACCCATCCCTCTACTCCTGGGTCGACCGGCTGGGTCGGGCCCGTGGCTCGTCGGTTTGCTTCGCGTCGAGCGCACGATCCGGTGGATCGTATTGTTTCTTGGACCGCAAGGGCAATTTGGTAAATTGCTCCTTGTTGGTTTGTTTCACACCCGCGTGTGCACACACTGACCTTGTTTGTGTTGGTGCTTGATTAGAATGGTTAGGTAGACCCGAGATCGGAAGATCCCAGCTCGAGCGCGCGGAGGCTTGCTTTTGGGCAGCTTACGGCCCTTGAGCGATCGATCGCTCGTAGGAGCGATTGATCGGACTCGTGAGCGAGTCGGTGGCTTTTTCTCTTTCACGAGGACGGCAGCCGGCCGTCGCTCTCTCTTGTCAGAAGGGGAGGACTTTCCCTCCCCTCCTTCCCCTTTCCTCCGGATTTCCCGGCTTTCCCCCGGGCTTTCCTTCCTCTTCTTTCCTTCTCTTCTCTTCTCTTCTTCTTCCTTCTTTCTCTTCTTCTCGCGGTGCCCTGTTTCCTCTGTTTCTTCCGGCAGCCCCCTACTTCTTCGTCGTTCTCCCTCCTCCGACCACCTTTTTAGGATCTTGAAAGCTTTTTGGATCCGTGGCAACGAGAGGAAGGCCCCTGGTGTGATTTGGAGTCGTGTTGGTGACTGGTTTGCGAGGGATCAACCGAGGAATGCGCAGTTCGATAGGTTCTTCTACCTGCATGTGTTCTTTAATGGGTTTCTCGTGATCTAGCCGTTTGATTTTGTTGATCTTGGTGTTGTTAGCTTCCTCTTGCCTATTAGAATTACTGATATAAGTTTCATGATATTTGGTTGAGATTTGAGTAGGATTTATGCATGATTAATCTCGGATTTTTCGGTTTTCTGCTATTCTTGAAGAACAGCCGGTTTGCGGCGAGTTTTCCGGCTTGTACGTGTATGATCTTGGGTTTTGATAAACCTAAGAGTTGTAGATCTCTTTGTTATCTTTCCATTCCAGTTTATTTCATATTTTTCCGATTTTCCTACGAATTGTTATGAATTTATTACTGGTGGGCTGCGTTGCAGTAATTAATTGGTAAGTTAGTTTTGATTAGTTATTTTGATTAGCATTTTCCCGTTAATCTAACCGTTGGATGATTATAGATTTTGGATATGTTGATCATGGTATATACATCTACTGATAGCTAAGTTGGATCTCAAATCCGACGTCGTTTGGATGTCGGATAGACTGGGTCCAATAGCCTCTAGTAGAGAACTTTTGGTGTTTTAAATATGATATTATATGTCGAATTATAATATTATATTTCTACTGTTCATCAGCGGTTTTCGGGGTTGCTTCCCGTTCCAGGAGTCTGCGGTCGACGGTCGTGGTACCGTCGTGATGCCGGGACCCGCTGCGGATCGGTTGGCAGCGGTCGGTAGTACCGATGCAGCGATCCGGTTGACTTATATGTTGTTTGTCATACTGTTGCATGCTTTACTTCTTATCTGTGTATGTTTATAGCATGCATTTCCCTGTTGTGCATTAGTTGCATTGGTTAGGGCGTGGGTGATATGTGGGTCGCCGTCCCGAGGCTGGAAGCTCGGATTTAGCCCTAGGACCGGGGTTGGGTAGTTTGGACCCGGTTCGAATTGTGGTGTCCAGTGTCGTGCCCCGACCCGCGAAAGCCCAATCGGGCCGGGCGACCCGAACCGGAACCTAACCAACGCGGAAAAAGAACGACGAGGGTTCCCTCTAACTTATGGGTCTCCCTAGGAATTCATCAAAGCCCCCCATTGAAAACAACATCAAAGGCAAAACCTCGAATCTAATTATACAAAACCTCGGAGAGGGGAAGTTCAAATACAATATTACTCCCGTAGGAGACTATCTAATATAAGGGTAAAAGCAGTAAAAGATCACCAGCTCTCAGACTCCACCTGGCGCCGCCGCACCGCCAACCAACTGCCCGGTAGGGGCCACAGAAGAAGAACTGACGCCTACACCTGCAAAACGCAGCCCGGGTAGGTGTGAGCACTAAGCTCAGTAGGGATCTACACTACGACACACAGAAGGAAGAGGGAAACATCACGACCGTCAACCGCGAACTCCTGCAACGGGAAGCAACCCCGAAAACGATGATGTACAAAAAAACAATATAATATTATATTTCGAAATATAATATTATATTCAAACACTCAAAGCCTCTACTTAGGGTCTAAATGATCCCATCGATCCGATGTTCAAACGACGTCGGATTCAAGATCCAACTTAACCACCAGTAGGTGTATATACCAGGATCATCATATCCAAATTTCATAAACATCCAACGGTTGGATTAATGGAAAACATTAATCAAAAAGCGCTGATTAAACCAACTTACCCTTTAATTGCTGCAACGCAGCCCTCCAGAAAACAATTCACCAGAAATCGTACATAAATCGGAAAAATACGAAATAAGATGGAATGGAAAGCTAACGAGTAGAGCTACAACTCTTATGTTTATGAAAAGCCAAGATCATGTACTTTCCGGCCGGAAAACTCGCCTCAAGCCGGCTATTTCTCAAGAACAGCAGAAAACCAGAAATCCGAGACTAATCTTACATAAAACCTACTCAAATCACAACTGATTAACATGAAACTTAAATAAGTTATTCTAACAGGTATAAGGAACCCAAAAAAGTAAGGATCAGCAAGATCCAACGGCTAGATCTCAAGAAAATCCGAAAAGAACATCAGTAGGTATAACCCTACCTTGTTGCGCCTTCCTCGGCTGATTCCCCGCGATTTGATCACCAACAAGCCTCCAAACCACTTCAGGGATCTTCCTCTAGTTGTCACGGATCCAACGAGCCAAAGAACACCCAATTTGGTGGTCGGAGGAGGGAGAACGGAGGTAGGAAAGCTCGGCTGCCGGAACAGGGGAAGAACAGAGCTCTCGGGAGAAGAAGAAAGGAGGAAGAAGAAAGAGAGGAGAAGGAGGAAGAGGAGGGGAAGAAAAGAGGGGAAAGGGGGAGGGGAAAGCCGGGAAAGAGGGGAAAAAGTTGGGGGAGAGGAGGAGAAAGTCCTCCCCCTCTGACAGGGGAGAACGACGGCCGTCGGTGGCCGTCCTCGCGAAGCAGAAAACCAACCGACCTATGAATGATCGATCCTTCCTCAAGGGAGGATCGATCCTTCATACCGATTCACAAGGCTTTCTAGCATGCAGAGGATCGATCCCTTAGCCATAGAGGATCGATCCTTTGTGTGCTGAAAGCTAAACTTGAGCAATAACTCAAGCCCAAGTCCGGATCTTTCGATCCCGGGTCCACCTAGCCATTCTAAACAAACACTAACACATACAAGGCCAGTGTGTGCACACGCGGGTGTGAAACAAACCAACAAGGCGTAATTTACCAAATTGCCCTTGCGGTCTACAACGAGCCACAGGGGTAGAGGGGCAGGTCCTCACAGTGGTGTCCAGTCGATTCGATGATAGGCTTAGATGACTGGTACACTTGTGGCTTGATGATTGTAGAGGTCGTGTCGGCCTCAAGTCGGATGCTGAGGTGTAGCCGGTGTTCCACTGTGTTGACTCTTGAGTGGAGGAGAGGCCCCCTCAGCGGTGCCGTTTCCCGCCTGCAGTGTCGGGTCCCTGCATGTGAGTCAGCAGTGTTTGTTGAGCTTACTGAGTGCTGCTCCTGGGCCTCAGGGACATGCGGTGGGGTTATGGGACCCCTGTATACACCCAGGTCCTACTTGAGGGCGACACTATTGTGTTTCCCCCTTCCTTCTGTGTGTCGTAGTGTAGATCCCTACTGATCAGCTTAGTGCTCACACCTACCCGAGCTGCGTTTTGCAGGTGCAGGCGTCAGTTCTTCTTCCGTGGCCACTACCGGGCAGTTGGTCGGCGATGCGGCGGCGCCTGGTGGACGTTGAGAGGTGGCGATATTTACTGCTTTTACCTTTGGTTAGTTAGTCTCCTACGGGAGTGATGTTGTATTCGAATCTTCCCCTCTCCGAGGATATGTATATTAAACACCTTGAGTTTTAAATCTGTGGTTCGATGTTGTTAAATTATGTCTTTTAATTGGGGGTTTTTGATGAATTGTTAGGGAGACCAATAGGTTAGACGGAACCCTCGCCAGCTTTTCTTCCGCGTTTTGTTAGGTTCCGGTTCGCGTCGCCCAGCCCGGTTGGGCTTTCGTGGGTCGAGGCGCAACACGGACTCTCCACTATCTACTATTTCTTAGTAGTTAAAGAAGAACACCGGAATTTATTGTAATTTTGGTTAGACTTGTTAAGGCACGACACTTTTCAAGTCGTATCAAAATTTTGGCGCCGTTGCCGGGGATTATACGGTGTTTTGAGTTGTTTACTTAGTATAGTTTCTTGCTTAATTAGTTGTTATCCGTCATTTACTATATAAAAGACCAAAAATAGTTTCAATACTAATATTTCCATATCTTTTTGTGATCAGTAGGTGAAGAACAAAGCGGCATCCTTCCGAGCGGCGAAGGAGCGAACGCCAACAACACGTCATCGAGATTGCACTGTTTGTATTTCTAAACCTTTGATGATCTTTATGATGTGTGAATGAGTGATGATAAGGACCCAGATTTGGCTCTTACATTGAAAGAATTTCTTGCTTCTTGTTCTACATCACATAAATTGTCAGTATCTTCTCCTACTCATCCAGTCATGGATAACCCCAATGACCATCCTGAACCTAATGCCAATCCTAACCAACCTGAGGACCAAGGTCGTAGGGCCATGAAAGATTTTTATGTTCCAACTTCTTTCACTTCTAACTCTTGCATTCAACCTCCGGTAATTGGGGCAGCCCATTATGAGATTAAACCACAATTTTTACAATCCTTACCAACCTTCCATGGATTATCTCATGAAGACCCTTACAATCATATCGAGGAGTTCATTTTGATTAGTTCTACAGTGAGAGTTAATAATTTTACCGAAGATGCTTGGAGACTCAAACTATTTCCTTTCACCCTTAAAGGTAAAGCTAAACATTGGCTTACTTTCTTGGAACCTCGATCTATCACTACTTGGCCTCAATTGCAAGCTCAATTCCTTGAAAAATTCTTTCCAATTACTAAGACAAGTGACCTTCGTCATGAAATTTCTTCATTTAGACAAGCTGACGATGATGCATTTCATGAGGCTTGGGATCGTTATAGAGAACTCCTTAGGAAATGTCCCCACCATCAATTTCCTCCATGGGCCGTAGTAGAACATTTTTATAAGGGTCTTAAGGAAAAACATCAGTTGACTATAGATGCAGCTTGTGGGGGAGTTTTCATTACCAACCTCTTGACGATTCTTGGAGGCTTTTTGAGAGACTTGCTGAAAACTCTCAACATCACGCCACTTCTTCTAGGAATAATCGTGGATCTTCAACCCAATCTAATTCTAGAGGAATCCTTGAATTAAATGAGTCAACCCGTCTCGCTCAACAAGTTGATGCATTAAGTAGGAAACTTGATCAAGTTCTTACCCAAATGACAAATCAGGTTGATTCTTCTATTCCTCCTATGCTTCCACCTTTTGGGGAACTCTGTTTCTTGTGCTCTACTCCTGGTCATGATATTACTGATTGCCGTTTAGCATGTCATTATCTGGAGTTAGTACAGGAACATGCAAATGCAGTCTATGGTCAATCTAAACCAGTTTATGATCATTATTTAAATACTTACAATCCTGGGTTGAGAGACCATCCAAATTTTTCTTGGAGAACACCTAGCCAACAACCAACTTCTTTTAATTCTAGGCCATCCATGGGTGCCCCAACTCCGAGTTATCTTTCGAATTTTCAAATGTCATATCCTACAAACTCTCAAGGCCATACTCCGCCGTTCCGACCCTCATATCGGCCTTCCCAATCCCAACCATCTCAACCTTGGGGGAATAAACCGTATGTACCTCCTCGGAGTCAAGGACCTCAAATTCCAAGTATTGATGATTGACATTTGAAGGTATTGGACTCTTTTGAAGCTAATAACCAAATACTTCACTCCCATTCTCAAGCGTTAGCTAAGATGGAAGTTCAAATGGGTCAACTAGCTAACGCTTTGTCTAGGAGAGAAGATGGGCAATTGCCTAGTCAATTCATTCCCAATCCCAAAGGCCAACATCATGTAGACTCATCGCATGAACAAGTACAAGCTGTGACAACCCTTCATAGTGGTAAAACTTTTGTCAATATTGAGCAACCTGAAGAAACCACATATAATCACGATTTACATGCATCACATTCTCAGACATCATTAGACAACGGTTCCCATGCATCAAAAGAACCTAGTTCATCCTCTGACACTCCACGTTCAAATCCTCATGATTCCATTGACAATCTACATGCATCACCAAACATGGCATCATCTCATGAGAAAGAACCAAATCCCACGACTTATGTTCCTAAGGGTCCTTTTCTTGAAGCTTTAGCAGATCCTACCTCCACTCCATTCAGAAATTCAAAATTAGATGAAATGATGGAGGTGTTTAAGAAAGTTCATATTAACCTTCCTCTGCTTGATGCCATCAAACAAATTCCATCCTATGCTAAATTCCTCAAGGATCTTTGCACTCATAAAAGGCAATCTAGATCGCACGTGTCTAAAAAGATTTTCTTGACTGAGCAAGTTAGTTCAATCCTTCGATGTAATCTTCCTCCTAAGCTCAAGGATCCTAGCACCCCCACAATCTCATGCATTATAGGAAATCGCACAATTGATGGAGCCATACTAGATTTGGGTGCAAGTGTCAACCTCATGCCCTACTCCTTGTATTCTAAGTTTGGCATAGGAGAATTGAAACCAACGGCCATGACCCTACAATTAGCCGATCGATCAATTAAAACCCCAAGAGGAATCCTTGAAGATGTTTTGGTTAATGTTGATCAGTGTGTATTTCCGGTTGATTTTGTAGTTCTGGACATGGAACCCAGAGTGCAAACTAAAAAATCTGTCCCTATAATCCTTGGCCGACCTTTCTTAGCTACGGCCAATACTTGTATTAATTGTAGAGATGGTTACATGACAGTTACGTTTGGTAATATGGAATTGCGTTTGAATATATTTCATGCCTCAAAAAATCATGCGTATGATGATGACTGTTTTATGGTTAATGCATTGGTTAATGAGGATGAAGTGAATAATTGTGTTGATGATGTAATGCATGCATTATTGTTGAATGATGACACTCCATGTGGGAGTTTGGAGGATAGTTGTGATATGTCTATTGTGGTTGAGGATGATGTTTTTGAACAATATTTTTCAGATTTGCATAAAGAGGTTCTGAGTACGAATGTAGTTTTTCCGGTTGATAATGATGAGAATAATGCCTTGAATGATTTGTCATCGATTTTCAAGTTTGAAAATGAAGAGGTTTTACAGGATTTTATTAATCCAAATTTAATTACTGATGTTTGCGGCATGTCATGGAAAGAACCTCTCATTCAGTCTTTACCTCCTACGTCCTCAATTCCAGCTTTACCTTCTTTAGTTCCACCGTTATCTTTAGAGTTTGAAACGTTGCCTTTCAATGAGTTGGAGGAAATACGTAATGAATCTTATGATAATGCCCTTATTTACAAGGCTAGAACTAAAGCGTACCATGATAAGTTCATTACTCAGAGGACTTTCACTGTAGGTGACAGGGTTTGGGTATTTAATGCTAGACTACGGCTTCTCCTAGGAAAACTTAAATCTAGATGGACTGGTCCATTCGAAGTTACTCAAGTTGTTCCTCATGGGGTTGTTGAACTCCGTCATCCTAACTCTAATTCTACTTTCAAGGTGAATGGGCAAAGGTTAAAACGTTATATAGAAAATACTCTTACCTTAGAAGCCATACAACGGTTGCATGAACCAAATCATGAGTGACTGCATTTTCATTGGGTCGAGCTAGAGACGTTAAACCAAGCGCTTGATGGGAGGCAACCCATCCTTTATGTGTTTTTCTTTAGTTTGGTTTCTTTCAAGTTTCTTTGCATGCTTGCTTAATTTCTACTTATTTGCATATTTGTTTTTGATTGTCTGATAATGCTGTCATCGCTGCCAGTGGATGGTCATGTTAATTGTTAGCTTGGGGTGTCTATGCTTGAATTCTTATGGCCTGGAGAGGTTTGTATTTTTACGTGGTGTTTAGTGGCTTAATTTCCCAGGCTTATTATGCGTTTTCTCATGTTTCTTTGAGAGCGATCGATCCGTCCTCACAAGGTAGGATCGATCCTCCTTCGCTTCACGCATATTTTTCATTGGGCATTAGTCGGATCGATCCCACCTACCCCCATGGATCGATCCGAGGTGGGTATTTAACTTTGACAGAACGTTGGGTTTTCTTCACCCCACCAGATGATCGATCCTTCTATACCTCCGTCTAAACTCTACTCCGTAAGGTAGTCAGATCGATCGTGCCATGGGAGAGCGATCGATCCTACTTGTTCATTTACTCATGACAGAACGTAGTGTATTTTGCACTACACCTTCCGATCGATCCATCTATCCCTCCGGTAATAATAGAACATCTAAGGTAGTAGGATCGATCCCTCCTCCAACGTGGGATCGATCCTAGGTGGCTATTTATTGGTAACAGAACGTGTTGTTTTTGACAAGTTACTTACCGATCGATCCTTCTATCCATCCTTCTCAATGAGTCTAGTTGAGTAAGTAGGATCGATCCTTCTAAATTAGTTCGATCGATCGTACTTGTTTATTCACTATATCATCCGATTACACCCGATGCGTCCACGTGGCCTACGATCGATCCAACCCCAACGGACGGATCGATCGGAGTCGCGTTATTCTGAGGGTTTTTAGCCAAGTGTCCGATCGATCCTAGGGCACTTTACCCTACGATCGATCCCCCTTTTCTCCTCTCGTTTCGCTCGGACGCCCCCGTTCCTTGTTCTCACCTCCGACCGGTGCTCGGCTTCGTCTCCGGCAAGACTTCATCACCCTCGTCCTCTACCGCACTCTATTACCTTCCTCCAACCCTCCCTCTTCCCCACTCGCGACCTCGCCGTTTTCCTCCAAATCCATTCAAACCCTCCGCGTCGGTCGTTTGCTTCGCGACGAGCGCCACCGGCTCCGTTTTTCGCCTCCACCCCTACCATGGTGCGCGCGAAGAATGTCCGCAGTAAGGGCCTCGGCGGCAAAGGGAAAGCGGCCGCCGCTTCATCTTCCACTCCTCCCGCCCGACGATCACCTTTGCCCGCGGCTTCGACGAGTGTGTCTCCGGCTACCTCCACATCTTCTACGGGATCCTCTCCTTGTCCACCTCCGTCACGACCGGTCCGTACTTCAAGAGCTCCACCTTCTTCTTCGACGGCGGCTACCCCTTCGTCCGGCAAGCGGAAGGCATCCGCTGTTGCTTCCTCTTCCCAACCACCTCCGTGGCAGACGAAGCGCAAGAAGTCCCAGCCGTCGACTGCTCCAACCAACGTCCGCGGCCTCCAACCCCGCTGGCGGCGCGAGCTTAATTTGGAATACACCTTCGACGTCGACTTCTTCCGGACGATCGAGCACGCCCAAGACTCTATCGCGACCCTCGAGCGCCGGGGTCTACTACCGCTGTGCACTCCTTCCACCTCTGTGTATCCTCGGCTAATCTGCATGTTCTATCAAAATATGCAGCCTATTCCTTTCGGGGACGAGCACGACACTGATACCTCTCGGCGGTACGTGTCCCAGGGCTTCACCTCTATGATCGATGGTGTTGAGGTGTGTTTGACGCTCCGGGCAGTTTGCGACGCATTATCGATTCCTAAACATTGTCCCGGCCTCCACAGAGCCACGCCTGACGAGCTTTACGTTCACAAGTCCGTTGCCCAACTTTTTCTTCATCCGGGTCGCCACCACACCGACACTTTTACTCGCGTCGAGCTGTCGGCGCACATGTGGCTGGTAGACGATGTCTTGTGCCGGAACGTCTTCCAAAGCGGTCACGATCAGTACCGCTTCGGCGATTGGCTCACCACATTGTGGCTACTGGCCAAGGACTGGGCGCTCTGTATACCGCAGATGATCTTAGAGGACATTGCCTAGTTCTATCGGCGAGCGGTGCTGAAAATGCGGCCGAGTTACGACGACGCCGCCTTTCCTCATCCTCGACTTATCTCCGTTGTTCTATAGAGCCAGGACCGAGTCCCAGAGGGGGAGCCGACCGTGTCACCTGATGCACTTAAGGTGGCACGATTTGGTTCCGCCACCTGGATCAAGGTTCTTGGCCACATGCGGAGAGCTGGCGTCTTTACCTGCCAGCCGTGCCCCAGACATTCACAGCACGCGCCGGAGTTTGGACCAGTCGACCATCCTACGCTGGGTGAGATGTACAGAGAGTTTCGTGTGGAGTTGGCCCGCTTACACCAGTGTCTGGACACTGTCGACGCACGAGATGCAGCTTTCTGGGCGGACCTCTCGTCCATCCGGGCGGACCTCTCGTATGTTCGTACGCGTCTTGACGACCCCCACCCTCCTCCGCCAGTGACTGCTATTGTGCCTTATCGCCCGTTGACTTTTCCTGGGTCGCGTCCTCAGTCCTGAGTCTCGACCTTAGATGCTTGCTTAGATTCCTTGTACACCTTTTAGGTTTCTTGCATCTAAGGCCGTGCACTGGCATGTTTTGATTTGACTTTTGTGGTTGATGGACTTCCTTTTGTATTGGCTTTAATCTTTATATATAAATATTGACTTTTGGTTATTGGGGGGTGTCCCCCGGGCGTGCGGGGAGCTGCATGTGCTAGTCTGTATGTGAGGGCCCGTCCCTCTGACCTGGCTCGACCGCGTGGGTCGAGGGCCGTTTTCCTGTTGGTTTGGTTCCACGTCGGGTACGATCGGACGATACTATGGCGGTTTGGACCCCCGTGGGCATTTTGGTAAATATGCCCTCTGGTGGTCAATTTCACACCCGCGTTGCACCCACGGCCTTGGATTGATGTATGTGTTTGATTAGAATCTCTAGGGTGCGTCCGATCGGAAGATCGGAGCTCGATCGGGAAAGATCGAATCGGACGGCTGAGATCGATCCGGATCTCTATATAAGCCCTGTCCCTTTCTCTCTCTTTCCCTCTCTTCTCCTATCGTTTTCTCTCTCTATCTCTCCTTCGGTTGAGCTAAGGCTTGGAGACGTGGGCTTCGAAGCGCGAATCTTGGCGACTTGACTGGTTGGACGTGTGGAGGAGCTGCCCTACTTGCTCAAGTAGGTGTTTCTATCTCGATCTCGTGATCGGGTTCTCCTAGGATAGGTTTAATGCCTTTTTGCTGTAGGAATACTTGTTAGAATGCTATGTAGCTCTTTGCATTTGTGTTGTGGATGGTTTAAAGTATTCCTACCTCGCGATTTCCGTATTCTAACGGTTGGTTTCCGTATTATCGTCGTTTTATCGGTTTTCGCCCGTTTTGACCTAGATAGGAGATTTAACCATCAAAAATGTGATTTCTTTATACCATTGGTTTCCCCATCGTTAATTACACATGCTTGCAAAATCTCATTGATTTCCAACAAGATCTGATGTTTGAAATCCAAAAAATTGGATTTTCGGCACTGTTCTAATGAACAGTGCAATAGGCTCGACGGTCGATCGGTGGATCGACCGTCAAGCGTTGATACGCTCTTTCTGGGCCTGACAGTCGACCGCCGGATCGACCGTCGCATCGTCCGTCAGGCTCTGTCGGGTTTGGCCTCCCACGGTCGATGCACCGATCGACCGCGGGCTCCCTCCCTTTTTCATCCCACCTCACGTCGACCGTCGGATCGACCGTCGCATTGTCCGTGAGGCTCTGTCCCGTTTTGGGCTTCCCACGGTCGATGAACCGATCGACCGTCGTCCCGATGGTTTTCCTCGTTTTGGTCCCACGGTCGACCGCCGGATCGACCGTGGCCTCACGGTCGACCGTCGGATCGACCGTCGCATCGACCGTGGGCCCTTGAACAGTGTCTTCTGGCTTTTCTTGAATGGGTTTCATTTGGGATTGATACCCAAACATGTTGGGAGGTTGGTATGTGATTTTCATGAAGTTTTCAAGAGATTTCTACTGAGATTGAGATTAAATCGCATTTATATCCCTTTTCAGTAAATCGATGGTTTGGCTTGCATTTAAATACATAGTTGGTTGGTAATTAAATGCTTAATTGTTTGTTTAGTTATTAGCTTGCTATGAGTGCTAGCTAATGTGGAATTGTGAAACCTTAGCCTCTTGCCTACGAGTGCCGAGGGCTATTGTATATCTGTTGAACCTATAATTGATGTTGTGGCATGTAGAGACATCTAGGATAGATGTTTGCCTAGGCTCATGTATTGTGTGAATTAGAGGCATCTGAGGTTAGGCGGGCGATGGTTTGGGTCGCCGATCCGAGGCTCTCGGGTAGCTCGGATCTAGCCTTAGGACCGTGGCTGGGTAGTCAGGATTAGGGTGATTGTATAATCGGATCTCGTGTTATTGAGGATTTGCGATAGTTGACTCTGATCAGTGTTTGAGGTTTAGAGGTCGTGTTGTCTTCCAAGGCCAAGTGTTAAGGATGGATGTCGATGCGTTCCCGACGTGGTTCCCCAAGGCATGGTATTCCTGCTTGGGTAAGGGTGATCCTGCATGTTACTGTTCCTTGGCCTCCTGGTAACATGTTCAGGAGAGAGGTTTCATGACAGGAGCCCTTGGGACATCGACAGGGTTGTGGGACCCGTGGCATCCGTTAGACTTGAGCGGGAAGGCAACACTGTTGTTGTTTTCCTCCTTTCAGTGTGCCGTAGAGTAGAACCCTACTGAGCTTATCGCTCACTCCTACCCGGGCTGCGATTACAGGTGCAGGCGACAGTTCTTCGTCTGTAGAGCCGACGAGATCGGCCTTTGGTGGCGCGAGTACGTCCAGAGATGCTTGAGGTTGCTGGATGATCGATTGTTGTACTTTTTGGATAATTTGTATATTATAAACACTCTTGAGGAGCTTTTGGATTATTGTATAATATCTGTGCCTTGGAGGATTTTGTCATAGAATCTTGTATCAGTACAACTTGATGTATATGTATGAATTGAATATCAGTTTCACCTCTGGAATATAAATTGTTTAAATTATCCGTCTTTTTCGCTTCGTATCGCGCCAATTGGAGATGAATAGAGATAGGAACCCTCACGCCCCGCCCTGGATGGGTTTTCTGGGTCGGGGTGTGACACTGTAGCTGCGTGTATGTGGATGAATATGATTGATTCTTGTGTCTTGCAGGTGGAAGCTTAGGGCAGTTTACTTTTTATGTTGTGTGTGCTGAATGTTTGTACCGCCCTTGTGCTTATTGAATAAATAGAGGAAATGTTGCCCGATTTTTCTCCATCTTAGTGCTTATTCTTTTCTTTCCATAAATGCAAACATGGGGTCTGTCTTCTATGATTTTACAGGGCTTATATCCTATCGCACGCACAGCTGGGTACCATCACGCTATTACTTGTTTGTTCACGCCTAACCTTGATTGCAAAAATCTACTTTTCTTTTTATCATCAAGGTTACTTTTTCGTATTCCGCCTTTCCAGGTTATCTCTACCCTATACTCGTTGCGTTATTTTTTTTATGACTTCGTGTAATTGGGGACAATTACATTTAAGTTGGGGGGTAGGATTCTAGGAATTCATGCTTATTTATTTTATGATAACTCAAGTTTATACATCCCGTATAACGTGTCAGACGAATGAAGTTATGATAATTATTGATAATGATGCATAACCTAGAATATTATTCGATGATTTTTTCAGAAATTCATATGTCATGTAAAATCTAGTAAATTTAGCTATGCATGGCACGAGTTTTGTACTTTAACACTTTTACCATGATTTAGGGATAACTTGACTAATCCTATTGCACTTGAGCACTCTCACATGTGGATGAGTTGAAGTTAGATTCTGAGCCTGAAACTAGGATAGATTTATGATTTGAGGACATGTCACAGAAGATATATGGACACATAATTTTCTGTCTGCAAAAAGTATATGTGTATGAAAAGTGGAGGGGTTCAACTTAGTAACCGGATAATGTGCCTAACCAGCGTGTTGTTCGCGTAAAACGGTTGAATTGTCTAACAATGAGAGAAAGGACTTTCAACTTAGTAACCGGGCAGGGTGCCTAACCAGCATGTTGTTCGAGTAAAACGGTTGAATGTCTTAACAGAAAAGAGGGGACTTCATACTTAGTAACCGGGCAATGTGCCTAACAAGGTGGGTTGTTCGCGTAAAACGGTTGAAGACCCTTGTGAAAAAAAAGAGAAAAAAAAATAAAAGAAAACGAACAGAGATTGTTATGTGATAAGTGAAAAATATGTGCTTGCATAGAATTGTGATCTTAACTAGTGGAATGTTTGGATATAATGGATACTCTGACACATGTGAAACCAAGTCCACACACTGAAAAGTCAAAGTTAGTTTTGAACCATGATTAAATATGTTGAAGTGCTGGAACTATGCTTTGACTTGTTTTTATTTACTTTATGTTTATATGACTTTGGATTGAAGAATAGACTCATGGATAGTGTTTCTACTTGGTGCATTTGAATTAATGAGCATCATAATGGAGTTCTGATAACATGTTAAAGGGGATGTATAGATGTTTGTGGGTATCATCACTAGAAACCCTCAGGAGACTATAACTCCTCCACTGGGGCCACCCAGGGGTTTAAAGGCTTGTTGCACATGCTAAGTGCAATCGTGAGACCTACGAAAGTGGCTAGTTAGATTTACTGCTTTAATTTTAAGTTTTGTTTGCTTTGCTCGAGGGCTAGCAAAGATCAAGTTGGGGAGTGTGATAAGACTTGAAAAGTGCACAAAACACCGTTGTAATTTGGCTTTCTTGATCTCCGAGCAATGCTTCACTGACTATTTTTATCCCATTTCAGGTATAACAGCGCCTAATAGGAGTTAGATCAACTTTGGAACTGAAAGAACGTATTTTGGCAATTTTGGCAAGTAGGATCGATCCGACTCTACTAGTGCGATCGATCCTACTCGCCCAGCGACGGGACAATGAACAATAGAAGGATCGATCGTACTCAGCATGATGGTTCGATCCTCCTCGGGCCGTAGCGTAACAACATGTGAACGATCGATCGGACTCGATAGGTCCGATCGATCCCTCTCGGGGCGTCACCAGCAATTGAAGGAGTCTGATCGATCCTACTCCAGAGGTCCGATCGATCCGTTGTGGCCAGAATTAAAGATCAACGGCTCAGATCTAATCCGTGAGAGATGTTGGCTTAGGCTATAAAGAGTCAATGTTTAGGGATTTTTGGGGGCTTTTTCAGACGTTTTTGGGGAGAGTTTTCCTATCTTTTTCTACACTTTTCTTCGGCGATTCTTTGGAGGAGATCCATGGCGGGAGATCATCAACTTCCACCGATGGATCGACCCCTAAAGATGAGTAGCTAAAACCATAACCATGGGATTCTTATGATATAATTAGGGTTTTTACTATGGATTTCTTAGATCTAGGGCTTGTATACACGATTGTTTGACTTATATGGATTGATTTCTATTTTCTTGATATCTTGGTGTTGATTTCTTGCTGGATGTATGGATTGTGCTTGTTTGCACTTGATTCTAGAGCTTGTGTATGCGAGGGCTTGGATTGGATTCATCCAAATAAGAGGATCATGCTAGTCCCATGATATCTCGGATAGAATCTTCTTCGTGATTAGGGATTGTATAGTACTAGTCCCACTATAGTAGTACTAGTCCCACTATAGTAGTGCTAGTCCCACTACATTCCATCCCTAATCCTTCATGCATCTTACCTTTGTAGTTTCTGCCATCGAGATGCGAAGTCATCTCGATCATACACCTAAATCTATATCCATGTTATTATTTGTGATGAATTCATCCTAATAAGAGGGTTCATTAGCAGTGAACGTAACTAATCATTCGGTCACTGATATTTAGATAATTGTTCTTGCCAACAAGGAATCTTAAACAGAACTTGTTGAGTGATAAGGAGAACTAGCCATTCACTTATCAACTTTTAGGAAGCCATTCATCGTGTTTGCATGCCCTAATCTTAGGAAGACTTGGTAGAACCTTAGTTACTGATTAAGAATCCTGTGGTCCTTTCTCTCATATTCATAAATCTTTTAGTATTAGTTAAGTTTAATTTCAACCTGCATTCTTTTCTCAACTCATTAGTAGGAAATTCACTAAGTATTCAATCTCAATCACTTAAATCCCTGTGGACTCGACTCGAACTCTCCACTATCTACTATTTCTTAGTAGTTAAAGTAGAACACCGGAATTTATTGTAATTTTGGTTAGACTTGTTAAGCCACGACACTTTTCAAATCGTATCAGCCATCCAAACCACCCAAGGATCAAGTATATCATCATCTCCCCACACATCAAAACACATTCAGTCACCACAAAATTTCAATCACTTTCAAATATATGCCACCAATACATAAATAACATGTCCATTTCAACATTCAAATCATGGCAATAAGATCATAGAACTAGGATAGAAATGATAACAACAGTTGCTCCAATGTAAATTGAAAGAAGATATCAAACATGAACAAACAACTCCACCAGCCACACTAGCAAAGAAATTCAATCACATGTAAATTGATAGTAGTAGATTTGCACATCCCCTAGTTTCACAAATAACTCCCTACAATAAGGCCACACACAAAGCTCACAAAGGCAATAGATAGGATACACATAGTCATGTTCCCAATGCATATGGGTTCCCTTCTTTTTTCATATCCTACTTCTTTATCGTTCTCACAATACTCTTTTTTCATCGTACCCTCCACCCCCCTGTCCTACGCATTGTAGGACGCCAATTCAACATTTAGGGTATTGAAACCCCGGTAGCAACATCCACTATACCCTTTGACTTGTTCGTGACATTCCGGCCATGATTCGTAAATCCCCGGCCGCCTCCCAATGTAGACGACATAGTACTTCATTCTAATATATTAGAAAGATCATAGCAAAAGTAAGCGAGTGTTCAAGACAAGTTGAAAACATCATAGCAATAGCCTAATCAATGGTCCAAAACATGGAGCATTCATTACTCCAAAAATACCATCCTAATTAGAAGCAACATGATCTAAACAAAGATAGGGATCATAATGTCTTTAACCATAGTGTTACCAAAATATAGTGTCATTACGACAAACCGTCTACATTTGCCTAGTAAGGAATTGATCCATCCATATCTTACGGAATGCGGCGTCCTTGAGCACGAACCCTTTGCCCAGCTTATCATTCTCAAGCAAATAGTCAAATGTCGTCGCAAGCTGGACGTCAGTATAAGCTTCGTCGCCCTCGCCCTTCATCTCCTTGACCGCAGCTAATAGATCTCGGGTAAAACTCATACCCCCAATCTGATTAGTCATACTCCCAATCTGCTCGCCGATGAATCGCATAGCGGTCACGATCTCATCACGATCACGATCTGCCTTCCTCTGCCTCTTGTTAGAAGATCTAGCAGGCATACGCGAAGAACTATGCATCGCCGTGCTTATAGCGGGCGCAAATGTCGCGGGGACAGTAGCCGTAGCAGGGGTGGTAGCCGTCGCGGGGGTGGTAGGCGTATCAGGGACATCCCCCTCGGCAATATAGGGGGGCTGTGGGAGGGACGAGCCATCATCCTCTAGGTTGACGACCTCATTAGGGATGAACTCGTTAGGGATGAACTCAGCAGTCGCAGCCATGGCGTATTCTCCGTTGGCCATTTCCTCCCCACAAATAGTCATGATCAGATCCAGGTGAGGTATTGGCTTGTTGAGATATTTGTTGTAGCTCGGTTTAGACTATAAAGGCGGCAGACATTCAAGTTTGAGTATACAAATTACAGTTAAGATCCTAATATTCATTTACGGACTTAAGTATAGAGAACACACCGTGATGAGATCGGCTGCTACTTGGGTAGGCAATGTTAGCATTTGATGATCCTCATCCCACCCTGCGCCGCTCAACTTTAGGATCTTCTTGATATCAGCGCACCTAGCGCGTTGATACGTGATGTGATTACACACATTTTCAGCTCTTATCTCGTTCAAACCAAGAAGTTTATTGCAATGATCGGTCGTAGCCACGTAATGGGTTTGCTTATACCCCTTGTCAGTGCTGGGGTTGGATCTGGCAATTTCCGCCATATATTCTAGCATATATCTCAAAGCAGGCTCCGCCCACTTGTAGTTTGAAGAACTAGAACCATTGCCTGACCTGCCGGACCGACGTGAGTTCTTGGAAATCGTTTGTGAGGTGGGGGTACTTGATTGGGACTGATCCATGTCTGAAATTAGAAATATCAACACATGCAAACACGCTAAAACACAACAACTGGTATTGTCACAAAGTTACAGAATTGAATGTATACGGGTACAATCATATTACAATAATTCTTGCAAATGTCACATGAGAAAGCACATTAACAATTGCTTGTCTAGCGATTGGGCTAGTAATTATCCCACATTTGTTGCGTGATTTGTTCACGAATATCGAGCCATACACCCCACTCTTCTTCTTGCTCCCTAGCATTCCGTGTTTGGGTATTCCCCGGCTCATCATCCAGGGGTACATCGACATCCATTAATGGGTCAGCTGGATCCACACTCAAGATGAAGTTGTGAATGATGCAACATGCGTTCACAATTGCAACTTGCGTCTTAAAAGGGAAAAATGGATGCGATGCAATGATCTTGAACCGGTTCTTGAGCAGGCTAAAAGCTCATTCAATTTTCGATCTAAGAGACGAGTGACGAAGATTGAACAGTTCGTATTTGTCATTTGGGCCATTGTTCGGCGGGAACTCTTTCAAGTGATATATCACACCCCTATACGGAGCAATGAAACCGGGGCTCGTGGGGTAACCCGTGTCCACAAGATAGTACTTGCCTATCAGGTGAAAGTTTGAACACAGTGTCAATGCGCGACGTAGGAGTTATTTGATCATGTCTTAATCCACTGATGAGTGCATGAAAGTGCACTCTGAACAACCTTAAAACCATCTCAATTGCTATATCTTTACCCTTAATCAGCTTCTTTAGCACTATTTTTATAGTATATGTTACTTCACATAGTTGCTTGAAAAATGCAGTAAATTGGAGCTGAAAGAAGCTGAAAAGATTATATGGGTCGACTTGGAAGATGAACCTGTACCTGATGATGAAGAACCCGATAATGTGCCATATATGGTTGGAAAGCTCTTGAAGTCTAGTTTCTGGAGAATTTTACGGTTCGTGATTCCGAGTTTCCTAGAGGAAGTTACAATATTTTTCGTACCAGTGCGCAGTGCTGAGTGAATAGTGACGGTCGACCGTCAAATCCTCACGGTCGACCGTCGCGCCCGAAAATCCTCACGGTCGACCGTGAAGCTCAAAAATCCTCAAGATCGACCGTAAGATGCCACGGTCAACCGTAGCATCGACCGTCAGCCTCTGTCAAGAAAAACACTTCCGACGGTCGATGCGAAGATCGACCGTAGCTTGTCAAAATAAATTGTGCACCTCACGGTCGACCGTCAAGGCCTCACGGTCGACCGCCAGATCAGCCAAGAGCGTATAACGGGTTTAATCTTAACTCGAGTTTGCTAATTCTCAGACCCTATAAATAGGAAAGTTAGGGTAAGTCAAGGGGGACTTCTTGGACGTTTTTGGAGGCTCTTTCTGGACGTTTCCCAAAGGAAGAAGATGAAGACATCTCCATCCATGGCCGAGTAATCCGCGGGCATGGCGGACGGATGATCTAGCGAGGATTAGGGTTTCTTCTCCAACAATGGTTCATAGTTTTTAATCTTCATTGTTAAACTCTTTTCTATGTATTGGATCTTCAAATATTTTTTTTAGATTATAAATTTCTATGTGGATGATTAATATTATGAATCCAGTCATGCTTCTTTCATGATCTTATAATTCCATAGTCTTCTCTTTTGATTCTCCTACCGAGTCTTGCGAGACCTTTGCTATGCATTGCCCGTAGTGACAACTGGTATTGTGTATTCTTAGGGATATGGTAAGACAAGGTTGGGGCTCTATCCGGGGAATCTTTGCTATGCATTGCCGATTGTGAGAGTTGGTATTGTGTATTCTTAGAGATCCGGTTAGATAGAGTTAGGGTTTTGTCCCGGCGAACTTTTGCTGCGCGTTGCCTGTAGTGACAGCCGGTATCGTGTATTCTTAGGTTTGGGTTGGATGAAGTTAGAGCTATAACAAGGAAGAATCAATCATAGGAAGAGACATTTATATTTTATCAGATTCATAATTCTATATCTTCCGGTTAAGGTGATTGGGATGTGAATCCCTTAACTGGGCATTATACGAACCATTGAGAAGAGAAGAACCTAAATCCGAGTGACGTGATTCCTGAAGCCTAGCCTTATTAAAATCCTGATATCCTTAGTTAATCTTATATTTCAATTAAATCCTTTGATCTAATTTAGTTAATTCTTAAGTTCTCGTTTGTCTTCAATTCATTGTTATTTGCGTTTTGGATATTTTCTGCTTGTCTCTCTGTGGGATTCGACCTCTCTTATGCTGTATTGCACCGCGACCGCTGTGCGTGACACATTTGAGCGATATCATCCACCGGTGCACAAAAATATATACCTTCGATTGTCTTTAACCTTCTATCTGGTGGGCGTGAAATAGCGTCCTTTAGGACGGTGTAATCGTTGGCTGAACCCTCCCATCCGGCAAGTACGTAGGTGAATCGAAGGTTGGGTGTACAAGCGGCCAGCACATTCTGTGTCACTCCTTTCCGCCCTCAAAACCATATTGCTATGTCCGCTGGAACGGTGGCATGTACGTGCGTACCGTCTATAAAGCCGATGCAGTTTTACATGTGTGACAAGGAAGAATGTCATCACGACGTGTGGAACTTTAAAAATCAGTGTCAATGCATGTTGGTGTACCTTAAAGTAAGGATAGTATGAAGGGCTTCTTAGGATTTCGGGGGGGGGGGGGGGGGTGTGTTCGGCCCTGCTTGCTGCATGTACAGGTCACGAATACCGCATATCGCATTCAAGACCGCGTTGAAATAGCGGCTGATTGTCTCACCCGATAAAAGAAATTCCGCCCGCATAACACGATTTTTTGTGTTGTGATCGACAATGTGTAGAAAGATACATAGTTGTTCTTCGATCTTAATCTGATCAGTATCCGTAAGTAGATTACACTGTCTCATAAGACGTGCCAATTCGTCTAGTGCATCTACATCCATGTGGATATAGGCGACACAATAATCTGACCCAGGCATTCGAATCCTAGCCATATGCCGTCTCCGTACCTCATCACGAGACTCCCGCGACATTGCCACAACACGGGTGCCTGACTCTAGATAATAGTGGTGCACGATCACGACTATAACTGCATAGACAACCCATAATACCGCTAGCCTTTGATATTGGTCGTCACCATTGTCCATCTATAACAATGCAACATGCCAAAGCACGAACGATAATAGCTATACTTAGCGTTTGACATAATTAACACTCCAAAACACGAAGATTAGGTATAGGAGAGAGAGAGAGACGTTTTTTGACATTTCATGTGGATATACAATAGACAGTAATAGGTGCTGCTGTTTAAAAAACATCCAAGTCACTACTACACTCCGAAAGCATATAATAGACAACAATTAAAAAGATCACTATTGATGTTTCAACAATAGCATGTAATAGGCATCAATAAAAAAGATCAATATTGATGTTTCAATAATAGCATGTAATAGGCATCAATTAAAAAGATCACTATTGATGTTTCAACAATAGCATGTAATAGCAATTTATAACAATCTAACAGCATATAATACGCAGGAAAGAGGATAACAGCCAGACAAAATCACACTAGAAGATCTCATGCTAGGAGACCTAAACTAAAAACTAGAGCAACATATCATATCAGTTTCCATGAACTGAAAACTGGTTGCCATTTCAAAGACCTCAACTGAAATCATACTAGAAGACATCAACTAAAAACAAAGGTAACATATCAAAGGCCTCAACTGAAATCATACCAGAAGACATCAACTGAAAACAAGGGCACCATTTCAAAGACCTCAACTGAAATAAAAGATAAAATCAGACAAAATCCTCAGCTGCAATATGGGAATACGAAGACCTCAATTGAAAACCAAAATGTAGAGCAATGAACTAGGGATCAGTCGCAATACGAAGTGGAAAGCTCGAATACGCAATACCAGATGAGATCTGGGACAAATAAATGCAGGGCAACCAGAAAAAAGCCACAACTATGGGGATCAGATCATACGATGTAGATCCTAGAACTACCAGGAGAAGAAAGGGGATCAGTCGCGGGAATACGAACTGGAAAACCCAACTATACAAAACCAGTCAAAATCTGGGAAAAATAAATGAATGGAAAACAAAAAAAAATCACAACTATGGAGATCAGATCATATGATGTAGATCCGAGATCTACCAAGAGAACAAAGGGGATCAGTCGCGGGAATACGATTTGGAAAACCCAAATATGCAAAACCAGTCGAAATCTAGGAAAAATAAATGAATGGAAAACAAAAAAAAACCACAACTATGGGGATCAGCTCATAAGATGTAGATCCGGGATATACGAAGAGAAGAAAGGGGATCAGTCGCGGAAATACGAAGTGGAAAACCCAAATCTCCAAAACCAAGCACATTCTGGGAAAAAAATGAAGAAAAAAGGGAACGAAGCCACATAGTCATAGGGGATCAGGTTATACGATGTGTAGATCCGAGGTCTACCAAGAGAAGAAAGGGGATCAGGGAAAGAGTAGAAAGGGGATCCGAAGTCACATCTTCAGGAAAACTTTTCCAGTGTAGATCCAAAGGATTGGAGGATTTGGGTGGGCGGCGGAAACCCTAGGCCGTGACCTAGATCCGTTGATCCGAGGTTTGGGACGCACCTCATGTCCGTAAACCCAAGCCGTCACTTTATATCTGAAGATCCGAGAGGAGTTCTGGCCACGGGGAAGAAGTCGTCTTCGTGGAGGGGAAGATGAGTCACTTTAGAGAGGAGAAAGGGTCGACGAAAACCCTAGAGGCCACGATGAAGTGGAGGAGAGGGTATGGGTCGGACGAGAGGCGCTAGGTCTCACGAAAGATTGGAGGATTTGGGTGGGCGGTGGAAACCCTAGGCGTCGTGAGAGAGAGGTTTGGGAGATATCGGGGGAGAGTGACGATAGGGTCGCGACTGATGGAATAAATTTTCCATCGGTCGCTGGATATTTGAGTCCAGCGACCGCTGGAAACTATTTCTGGCTCTTTTTGGGCCGGAACTGATTGTTGGAAATAGGGTATCTTGGAAAGCATCTTGGACTGGAATGGATTGGGTTCCAGCGAAACAAATGGCTGGAAAATTATTCCAGCGCCCATTTGATTCCATTCTAGCCTAGAATGCCATGTTTCCAGGGAAACAAACGTGCCCTTAAAAAAATCGAACTTGTGAAATATTGAATGATTTGGTGGCCTAGTGTATTGAAATACTGCTATGCATTCAAATTTCGATCTTGTAATGTTATGAAATCATGTATGAAAGATAATGTGAATTGTCAAATGGTTTTCAAAGTTGTTTTATATGGTTCGGTTTTATATATCCGGAATCCTGGACAATGAACGGATTTTAAAAACCGATAGGATATTTTAACGGTTTGGTTTTAAAAAGCCGACCTTTTGTGTTACAAGCTCGTTAACTTCGCATAGTATAAGTTCGGGTTTTTAAATCCGAAAACCTTGCCTATGAACGGATTTTAAAAACCGAACTTTTACCAAGGATAACTAAGAAAAGATTGGAAAAAAGTAACGGTGTGTATAACATTTAGATAAGATTTTGAATCTACTTGCGGTGCACTTAGCAATAGCGGTGTCCTTACTAATTTCTATGGTTTAGATAGAACCACCCTTAGTTTATGTGGTAGATATGTTGGTAGTCTCATAAGGATATTCGGGATTGAAACCCATGATCTTCATATGTGGAATTACTTTTATATTAGAGGATCCTAGAAGCTAATATTTGATAAGGAGCTTGAAGATTCATCTATCGTCCCAAATCAGCAGCTTTATTTAGCTGGAGACACTTTAACTCGGGTCTCTAGGCCGGCATTAATTTTTTTATTATGAGTTGAGCCAAAAAGGCTAAAGGTTCATAACCAGTTACAACATACAGTTCAAGGCATCAAGCCCATCCGAACATGTCCAAGCGAAGGTCGCTCGTACACTCCGGCAATAGTGGGCAATGCTATTTGCCCTACAATGTCTATTTCTAGAAATATGCAAAATCAGTATAGATTCAAAGGATAAAACATCCTGTCACACCCCAACCCAGAAAACCCATCCGGTCCGGGGCGTGATGGTCCTAAACTCTAAAAACAAACGGCAATAGCCTCCCATGTAAATATCACTTTAAATCCTGGTGTAGAATTATAATATTCATAAATTATTTAAACTATCATATCATCAAATCATAATAAAAATTAACTGCTACAATACTCAATAACATTAAAAAGATACAATAATGATTCAAGTCCTCTAAGTACAGCAATCTCTGATCAATTTACATCAAATTGGAATACAAATACATTTCTCATTCAGATTATAATTTATACATTCAAAGCTGTACATCAATTGAATAAGATAAACTGATGATATCCTCGATCTCCCGCACCACCAAGGGGAGTTCCACCTCCAATGTCGCAACTACCTAAAAAAGAAGGAACTGCATCGACCTGCATCGCCGATGCAACCCAGGTAGGAGTGAGCAACAATGCCCAGTAGGGTTCTACTCTACGTCGCACAGAAAGGAAGGGAAACTGCAATTGTGTCATTCTCCGCCTGAGTCTAAGGTATGTCAAGGGCCCCATAACCTCGTCGATTCCCGAGGGGCTCCTGTCCAGGTCCCACCCTCACCTAAGAACAAAGGAGAGAAAACAAAGACTGCGGACTCCTA
This sequence comes from Narthecium ossifragum, assembly GCA_963920575.1. Classification (NCBI taxonomy): domain Eukaryota; kingdom Viridiplantae; phylum Streptophyta; class Magnoliopsida; order Dioscoreales; family Nartheciaceae; genus Narthecium; species Narthecium ossifragum. The sequence goes on from OY986969.1 coordinate 18,635,225, forward strand.
TCCAGGTACCACCCTGCCCAGTCGTACCATCTCTCGCGAGGATACACAAGTTAGGGACATCGACATCCATCCTTAGCACTTGGCCTTGGAGACTCGACATGACCTCTACACCTCAAGTACACGAATAATGCATAGTCCACTATAACAATAACCTCAAATGTTAGCAAATATGATCATTCGATAATAATCACGTCCTAATCCTCAACAAATCAAACCCCGGTCCTAGGGCTAGATCCGGGCTACTCGAGAACCTTGGATCGGCGATCGAATCCATCGCCTACCACCTAGCCTTAATGCTTCTAATGCAATCAAGATGCATGCAATGCTCAGGCACAGAAATACAGAAATATAAGCATACATCAGTATGACATCACAACATACAAGGCCAGGCATAGTGTCGCGCCCCGACCCGCGAAAGCCCAACCGGGCCGGGCGACGCGAACCGGAACCTACAAACGCGAAAAAAGAACGACGAGGGTTCCTTCTAACCTATTGGTCTCCATAACAGTTCACCAAAGCACCCTCAAGTAAAACAATATTAATTAGCAAAACCTCGAACCTCAGATTAAAAACTCAAGTGTTAATATACATATCCTCGGAGAGGGGAAGATTCAAAGTACAACATTACTCCCGTAGGAGACTAACTAACATAGGGTAAAAGCAGTAAACGATCACCAGCTCTCAAAGTCCACCAGGCGCCCCGCACTGCCGACTAACTGCCCAGTAGGGGCCAAAGAAGAAGAACCGACGCCTGCACCTGCAAAACGCAGCCCCGGGTAGGTGTGAGCACTAAGCTCAGTAGGGATCTACACTACGCCACACAGAAGGAAGAGGGAAACGCAACAGTGTCGCCCTCAAGCAAGACCTGGGTGTACACAGGGGTCCCATAACCCCACCGCGTGTCCCTGAGGCCCACGATCATGGTCTTCCATCCGAGCTGGTCACATGTCGGGTCGCACTCAGTAGCAGGAAACAACACTGCTGGCCCACAAGCAGGTACCGGCACTGTAGGCGGGAAACTACACCGCTAAGTAGGCAACCCCTCTACTCAAGGGTCAACACAGTGGAACACCGTCTACACCTCAGCATCCGACTTAAGGCCGACACGACCTCTATAATGACCAAGCAACATGTGCACCAGTCATCTAAACCTATCATCGAATCGACGGGACACCACAATTCAAACCGGGTCCAAACAACCCAACCCCGGTCCTAGGGCTAAGTCCGAGCTTCCAGCCTCGGGACGGCGACCCAAAGATCACCAACACCCTAACCAATGCAACTAATGCACAACAGGGAATGCATGCTATGACATACACAGATAAGAGGCAAAACATGCAGCAGTATCTCAAGCATCATATAAGTCTACTGGATTGCTGCAGCAGTACTACCAACCGCTGCCAGCCGATCCGCAGCGGGTCCCGGCATTACGACGGTACCACGACCGTCAACCGCGAACTCCTGCAACGGGAAGCAACCCCGAAAACCGCTCAATGAACAGTATAATATAATATTATATTCCGAAATATAATATTATATTCAAACACCCAAAAAAAACCACTTAGGGGCTAATTGATCCCGTCGATCCGACATCCAAACGACGTCGGATTCAAGATCCAACTTAGTCACCAGTAGGTGTATATATCAGGATCATTATATCCAAAATTCATAATCATCCAACGGTTAAATTAACGGGAAAACGCTAATCAAAATCGTTAATCAAACTAACTTACCCATTAATTGCTGCAACGCAGCCCTTCAGCAAACAATTCATAACAAATCATACATAAATCAGAAAAATACGAAACAAGATGGAATGGAAATCTAACGAGTAGATCTACAACTATTATGTTTATCAAAAGCCAAGAGCATGTACTCACCGGCCGAAAAACTCGCCGCAAGCCGGCTATTTCTCAAGAACAGCAGAAAACCAGAAATCCGAGACTAATCTTGCATAACACCTACTCAAATCTCAACTGATTAACATGAAACTTAAATCAGTAATTCTACAAGGCATAAGGAATCCAACAAAGCAATGATCAACAAGATACAACGGCTAGATCTCAAGAAAACCCGAAACAACATAGTAGGTATAACCCTACCTAGCTGCGCTTTTCTCGGCTGATTCCCCGCGATTTGATCACCAACAAGCCTCCAAACCTCTTCAGAGATCTTCCTCTCGTTGTCACGAATCCAACGAGCCAAAGAACGCCGAAAAAGATCGCCGGAGGAGGGAGAACGGAGGTGAGGAAGGTGGCTGCCGGAAACAGGGGAAAAACAGGGCTCTCGGGAGAAGAAAGGAGGAAGAAGAGAAGGGGAAGAAAAGGAGGGGAAAGGGGGAGGGGACAGCCGGGAAAGAGGGGAAAAAGTGAGGGGAGGGGAGGGAAAGTCCTCCCCCTCTAACAGGGGAGAGCGACGGCCAACGGCGACCGTCCTCGCGAAGCAGAAAGCCAACCGACCTATGAATGATCGATCCTTCCTCAAGGGAGGATCGATCCTTCATGACGATTCACAAGGCTTTCAAGCACGAAGAGGATCGATCCCTTAGCCAGAGAGGATCGATCCTTTGTGTGCTGAAAGCTAAACTTGGGCAAGAACTCAAGCCCAAGTCCGGATCTTTCGACCCCGGGTCCACCTAGCCATTCTAAACAAACACTAACACATACAAGGCCAGTGTGTGCACACGCGGGTGTGAAACAAACCAACAAGGCGCAATTACCAAATTGCCCTTGCGGTCTACAACGAGCCACAGGGGTAGAGGGACAGGTCCTCAGACATAGCCTACAGCTTTCCAAAGGGTAAACATAGCAAGGGGTCTAAAGCAATTACAGATCTACTACCACAACAACAGCAACATAGGCCATAAACGAACATCTCACTTCAAATTTTGGTATTACGACAACATACACAGTCGTCCACCGAAATTGCTACAACGGGGATATAACCCCGGTCAGACGAACAACATTACAAATACAATGTACATAATATAGGGCACACCTTCGACCCATTATCTAACTAAACATCCCAATGGGCATAACTTCCTTGGTTCAACCATGTGCCTCACGTAGGGCTTAGATGCATAAAAGTATGCAATATATGTATAGATAGCATTCTACCAAAAATTGCATGGATACTAAGCATACTTTATAATCAATTGCTAATTAAGTTAGAAGATTAGCAACTTAAATAGACGTGTAGAAATCGAGGGATTAATATCCCAAAACTTATCAAATCACACATGTATCTGCTGTATACTGCTAAGAACATCAATTCAGGGTAGTAGATGAATTAGGCAAGTTATAATTGATTGATTATACTTTAATTATATATAGTCGACAATATTAGGGTATAACCTAGGTTTCACTATGTCCGTCCAATTAATATGAAACTTAGCATACTTGTCCATCAATGGTTCTCAATACGCATACCCGAAATCCAATTCAAACATACGAACGAAACTAGATGGAAACCACATATTTCAGTCTTCGACCAAAAGAGATGAAATCTCATCGATTTGACGTCCAAACGACGTATCAAATTGAAATCAAACTTAATCATGTACTCAATTGCATGTTAGGAACGTCATGTCCAAGAATTGGGTAGAATTGATGTCTAATTTCCACTTAATTAACTAACTAATTTCTTCATTCATGTTTCGCAGCTGTTTAGGAGAAAATTCATTATAAATCACATATAAATCCAAAAATTATGAAACCAGCGGAAATTGGAAGTAGGCTCGAGGATCTACGACTCTCATGCTGATGATCAAACTAATCCACTGTGATCCGCCGTCCTCCGTCGCCGTCTCTAGCTCGCCAGAGTCCTCCCACAACCGCAGCGTCGTCGGAGAAGGAAGAGGGGCTGCCGTGGGAGAGAGAAAGGGAAGGAAGGAGAAGGGGGATCGGGAACGGGTCGCAAGGGAAGGAAGAGGAAAAGAGAAGAAAAAAGAAAAGAAAGGGAGAGATAGAGAAGAGGGTTAAGCCACTTAATTGGCTTAGCCGGTTCAGACGAGCCAACTGATCGGACTGAATCCGACTTGACTCCAAATTACGATCTCGTCGCAATCTCGTCCGGATCTGATGATCACGAACGCTCTTACTGGATCTATTCAATCACGTACATCAATCAAGGTTGTGTGTGCACTACTTGGGTGTGAAATCGACTGCCAAGTCGCAATTTATCAAATTGCCCTTGAGATCCAAAAATAGCGATGCGATCAACCGATCGCAAAGCAAGGCCAACCGAGCCAAACCAACCAAGCCAGACCCTCGACCTAACACGGTCTACAACGAGCCACGGGCCCGACCCAGGCGATCGACCCAGGAGTAGAGGGACAGTTCCTCACAGTATGGGCCACTGAAGAAGAGCTAACGCCTGCACCTATAAAACGCAGCCCGGGTAGGAGTGAGCACTAAGCTCAGTTGGGTTCTACACTACGACACATAGAAAGGAGGGAACACAATAGTGTCGCCCCCAAGCAAGGCCTAGGTGTACTACGGGATCCCATAACCCCACCAGTGTCTCTAGGTATCCAACCATGGTCACCCTAACGAACTGGGCCCGTCCCGGAAACACCTAGTACAGCAGAACGAAGACACTGCCGGGCATGACAAGTCTCTGCTGGGCAGGCACACCCTTTGCCCAAGGATGAAACGATGACACTGGCTGCACCCTCAGCACCTAGCTCGAGGCCGACACGACCTCTAAAATCATCGATCAACATGTATTCAAGTCATCTACGCCTATCATCGATATCGATTGAATACTACCATCCAACCTGCACCAAGCTACCCGCCACGGTCCTAAAGCTAAATCCGAGCTATCCGAAAGCCTCGAATCGGCGATCAACCCATCGCCTATGCCCTATCCCTATACATCTAATGCATAATAAAAAATGCATGCTATGATCATGCGCAGGTAAGAAGTAAGCATGTAATAGTATGATAAAATAACAAACAAGTCCAACTGGATTGCTGCAGCGATACTACCGACCGCTGCCAGCCAATCCGCAGCGGGTCCCAACATTACGACGGTACCGCAACCGTCAACCACGGACCCCTGCAACGGGAAACAACCCCGAAAACTCAGATGAACATAAATTATATAATATTATATGTTTTGAACATATAATATTATTTAAACATCAAAATCCTCTAATTAGAGACTAAGCGACCTCGTCGATCCGACGTCCAAACAATGAAGGATTCGAGATCCAACTTAGGAAAATGTATGAAAACATACTGGGATCAACATATCCAAAACCGGGAAACATCCGACAGCTCGATTACCGGGAAAACGCTAATCAAAACCGTTAACTTCACTAATTACCTTTAATTGCTAAAACGCAACCCATCCGTAGGCAAATCATAACAATTCATAAGAAAATCAGAAAATTATGAAACTGGTTGCATCTGAGAGTAGATCCAAATATCTCCAACTCTCATGTTCATCATAAATTAAGATCATGCATGTACAGACCGAAAAACATGTCGTAAACCGGCTGTTCTTGAAGAACAGACAAATCGGAAAATCCGAGTTTAAACATGCTAAAATCCTACTAAAATCTCAATCAAATCATATGAAACTCAAAACAGAAAATTAAGCTAATCAACATGCACACAACAACACCAAGAACACCCAGATCTACCAGCTAGATTAAGAGAAAACCCATATTAAACCCAAGTAGGAAGAAATCTACCGAGCTAAGCAAACCTCGGTTGAATCCCCACTATCCGAGCACCAAACCAGCTTCAAACCAAGCCATAGATCTTCCTCACGCTTCCACGAATCCAACGAGCCCTCAAGCACTCAAAAAAATGGCCGGAGGAGGGAGAACGGAAGGGAAGAAGGAGAAGAGAAACAAACCGGAAAAACAGAGGAGGTCTCGGGCTACTTATAGGCTCGAGTCCGATCGATCACCGTTCAGTCGGACTGGGCCGGGTTAAGTCAATTCGCGTCCTTATCCGGACACGTCGGCCGTGCCGACAACTGACACAGGTCCGATCGATCGCTCACGGGCCGCCAGCTGCCCAAAAAATAGGCGTATGCTTGCCGTAGCTTGGATCTTTCGATCCCAAGCCCGCCTAGGGTTCTAGCAAACACATAAATCAAACAAAAGGGGTTGTGTATGCACCATGTGGGTGTGAAACAAACCGACAATGCGTAATTTACAAAATTTCTCTTGCGGTCCACAACGAGCCATGGCCCCGACCTAGACGGTTGACCAATGAGTAGAGAGACATGCCCTCACACCTTTCCCCTACCATAACTCACCCCTTCAAGAGCTAATAAAAGGTTGACGAATAAGGGCCGAGAGTACCTCTTGCACTAGGAGAAAAAGGTGATATGTGATCGCCTTGTCTAAGACCCTTACTGGATCGAAAATATCCCACCACACGACCATTGATAATCAATGAAAACCTTGGTGTCGACATACAAACCATTACTCAATCAACCCACTACATAGGAAACTGCATTTTAAGAAGAACAGAGCGAAGGAAAGACCAATGTACCGAATCATAAGCACCTTTGATATAAACCTTAAAAGCCATGAGTAGTGAAACCTTCGATATTATCCTCACTGAATGAAGCACCTCTTGTGCAATACCAACATTATTAAGAATAGAACTGCCACCAATAAACGCTGGTTGTTCTTTGCTAACAATCTTTTGCTTTGTATTAGGTCTCTGGGAATCTCCACCTGAAGTTAACCAACGTTTCTTATCCACTTCTGGTTCCATTGCATTCACTTGAAGCACCGGAGGATCATCGGCTTTCACCAGCACTCACATGTATTGGCGAATAAGGCCAGAAGCTCCAATTAAGTCATTTTTCACAGTGTTAACGAAGGTATGGTTGAAATTCCGGGGTTCTCGGGTAGCCTGGATCTAGCCCTAGGGCCGGGGTTTGGGTAGCCGAGGATTAGGACGTGATTGTTGTCAATGATCATGTTGATATCATTCGAGGATTATTAGGTAGTCGGACTGGAATATTATATTGTTTGAGGTTTAGAGGTCGTGTCGGTTCTCCAAGGCCAAGTGCTAAGGATGGTTGTCGATGTCCCTGACGTGTGTCCCCAGGCAGTGGTTTCCTGCTGGGTAAAGGGTATTCCTACTGGTTCTGGTTCTTGGTTTCCTCCCAGCGTGTTTGGTTGATATTCCCAGCGTGGTCGGTTGAGAAGAGTAGGATCCCTTGGGGAATCGATAGGGGTTATGGGACCCCGTGGCATCCTTTAGACTTAGGCGGAGGAACGACACTGTTGCTGTTCCCTTTCCTTTGTGAGTGACGTAGCGTAGAACCCTACTGAGCAAGCTTTGTTGCTCACTCCTACCTGGGATGCATCGGCGATGCAGGTCGATGCAGTCCCTTCTCTTTCAGATTGTTGCGGTGTTGGAGGCGGCACTCCCCTTGGTGGTGCGTGAGATCGAGGATATCATCAGTTTATTCTATTCGATTGATGTACAACTTTAAATGTATAAATTGTAATCTGAAGGAGAAATGTATTTGTATTTCAACTTGATGTAAAATTTGATCAGAGATTGTTGTACTAGATGACTTGAATCATTGTTATATCTTTTTAAAGTTAGATTGTATTATGATTAGATGATAGGATAGTTTAAATTCTTTGTGAATACTTTTAATCATGCACCAGGTTTTAAATTGATGTTCAAAGGGGAGGCTCTCGCCGGTTGATTTAGAGTTTAGGACCCTCACGTCCCGATCCGGATGGGTTTTCTGGGTCGGGGCGTGACAGACAGGGTCAATGGGTACTTGTTATTTAGAATCCAATAAATTTGAGAGCTACACTATAGATATCTGGTGTCCTTCTGGAGGATCAGCCAGTTATCTCTCTTGATGTCGATTCTAACGGACTGTCACAGCTTTGCCAATCAGTATGATGCACCTACAAGCAACGGTGAGCCCAAGAAGTCATGCCTATGGCTCTCCAGAGCTACCAACATGATGGGAATTTGAATCTTCACATATATTATGTCACCCAGGAAGAAGAGAAATTGCAAACCTTGAAGTGCTGGATTGTTGGGCAACCCTCTGCTTGAGGTCGAAGCCATCAACAAGCTCGAAGGCGTCGAGTCGAAGGCGTCGAGGGCGATCTCGAAGTAGTGTCATGTTCGAAGGCTGACGTGTACTGCGGAGGTTCGAGGTTCGTGGTCCGAGTCGAGGTCTAGCATCTCGAACGTGTTCAAGTGAACAGAGGATTTAATGCTCAGTGGGAGCATTTAATGCTCAATAGAGTGTGGCACTTAATGTTCAGTGGGCTGAGCATTTAATGCCTCTACTTGAACATTCCAAAGACAGGAGGCCATTCCGAAGGCACGAGAGTTTTATGGAGTATCACTCTTTATGTGAGGTGGGACCCATGTCATGTAAAGAGATGTATAAAAGGAAACGAATGACAGAGTAGGTGTGTGTGTGAAAAGAGAGTCTCTCCTACTCATCTTGGTTGTGATCCTCTAGTTTTGTCTAGAGAGAATAGCTTGTAAACCCATTATTAGATTATAGTGGAAGGATGGACTTCGGTCCCGTGGTTTTTTACCCTCATCTTTAGAGGGCTTTTTCCACGTAAATATCTGTGTTTGCATTGTTTACTCTTTAAGATCGTTTTTAGTTCTTCTCCAGTCACACGAAGAGGGAATAGGAGGTGGAAGCTCACAGTGGTGAATGACAGTGTTATTCCCCATCAATTGGTATCAGAGCCTGGTTATGTGTCTAGAAGGTGTTTGACAAATTTCTTGTGTGACTGGCAATAGAGCTTTTGTACGAAGAAGGTGTTGAAGCTTTTGGGCTTAGAAGGTGTTCGATAAAAATCTTGTGAGGATGGATGATTCTTCGGGAGCTATGATCAAGCTCACATCTTCGAATTATGCAATATGGAAGCCAAGGATGGAAGACATCCTCTATTGCAAGGAATTGTATGAACCGATCTATGGTGATGAAGCTAGGCCAAAGGAGAAGTCTGACAAAGATTGGGAGCTAATGAATAGAAAGACCGTTGCTCAAATCCGTCAATGGGTTGACCAAAGTGTGTTTCATCATGTGGCTCAAGAAACCAATGCTCTCTCATTATGGAAGAAGCTAAAAGCTATGTATGAGCGCAAGACCGCCCAAAACAAAGCCTCTTTGATAAGAAGGCTTGTGAACTTGAAATACAAGGATGGTCGAAGTGTTAGTGAACACTTGAGTGACTTCCAAGGTTTAATCAATCAATTGACTACCATGAAGCTCACTGTTGATGAGGAGTTGCAAGCACTGCTACTTCTCAGTTCTTTGCCCGATAGTTGGGAGACACTTGTGGTATCTTTAAGCAACTCCGCTCCCAATGGCAAGGTTACCTTGGATATGGTGAAAGATAGCATGTTGAATGAAGAAGTAAGGAGAAGAGAGCAGGGCATATCTACGGAGTTAGAGGCTCTTGTTATAGAAAAAAGAGGGAGAAGCAAAACCAGAAATCCTCAATATAGAGAGAAGTCCAAGACTAGATCCAAATCAAGGAAAGGCATCAAATGCTATCATTGTGGCAAGCTAGGGCACATGAAAAGAGAGTGCAGAATCTTCAAAAGAGAGCAAGCCAAAGATGGAGGTGAAGGAAAGAAAGAAGAGAAAGAGACAGCCGCAGTTGTGACAGACAGGGATGTGATCGTTGTTAGTGATGGTTGTGTCAACCTTGCATTCCAAGAGAGCAGTTGGGTGATTGACTCAGGTGCTTCTTTTCATGTTACCTCTCATAGTGATTTCTTCACATCCTATAAAAGTGGCGATTTTGGTCATGTTAGGATGGGGAATGATGGTGTTTCTAAAATCATTGGCATGGGAGACATTTGTTTAGAGACTAACACCGGTTGTAAATTGTTGCTCAAAGATGTAAAATATGTTTCGGATATTCGTCTAAATTTGATCTCCACTGGCAAGCTTGATGATGAGGGCTATGGCAATCATTTTGGTGAAGGAAAATGGAAGCTTACCAAAGGTTCTTTGTTGATAGCAAAAGGAAAGAAAAGTAGCTCTCTATACATGATGGAAGCAAAGTTGAAAAAGGGTGAGATCAATGTTGTTGACAATGATTCATACACAGAGCTTTGGCATAAGAGGCTCGGACACATGAGTGAGAAAGGGCTTCAAATCTTGGCAAAGAAGCAAGCACTTCCAAGTGTCAAAGGTATATCATTGAAACCATGTGTTGATTGTTTGGCCGGGAAACAACATAGAGTTGCTTTTCGTAGAGCTTCTACAACTAGAAAATTGCATATTCTAGACTTGGTGCATAGTGATGTTTGCATGATGGATAGTAGAACTCTTGGTGGTGCACTCTATTTTGTGACTTTTATTGATGATCACTCTAGAAGAGTATGAGCCTTTGCTTTGAAATCTAAGGATGAAGTCTTAGATGTTTTCAAGCATTTTTATGTCATGGTTGAAAAAGAGACAGGCAAGCAATTGAAGTGTGTTAGAGCAGATAATGGTGGTGAGTATAGGGGACCATTTGAGCACTATTGCAGAAACTATGGCATCAAGCTTCAGAAGACCGTTCCCAAGACACCTCAAGAAAATGGAGTTGCTGAAAGAATGAATAGAACTATTGTTGAAAGAATCAGGTGTATGCCTTCTCATGCAAAACTACCTAAATCTTTTTGGGGTGAGGCAATGAGGACTACAGTTGATTTGGTCAATCTTTCTTCTTCAGTTTCATTGGATGGTGATGTACCAGAAAGAGTTTGAAAGGGAAAGGATGTGTCTTATGATCACTTGAAGGTTTTTGGATGTAGGGCATTTGTTCACATTCCAAGAGATGAGAGGTCCAAGCTTGATAGAAAGTCCAAAAAATGCATTTTCTTGGGTTATGGCCATGAAGAGTTTGGATATCAACTATGGGATCCAGTTACCAAGAAGGTGATTAGAAGCAGAGATGTTGTCTTCCTTGAAGATCAAAACATCACAGATTTGGGAAAGTCTGAAGTACCAAGATCTAGCAATCCTTCGGCCAAGTTGGATTTGACTCCTACACCTAGAGAGTACCATGAAGATGGGGGAGAAACACATGATGATCATGATGATAGAAGTGCAGATGAGTCTTCTATACATGATAATAGGCATGATGAGGCAACTGAGCAAGAGGAGGAACCTGTTGAGCATGAGTTTTCAGAACCACAGATTAAAAGATCAACTAGAGAGCGTCGTACATCATCCAGGTATCCTACATCTGAATATGTTCTTGTTACAAATGAGGAGGAGCCCGAATGCTTTGAAGAGGTGCAAGATCACAGTGATAAGCATAAATGGTTTCAAGCTATGCAAGAAGAAATGAACTCATTACATGAAAATTGTACATTTGATTTAGTGAAACTGCCTAAGGGCAAGAGAGCACTAAAGAACAAGTGGGTGTACAAGTTGAAGAAAGATGAGAAGAGCTCGGAGCCAAAGTACAAAGCAAGACTAGTTGTAAAGGGGTTTGGTCAGAAAAAGGGCATTGACTTTGAAGAGATTTTTGCTCCTGTAGTAAAAATGTCTTCTCTTCGAGTTATTTTGGGTTTGTCCACTTGCATGAATCTAGAGATTGAGCAACTTGATGTAAAGACAACCTTCTTGCATGGAGAGCTAGAAGAAGAAATTTACATAGAGCAACCGAAAGGATTTGAAGCCAAAGGTGAAGAGCATCTTGTATGCAAGTTAAAGAAGAGCTTATATGGCCTTAAACAAGCACCACGTCAATGGTACAAGAAATTTGACTCCTTCATGGTGAGTCATGGCTATCAGAAGACAACATCAAATCACTGTGTCTATGTTCAGAGATTTGAAGATGGTGATTTCCTCATCCTACTACTATATGTTGATGACAGGCTAGTTGTTGGTCGTGATACTAATAAAATCAATGGATTGAAAAAGGAGTTAAAGAAATTTTTCTCCATGAAAGATTTGGGCTCAGCACAGCAAATGCTTGGTATGAAGATCTCTCGTGATAGAAAGAAAAAGAAGCTTTGGCTATCACAAGAAGGATACATTGAGAAGGTGCTCGGAAGATTTGGTATGGCACAATCCAAGCCAGTTTCTTCTCCACTGGCTAGTCATTTTAAACTTAGCAAGAAGCAAAGTCCTACAAGTGAAAAAGAGAGAGAAGAAATGCTAAGAGTACCTTATGCTTCAGTGGTTGGTAGTCTCATGTATGCAATGGTGTGTACAAGACCAGATATAGCTTATGCAGTTGGTGTTGTGAGTAGATTTCTTGCTAATCCTGGCAAAGAACACTGGCCTGCAGTAAAATGGATACTTAGATACCTCAGAGGTACATCCAAAGCTTGCTTATGTTTTGGTAGTGGTGACCATGTACTGGAAGGCTTTACAGATGCAGACATGGCAGGTGATGTTGATGGTAGGAAGTCTATATCGGGGTACTTGATGACCTTTGCAGGGGGAGCAGTGTCATGGCAATCTAAGTTACAGAAATGTGTTGCCTTGTCCACGACAGAGGCAGAGTACATTGCAGTGACAGAAGCATGCAAAGAAATGCTATGGATGAAGAGGTTTCTTCAGGAATTGGGCTTGAGGCAAGAGAAATATGTTTTGTTCTGTGACAATCAAAGTTTTATTCATCTTAGTAAGAATCCAAGCTTTCACTCAAGATCAAAGCATATTGATGTGTGTTACCACTGGATTCGGGAGATGTTAGAGGAGAGACTGTTGCACCTTGAAAAGATCCATACCGATGAGAATGGCTCGGATATGATGACTAAGGCTTTGGCGAAAGAAAAGCATGAAGTCTGTAAGCTCAATGCCGGATTGATTGTGCCTCACATAACTCGTGAAGGGGAGATTGTTGGGCAACCCTCTGCTTGAGGTCGAAGCCGTCAACAAGCTCGAAGGCGTCGAGGGCGATCTCGAAGTAGTGACATGTTCGAAGGCTGACGTGTACTGGGGATGTTCGAGGCAACAAGCTCGAAGGCGTCGAGGGCGATCTCGAAGTAGTGACATGTTCGAAGGCTGACGTGTACCGCGGAGGTTCGAGGTTCGTGGTCCGAGTCGAGGTCTAGCATCTCGAACGTGTTCAAGTGAACAGAGGATTTAATCCTCAGTGGGAGCATTTAATGCTCAATAGAGTGTGGCACTTAATGTTCAGTGGGCTGAGCATTTAATGCCTCTACTTGAACATTCCAAAGACAGGAGGCCATTCCGAAGGCACGAGAGTTTTATGGAGTATCACTCTTTATGTGAGGTGGGACCCATGTCATATAAAGAGATGTATAAAAGGAAACGAATGACAGAGTAGGTGTGTGTGTGAAAAGAGAGTCTCTCCTACTCATCTTGGTTGTGATCCTCTAGTATTGTCTAGAGAGAATAGCTTGTAAACCCATTATTAGATTATAGTGGAAGGATGGACTTCAGTCCCGTGATTTTTTACCCTCATCTTTAGAGGGGTTTTTCCACGTAAATATTTGTATTTGCGTTGTTTACTCTTTAAGATCGTTTTTAGTTCTTCTCCAGTCACACGAAGAGGGAATATAAGGTGGAAGCTCACAGTGGTGAATGACAGTGTTATTCCCCATCATGGATTTCCCTATAGGTTTAGATGCAACGGATGGCTGTTGGCTAGAAGGGCTGTAGACTTGACGAGATTAGATGGGTATGATGACCTCCTACAAATGCTAGAAGGGATGCTCAATGTTCAAGGGAAGCTGTCTTGTGTCGTGAAGATATGGTGAATCGTCTACATCGATGATGAGGCGATACTGGTTGGCGACAAGATCTGGCAGTAAGTTTGTAGCAACTCCTTTTGTGTCATTTTAATGTTCTAAAATTGGTTGTTCCTTTTCATAAATTACACTAGTAATTGAAAATGTGATTTGTGTAAATATATAGTGAGTTTTGTATAACAGTGAGGAAATATCTATATCTATACATATGAGGAAGCCACGAATCTGTTCCCTAAGACAAAACTGCTTGTTTCTAGCCCAATCATCACATCGTACTAAAGAAACCTTCCCTGGATGATGGCGCTTCTCACAACAGCCCCAAAGACCAGGTCTCCACCGCTGATAAGAATTGCTCAGTTTTGAATTTTACAATTTCAATAAAAAAAGAAGAAGAAAAAGAAAGATGACTAACAGGAAATCATGACCCGATTTACTCTGTCATGTAGTAAATCATGCATGCGTATGCGACCGAGTATTCATCTGCCACGTGTATATATAGATCATATGACCCATAACCAATCTTATTTTATACGCAGATTGTTAAACATATTTGTCTTATTTGTCACCAATTATTTGTTTATGAATCTTGCTAATTTACTGTCACATTCGCTGTGCAAATGAGACGGTCAGTTCCAAGACCAGGCACCCTTTTCCTCTTGAGAATATGATATTGAGCTCTATTAATAAGATGTGTTAGAAGATTTGAGAGGAATTATGGGGCTCTCCTGGACCGCATGACATAAGTTTGATGGATTGGTGTGATTTAATTATGGTAGTAGTTTACCAGCGTTGGGTTGAATTATATCGTAGTTTATTAAGAATAATATGTAAAGAACCCTATTAAGAATCAGGCCATGATGAAACACTCGAACCCTATTAAAATTTCAAACCATGCAAGACGATGCTGTCTGGTCCCCAATACGAGGAACGAGAAAGAGCCCACTGTGAGGCCCTTGGAGTTAGGGATGGCCTAGCCATTGGGCTGGGCCCCAGAAGGCCGAAAGTTGGGCTTTGGCCTGTTCAGACTACATCAGGCCACGGCCTAAAGCCCGTTTGAACAGTTCTACTTTTCTAATCTCGCTAGAAATTTCAGAAATTTTTGGGGGGTCTTTTGTTTAAGATCACCGGCGGTGCTGGTACCTACCGTTTCCTTCATAGAAATGGGGCACTTAATTGGCTCTGTTAACCCGCACTCGCGAGATGATGAAGCTCTCCCGCCTCCTCCTATCCGCCAGGCAAGTAAACCCTAAACCCTAACAAGTCACCCCTCGTAATCTTATTTCTCACTTCGTTTAGTCACTCGCTCTCTGCGTGAATGCTTAGGAACTAGGTTCAGTTCCTAGTTGAAGGATTTCTAGCTCGGTTTCACGACTTCGTTTCATCTATCTTTTGCTATTTTTTGCTGCTTAATTCTATTGGAGTGGTGATGTTTAAATTTACTCTCTTTAGTTGGATTTGAGGTTCATGTATGTATGGCTTCTTTTAGGGTTAGCACATTGTGCATAGATTGATATGTATACCAATTCGTCTTAGAACCAAGTCATTAGTACATTATGATTCTTTTTTTATGTAGTGAATCCTAAGCACTATTCCCCAAAGAAAAAGTTATTTAGCATCGAAATTGAAGGACATAAGGGCTTTAACTCATTGGTGTACTCGTGCTGATTGCTTTCATTCGTTTATGTCCACCTATTTATGCATATGAAGAGGTTAGGCCTGTTACAAATGTTAAGATGCTGAAAAAGAACCTATACACGTAATTTCAGGCCTTTGAGGAGCAAAATATTAAGTTCCTGGCTAGAAATGAGTTATTATGATGACTGTAAGCAATACAGCTTGTATTATTTGGGTTTTTCAAGAGGTTGCCCACTGCTTTCAAGGATTATCTGAAACTTATGGCAGTGCGTGTGCTTACTGTATGTCTTTTTATAGCGTCTCCACGTGTGGAATTATTTGATGTTATGCTTACTTTTGAGTAAATTTAGATCCATTGCATGGTGTCTCATATGTCTGTGCTATTAAATCTTTGAGCTTCGAGATCTATGATTTAATATAGCTTACATATTTTGCCATGTTTTGGCTTTGTTTCTTGTCACTTGCATATGTTTATGGATGCACAGGAATGCACCAACTGCGGATGGTTTATTGGGGAAAGCTACTTCTGGAAAGGGCAGCATGCTGTCTGATAGCTTTAGTTCACATCGTTGTATGTCAACTGCAGTGTCAGGTTCAACGGATGGTATGGAAAAGCCTTGCTGTTGTATTTAGTTAATGCCATTGTGCTATTTCATTGCCTCAATCTCTTCCATGCCAGCAGGAAGGAGCTTGGGGAGAGCGTTTGCACCCTATACAGTATTTAAGGGAAAAGCTGCACTCTCTTTGTACCCAATACTACCTAAATTCATTAAAATGGATGTACGTTGGTAGTTCCTGGGTATTTGCTGACATTGCTTTTTCAGGAAGAGTTTACTTCGTTGTAATATGATTTTGCTTCTATTGTAGCAGTCTGGATCATCCAAAGTTGATAGGAATGGTGTGGTGATGTTGACACTTTGGCCAGCTGTTGGTACACGGAAGTATGATTGGCAAAAAAAGCAGGTGTCTTCTATATTCCTTGTCCTTTTTGATCATGTGAGTTTGTTTACCAGGCAATGGCAGAAGATATTGATTGATGTTTAACCCAGAAGCAAAAGATTGGCTTCTCATAAAACTGAGTTTCTTAATGAGTTGACATCATCTGCTAGGATAGTTAGATCATTTTATTGCCTTTTTTCTTCTACATTTATTAGGGTCTTGGAAATGTATTTTTTAATTTAAATCAGGAACAAATCAGACCTGCCCAGGTTTAAAGCAGTTCAGCTTGATGATATGAACTTCTGCAGGTCTTTGCTTTATCACCCACTGAAGTTGGAAGCTTGATAAGCCTAGGTCCCACAGAATCTTGTGAATTTTTTCATGATCCATCGATGAAATCAAGGTCTGTGCCATTTTAACTACGTTGTTCCCTGTATCTTCAATTACCTGCAGAGTACCTTTCTTTTTGCTCTTTCTTTTTTCCCTACTTGTAGCACGCACTCTACTTTTTTTATTTCCCGAAAAGATATATATCTCATTCAGATCCATCTCAGTCTTGAAGGACAAGTGAAGAAATCACTATCAATTTCTCCACAGCCCAGGGAGGGCGGCTATTTCCTTAATTTGTGTAAGTCATCTCGTTTAGTAATTGATGCTTCATCTCAAAAGCAACATCGAATATTGCAATATTTGTTTCTCTTTTAGGTGTATTTGTGCAAAAATGTTCAGGAACTCTCTTTTCATAATAAGATCTTCAGTGTCCTCTTGCAACATAAAATCAGAAATCATGTAATTGCTTTTGCGTCTATGCCACTTGCGTCAACATCACTTGCTTAGTTGGAGCATTTGCATTTTGCTTGCAATAGAAACCTGCTTCCTTAGCAAATGCCTTATATATGCTAAGGCAGAGTGGTCAATAAATTAATGTCTTATATGTGCATGCGAATTTCTTATTCATTCAGTATCCCTACCTTGTAGTCAATGCGCGTAGGACATTTTCCAATATCAAACTTGCCACATTCCTATTGTTTGTAAGGGATTAGATCTTCTTTTGACAGAAGTTGGGAGGTTAGAAATTGGCTTTCAATAGAAGGACAACAATGACTCTGAGAGTCCTCCAAGTATGAAGTTAGGTAAAGGTGTATGCAGTATTCTAAATCTGGCCTTTGCAAGACCACATGGTTTCTTAGATTTATGTGTTTGAGAATACCGCCACTTAAATGTTTACCATCTTCTGATGGATGTTGCATTGGGTATCAGCTCACTGATTTGGATTTGTCTAGAAACTAAGGGTCCGTTTGGTTTGCATGAATCAGTATGCATCGCGCCGCGCGATGCACCCTGATTCATGATCATGTGTTTGATTCACTATACATCAACTACTGCATGCATCGTGCGATGCATTTTTTAGGCCAAACCGTGTATCGCATAAAACGAACGACCAAAATGGTCGTTTCACGCAATACACCCGTCTACGGTGCATCTCCTTTACACCCCGTGAACATATTAAAATATATTCGATAAAGTTATGTAAACATTAAAATTATGTGAACATTATTTTAATCTCAATAAAGTTATTATATTATTTTAATCATAATAATATATATATATATATTATTGTTCATATAATGTTCACATAATGATAAATAAAGTTAAAATTTAATATATATATATTAAAATTTTAATATACATTATATGAAAATTATATATAATATTTTAATATATATATATTAAAATTTAACACTATCGTATCATTATGTGAACATTATATGAATAATATATATATTAAAATTTAACTTTATTGCATCATTATGTGAACATTATATGAAATATATATATATATATATATATATAATATTGAGATTAAAATAATATAATGACTTTATTGAGATTAAAATAATGTTCATATAATTTTAATGTTTATATAACTTTATTGAATATATTTTAATATATATAATATATATTTTTCATATAATGTTCACATAATGATGCAATAAAATTAATTTTAACATATATATATATATATTTCATATAATGTTTTGAACATTATATATATATATATATATATATAGAGAGAGAGAGAGAGAGAGAGAGAGAGAGAATCAAAGTGTATCGGCTGATCTAAAAGACGATCAAACAAGTGCATCTACTGCCCGATCCATGCACATCCTACGATTCCATGCATATGCGATTCCACCAACCAAACACCCCCTAATTGTGCCTCATGATCAATGGGGTTTTGTTCGATAGAATAACTTGAGCACACGTTTCCTGTTGGGAACCAATTCTCTAGGGACAAATTTTTCTCTACCCCTTGGAAGGCTAGATAGCTGGAAATAGTTTATCCAAGAACCTACCCGCCAATGATATTTATTTGTTATATTTCCAGTTTGAAATAGATTCTCTTGACCTCTTGATGACGCGTTTGATTAAATGGTCTAGCAAAATTGCAGAAACACATTATGTTCCCTGATTATCAGCTACACGATGACTATTGAGCATTATTTTTTCTCTATGCATTTTAGTTACTCATAGCAAATGACTAAGTGGGGGCGGAAGGCACAGATATGCCCGTGCAGAAATGCGTGCAGACATTTACATGTACAAATATTGAGTGAAAACTATGAAGTAGGCTTTGTATACACATTAAACTCCACGACAGTTTCTCATTGTTTTATTGTGCTTGACATTAAGAAAGCATTGTGCAGCTATCTAGCAAAGTGTTGCAACTTCATAGTTTGATCCGCATTATCTTTTTGCAGCTGTTATGAATTCTGTTGAGAAGACAAATGACCGTCTTTCTGTGACAGTGACCAAGGCCGAGTTTGCTGTGATGCGCACAGCTTTAAGTGTAAGTTTCTAGGATTTCTGTTCTATTATTTTATTTGCTATGCTTAATTGGTGAGCACATATTTTCACCTTTAAGTTGAAGGTAAATGTTAGTGCCATTGTTGTATCTGTGCTGCTATTTAAACTCTCCATCAAGTCCAAAAGTATGTTAAAAAATGTATACTATAGTGTATTCTCGTAAGTCGTCATGTTCCTTCTTTTCCTTTTCTTCACCTTCTTGTGGCATCTCCTTTCATTGCTACTTGGCATGACAACCTTTCATGGTGATGAGATCTTTAAGATGGTTGATGTCCTAATGCCAACCATGCTCAAGTTTTTCATGGAGCTACTTGTGATTTGCACTTGGTGACCAACCCAACTGGCTGAGATCTGGCATTGTTGTTGTTTATATTGTCGAATCGACACAACACATCTTGATCATGAACTAGGTAGATAGGCATCTTTTATATTCATCAGGATTTCAGCCAACAACAATATATCTTCACTCTCTGCCACAATAAGATGATGAGTGGAAATAGGATAATGGCATGCTTCCCCCTGAAACTATAGGCTTGATATTTCACTAAACATGCAAATCCATGTGATTTTCAAATATACCTCTTGACCTGTCAAACTCTTCTGTAAGTGGCAATATAGTGTCATCCTCCCTCCTAGGCTTCAAAAGTCCCACATGATCATGAGGATCCTCTCATGATGCTTTTATGCTAACATAGGGTCGCTTTGTTCCAAAATTTTTGTCTTTGTTCTTACGCTTGCAATTCCATCCACTAGAGAAAAAGATGGTTGAATAGGACTCTATTACTGATGTCCTGCTCGTGTGCACTTCTGGAGTAATTGTTGATAGATCAATTTCCCCAGTGTAACAGAGAGTATGGGTATTTAGAAATCAATGCTATCATCTAGGTTTGACTTGAATTCCACCCATTAAAAATCACTTTAAGAAGTGAAA
The DNA here is from genome assembly GCA_963920575.1 of Narthecium ossifragum. Lineage (NCBI taxonomy): Eukaryota > Viridiplantae > Streptophyta > Magnoliopsida > Dioscoreales > Nartheciaceae > Narthecium > Narthecium ossifragum. The sequence continues at coordinate 18,655,298 of OY986969.1, forward strand.
ACTAATCATCTTTTTGCTCATAAATAGAGTAGAATCAGTTTTATTCTGGATTTCTGCATGTCTAGACTGATCTTAGAACTCCAATGGTGTCCATCAGTGGCAGTATGATGTGATTGCATCTCTCTGATAATAATCTTTTTGGGTTAGTAATGATGCCTATGTACTCAAATAGATGCATCTGCATGCTGATCATGTTTTTTCTGATACATCTCTTTTGCGTCACTTGCGTTGCAGTATGCGTTGCCTCACCTAATGGGATGGGACCAGGTTGTCAGACCCCAGCAGCACATGAACATCGGTTTTGATCCACCAAAGCAGCAGCAGCAGCAGCAGCAGGCGGAGGCACGGCTGGATCCCGACTTTGAGTGGGGAAGGTGAAGCTAAGCCTGGATTTTTCATTGCCCTCATCGTTCTTGGAGATCAAATGGCTCCATGGCCACTAAGCATAATGTCCTTAGTTTTTTATTTGTATCTGAAACAAAGTTTAGTAATACAGACTTCCAACTCATGGAATGGCATTCCTGTGTCTGCCGTTTTGAGCATCAGTTCTGGTTTGGAAGGTTATATGCTGCCTTATGTATGGCACCTTAGATATCATTTGGGGATTCTGGATATTTCTTTTGAACGTGGTGGGACACAGTTGCATCGGATGAGAATATACCCCATGAATTCAAGAAACCATTCTCTCTCCCCTATCTGCAGTTTCTCTTTCCTGGTTCCTCAACACACTTGCCATGCATCTCCTCTTTGGTCAAAACTCCACCCTCCCATTAAGAGCATCTCATATAGAAGTACTGGGGTCTTCTATGTACTCAGTCCTTTGCTGCCACTCAAACCACACAGCTGTGCTCTGTTCATGCATCACTTGGGAGTAGCACATGAGATGCATGATGGAATTCCCCAACCAGATCACACTTCATATAGCTCCATCATCAGGAGCTGTACTGCTACTCATCACTTTCTTGATGCCATCTCTGTGTTCCATTTGATGCACAGAGAATCCAAAGTTAGGCCAGATGGCTTTGCACTCGCCGCCGTCGTCAAGTCATCCGTCGCACTCTCCGACGCCGAGCTGGGAAAAGCTCTTCATGCTTTTGCTTTCAAAGGAGGGTATACAGCAGATATGGCCGTTATGAAGGCTCTAATGGACATGTATGGTCGATTGGATTCGCTGCATGATTCCTATCGGCTCTGCGGAGAAATGGGCCGGAGGGATTCAGTCACTTGGAACGTCCTGCTGGCCGTATTTGCCCACGCGCAGCTTCATACAGAGGTCATGGAATTGTTCCATTTAATGCATGTGTGCGGCGATAAGGACGTCAAGCCAACCGCAATAACCCTCTCCATCCTTCTTCCAGTCTGTGCTAAGCTGAGAAACTTGAAAGCCGGGCGAAGCATCCATGGCTTTGCTATCAAGACTGGATTGGAATCAGAGACGCTGGCGGGGAATGCACTTGTATCCATGTACGCAAAGTGTGGCAGTCTACTAGATGATGCCATCGTTGTGTTTGATCTAATTACTAGAAAGGACGTTGTGTCCGTGAATTCAATGATTGCAGGGTATGTGGAAAATGGGTTCTTGGAGGAAGCATTCGAATTGTTCCGCGATGTGGTGCCGATGGGTTTACTGCCTAATTATGTGACCGTTGCCGGTGTTCTTCCAATTTGTGCATTTGTTGAACATGGGTGGTGTTATGGCAAAGAGATCCATTGTTATACACTGAGAGTTGCTTTGGAGAAGGATCTTTCTGTTTGTAATGCACTCTTGACATACTATATGAGAGTTGGAGACATGAAAAGTTCAGACACTATGTTTAGGATAATGCCTGTGAGAGATCTCGTCACTTGGAACACTGTGATTGCTGGGTATGCAATGAATGGTTGGCGTTTGAGAGCACTGGAGTTGTATCATGAACTGCTTTCAACTGGAATGATGCCTGATGCAATCACTCTCATTAGTGTGCTTCCTGTTTGTGCTGAACTGGGCAATGTGCAAGAAGGGAGGAAGATCCACAATTATGTTCTCCGGCACCCTACAATCCACCGTGAGATCTCTGTCGGAAATGCTCTTGTAACTTTCTATGGGAAATGCGGCGAATTAGATGATGCGCTGTGGTGCTTCTTGGATCTTCCTAGAAGGGATTTGATATCATGGAATTCAATGCTTACAGCTTATGCAGACAATGGAAGCTGGGAAAAGCTTATTGACCTTTTTAATCAAATGAATTTTGCAGGAATTCAAGCTGATTCTGTAACTATTTTAAGTGTTCTTCGGGCTTTCACCGTCCTTGGAACAGAAAAGGTCAGGGAAATTCATGGCTATTCATTTCGATCAGGTTTCGTAAACAAACTGGACGTCGGTAATGCAATTCTGGACACATATGCGAAATGCGGGAGCATAGAAAATGCATTCAAAACCTTCATAAGTTTGAATGGAAAGAATGTGATCACAGGCAACACGATGATCTCGGTTTATTTGAGGCATGGTACTCAAGAGGATGCCGAAGTAATATTCAGCCAAATGGTCGACAAAGACCTTACCACTTGGAATTTGATGATTCAGGTTTATGCTCAAAATGGCTGCATGGATCGAGCTTTCGATCTATTTCGCTACTTCCAGTTCAGAGGAGTGAGAGCTGACATTGTAAGCATTGTGAGCATTCTTGCAGCTTGCACACGTCTAGCCTCAGCCCGCTTAGTGAGACAATGCCATGGTTACAAAATCCGTGCTCATCTTGACGACCATCACCTTGAAGGAGCATTGCTAGACGCATACTCAAAATGTGGAAGTATAAAGGATGCCTATAATCTCTTTCAAACAATCTCCCATAAGGATCTGATCACATTTACAGTCATGGTTGGGGGCTTTGCAATGCATGGAATGGCAGAAGAGGCAGTTGAGGTGTTCTCTGAGATGCTTGCGATAGGTGTAAAGCCAGATCATGTTATATTGACAACCCTTCTCTCAGCTTGCAGTCATGCTGGCTTAGTAGATGATGGATGGAAGCTATTTAAATCCATTGATGAGGTTCATGGTATGAAGCCCACCATGGAGCACTATGCTTGTGTAGTTGATCTTCTTGCTCGAAGAGGACGGCTGAGAGAGGCATACGATTTCGTAACGGAGATGCCCTGCAAGCCGAATGCCAACGTCTGGGGCACGTTGCTTGGAGCTTGTAAGATCCATGGCGAGGTGGAGATTGGGCGAGTAGTGGCTGATCACTTGTTTGATGTAGAGGCGGGAAACATTGGGAACTATGTGGTTATGTCAAACATATATGCTGCCGATGGGAAGTGGGATGGTGTTGAACAGATGAGGAGGCTGATGAAATCTATGGATTTGCAGAAGCCGGCTGGCTGCAGCTGGATTGAAATCGAGAATAGAAGGCATGTTTTTGTGGCTGGTGATTTATCTCATCAGAAGAGACCCTCCATTTACAAAATGTCGAAATCTTTGGACCGACAGATTAAAGAGCCGGTGGTCAACGAAGATTGAAGGTGTTCATTTCTGAAAGATTTGGCTTCAAAATGGCCTCAAAGCCAGCTGAAGTCTTTCTGATGGTAGAATACTTGTGCTGCATAAAATTGAGAAGAGGATGATTTCTAATCGTGCAGTCTAGTTGATGAAAGAGAACCTGATCTTCCGATAATGACAACCATAAGCAATTCATATAACTCATTGGATGAGAGGAAAGGGTTCGATTCTTGCAATAGTGAATGCAGTTTGAGGATTAGAATTCCAACTTGATGGTAAAGAGCTGTGAGGATCTCTGAAATTCAACAAATATCATTTATGGTGAAGAAAATTGAAGCCTATGTTGTGATATTGCTGCTGAACAAAGTAACTGAACTATCTGATTGGAGTAACAGATGCACACAAGATCTGCAGAACCTTGATAGCAGCATCAAAGGCAATTGCCACATAATTGAGAATATAATTTTCCAAGTCAATTTGGCTGAAGATAGAGGAATTCTCAAGTTTCAAATTGATGGCTCGATCAAACTACCAAAATCAATGAATAAAGTTATCAACTAGATTGTACACAGGGAAAGTTGTATAAATCAAATTCACTCATGTAAAAGAATTTTCAACAGATGAACAGAGATGCATAAATTGTGGTATGAATGATTCTTTCTTATACAAGCTCCAACTTTACAGAGCACCAAGTTCCTATGGAACTCAACTCTTACAGCATGTAAAACCTCTGGATTTTTACAGCTGGACAACTACAAGTTTCCATCAGATGTGACTGTCATTGCAAATCGAAACTATTTCCTTCATCCAGAAACACATTCAAAACCTCTACAGATTGCCAACCAAATTCCAAACAATACCAAGCAGAGGAGAACATTGATGGCGATGACCATCTTAACATGGCGGCACCACAATCGCTGGGCTTTCTGCTGGGCTCGAACCCTTGTGGTGCTCGAGCTCTTCTGCACACAAATGGTACCGACTGGTTCTGCAGGCAAGTCGATCTTGATCCCCCTATCTGAACAGTACTCGGTTCCATCTGTGTCATCAATTCCCCAATCCTTCGCCTTCTTCTTGTCAGTCCAGCCACTAGTCTGCCCTAACAGCGGCGCCTTCGTCAATGGTGATCCATCGAAAAACACTGGCCCTTCAGGTGATTGCTCCACAGCAATTGGAGGCCGTGACATGCTCTCTAACGATGCCATCAATCGACGAATAATGGGCACGAGCTCTTCACGAAACCCATTTTTTGCAACTTTCTTGAAACCATCTCGGATGTGCTCGAGAAATCGGAGGATCTCCAAATTTGGCCTGCTCGGGTCGACGATTGCAAAGTATGTGTACCCATCTTCCATCAAGAATCCAAAGGTCCTCTTCCCAACCGTTTGGAAAAACCATTTGTGGTATACCGGAGAATTCTTTAAGCAGAGGCTGACGAGGGACTCAAGCTCCCGACTTCCGCCATTACACGAGTAGAGAATCCTCTCCCCTTTAGAGATGCAACAATATACTGCGTTCCCAACCGAAGACGAACCCATTTCAATTCCAAAATCTATCCTTTCCAACATAGCCAACTTCAGAATCTTCAAAGTTCTCAGCTTTTATGAGGGTTTGGATTATCATCAGCAAAAATGTGAACTTTGCACTGTTCTATTCAAATCTCTCCTAAGGATCAAAAGGATGCTCAAATCTGAATCTGTTAGAAAGGAATCCTAGCGATTTTAATGGAATAAAAAAAGGGCTTGTATATGGTTCTGAGATCCGAACCAAATGGGCAGAAATCTTAAGCAATTAAAATGGCACCAAAAGGAATCTAGACGTGACCAAGGGATCCAAAAACTCGTCTTTGAAGTTTAGAATCCTAATTTCCTAACCCAGTGGTCAAAAGCAACGTCTGCCCAAAAGCGAAGAATAACTATTAACAATAAAATCGAGAATAACCATTGCTTCGAGATCCGGAGATCATCATTATCTCAAAAGTACTAAATTTGAAGGAAAAAAAAAAGAACAAAATGCAGCAGATGTTGCAAAGAAACCCCAAAATTCCTATTCCAAAAATAGGGTCTCAGAGAAATAGGTATGAATCAGACTAAATTGATTGAAATATAATACCCGAGTTCGATACTTCGATTGGAGGATGTTCCCGATAGGCCCAAATCCAAAAACCCTAATACCAGATTTGGAGGCTATCGCTACATTCCCGGAAAATTGTTCCAAAGATCAGCTGTGAGCTGGAAAGGATCATGCGCTGCCGACCTCGGAACCTTAAATATGATTGCAAAGTTTTGGATAATAAAATAACTAAATAAGCTGTAATTTATGTTCTAATTAGCTGTCCACTATGTGGTCATGAAATGACGATACTGACCCTTTTTTTGTGAACTTTTTAATCGATTTTGATATTTATCTGAATTTTTTTGTTTTAATATCACCATTGTTATTTTATAAGTAGGGATTTAAAATATGATGTAGGACCAAATCCAGATCTAGACCTGACTGAGTCCGATTCGAAGCAGCTCCCTAGGCGATCCGGTCCCGTTCGAACTCCATTCGTCCGACTCAGATCTCCGTACGACCGTGACCATCAGATGGACATAACTTTCGACCCCGATGTCCGATCGGGGCGTGCGACCAGTCGATTCGACCGGCTTGACGAGCCCGACGAGATTCATCGGAGATCGAAGATCTCTCCATGACCTTGACCTCAAAATCTCCAGATTCCTTTTCCTTATGGTTTAAAATTCCGTTTTTTGAAAAACTTTTCTTTTTAGGTAGTTTATCGATCTTTCTATTTTTAGTAAGTTTCTTATTTCTAATCGGATTTTTTCTCCTTAATTCCGAGTTTATTTGGGCTAAGTCCTGTTTGAGTCCATGCTTGAGTTTGTCTGTGCTTAACATATAAAAGGAGGTTCTAGGGTTTGTAAAAGGGGATTTTTGATTGGTGAAATTGTGTGTTGCTTTCTCCTCTTTGAGAAATCTGATTGTCCCTCCCATAAAGAGGCCGGTTATCTCTCTCGACGAGAGATCTCACGTTTACCCTACGCCAAAATATATAGGTTATTTTTTTGTAATAAAAACAGCAAATGTCCTTAGAACATAAAAAAAAAAAGAGTAAATGGTGAATTTAAAATCTAAATTTTCTACTATTTTTTTTTTTTGTTTTGTTTTCAGGATTTTTGTGATGAATACAGTCATATATATATATATATATATATATATATATATATATATATATATGAGACCAAACGCGCCCTGTCCAATGAATCGGATATGAGACCCGACTTCACTCAGACCTGATTTTGGAACGTTTCAACGGGGGCGGGGCTATCTTTGTCCAATTTTTAATTAAAGATATTTGGATTAGGGCAGAGTCAAAAAAAATGGCTTACTGATTTGACAGCACCAAGAACACTTGCCGGCCGAATTAAATATCCAACTTTATCTTATAATGCTTATCATTATTAACATAAATGGATGAAGAGCTTGGCTCCGGCAAACGAGCTATATTTAATATTAATGATTTCCATGAAACGTAAATTTTGAGTTTCCACATATATTAATCTAACTATAACTATGATCCCAAGTCAAAACAGACGTGAAAAACGACTTAAATATTTCCCCGTTTTTAATATTTGCAGTGCAAAATTTGAGGGGTGGGGTGGGGCCGTGGTGGGGAGGGGAGGGGGGATGTATAAATATATGTAATTGTGGCAAAAGTCATGAGTTAGTGTTGACCCATTTCTAAGTCTTCCGGCCAGAAACATTAACCTAATATACACAATGTAGTAATAATGTGTTTTTGCCAACATATACAAGCTCGAAACAAGTCAGTTGATCGACGACGCCTCCACTAGAGTCACAATTAGCAAATCATGGAAGAAGTTGTTCAAATAAAAACTAAGCCTCTGCATCACACTTGGAAATGAAAAGTTCTTCAAAGTTAGAAGCACTTCGAAAGACGGACGGAAGCCAACTAGATCAATATATATATATATATATATTAACCAATATAGATAACAATGAAATGGAGCATATCCAATATTTCTTGCATCTTTCTCATCACAAGTTCTAGTGGAGTTTTATACGTGTGCTCCAGGAAGGCCTCTACATAGAATAAGAGGCCGTGGAAGGTTTAGCTGCTGATTGCTGACTTTGTTAGGCAGCTTGACAATGTTTTAAGATCCTCACAAGATACTGATAAAAACCCTGTGTTAATGTCAACCAGACTTGGAAAGTTAGGCATCATTGAGAAATGAAAGTTAGGCAAGGAATTGGAATCCTTAGTGGCATAGCCGCCACCAAGCAAACAAATCCAATGAATCAAGAAACTAGCAACATGCTGACCCTTTCTATTGCTATCCAGCAGTATATACCTGGTGGATTAGCTGAGGAGAATCAGCATGAAAAACTGTGACATATAGCTGTTATTTTGTCTATAATACTGTTCTTTCAGAGAACTTAAACATTACCATACTAGGTCTACCAAGCTAAATATCTGAAAAAAAGAAGAGTGTCAGCAGTCCAAAGTTGATCAGAATTTTGCATCCTCGGGCAAGGAATTGCATCCTTATTAGTGGCATAGCCACCAATCAACCATATCCAATGAATCAAGAAACTAGGAACATGCTGACCATTTCTATTGCTATCCAGCAGTATATAACCTGGTGGAATACCTGAGGAGAATGGGCATGAAAAACTGACATATAGCTGTTATTTTGTCTATAATACTGCTCTTACACAGAACTTAAACCTTATCATACTAGGTTTGCCGAGCTAAATATATGAAAGAAGACGAGCATCAGGTATTCAAACTTGATCAGAAGTTTGCAGTTTATCTGGAAGGAATATGTACATAATCGCTAGTTGAGGTTTATGTCAAAGTACAGAATTCTGAGAACGCTACCAAGATCTTTGAATGTACAAGGATGTCTTTGGTATACAAAATACTGTTGCTCCTGACCATGGATAAGCGGCATGATAATCTCTGTGAAAAGGTAAAATTAATAGAACCTTTGGACAGACCAAATGGTTTTCTTCCAGGATAGAGATTGGCTAGGCAAGCAAGATGGAACTTGATTAATATAAATCACAAAGAGGAAGTACATCTTAGGGCTTGATATAATAATGGAAAAGAACAGTCAATACTCAACGAAAGGATATAATATTGATCAAACCAGAAATATCAAATTACAGAAGACAAAAAAGTACATACATAATTACCCCAGATGGCACGAAAAAGTATATGAGCATGAGAATATGACAACAACACATACGATCACTGAAAACTAATTCAGGCACAACTCATGATCTCTCTCTGTACCTGAAAGATTAACAGAGCATTCTGCAAAGATAGTTTGGCCTGGAACAATATGCATCATTTGATAGCCTTCGATGATTAACACACCGCAGTTCTGTAACTATGATGTGGAACATCGAATTTACCTGCAAGCTAAGAGCTGGAGTATAGAAGACAGAGCAGGTCAGACAATCTAATAATATTTGCAGTCTGTCAGTTTTCTAGTCGTGAAACTATTTTTCTAGATAAAAGCTTTGGTTAAAATTTTTCTGGATATTCATAGGCCTGTCCAATGAATCAGGGAAATTTATTTCACTATAAGAATGTAGGTACTTTTACATCGTGGCTTCTCTACATCGTTAACTCTCCTCAGCATTGCTATGCAAGTCAACATTTACCACAACTGGTCCTTCATCATTATGCCTAGAATCTTGAACTTCACTTCTCACATCCCCTAAGCTTCCATCATCTGGGTCTCTCTCCCTCTCTTCATCTTGGTTGTCTGGTGTATCTCCAGTTCTATGAGACCCTGATAACTGCTCTTCCATTTGCCCTTCTTCATTTATTTGTTCTTCGTGATTTTGAAGGTTGGTAGAAGATCTGGGGGTTGGAAGCAGTGAAGAACGGCAGAGAGGGCAGGTAGTGTTGGTAGCAAGCCAGTGGTCAATGCAATCCATATGAAACGTATGTCCACATGGTGGTATCCTCTGAAGACGCTCTTCTGATTGATAGTCCCCTAAGCATACGGAACATCTGACAAATAACAATGAGATGGAGGCGACAGAAAATCAAGTTATGCAGGTCGTTAGAAAATGAGACTGAGATCGAAAGTCCGTCATGGCAGATTCAAGTACAAGATTATGTGTTGGATGCATGAATTCTTTCACAAAAATAACCATGCTTTGTCCCAATAGTGACTATGCATATCATATGCAAGGAGTGGTTGGCTAGTCGAGAAAGATCATTAAGTTGATAGCCATGCCCTCAATATGATCTTGCTTATTAAAGGTGCTTCCATGTTTGTGCAAACACTTGGATGAAGGTGCTTTTGTGTGCATATTTTAGAGTCACACCTTATATTATTGTTAGTTGATGATAAAACCAAAAGCCTGATGGTAAAGACCTAGGCTATGCATTTAGGGATTCCTAATGATGATCGTGTTTCCACCATCGAGATATCCACACCCCTTACCAATGTCAGAGTGGTGCTCAGTTAAGAGCATCTCTCTCACACATGAGGTTGTACCCTCCCATGCTTCTCAATCAGTTCACCTGAGTCCAGCAGGTGCTCCCATATCCCTGCATACTCTTAGAATTGAACTTGTTTTTTTCACTAGGTTCTCAAACCTAATTTACTTGTACTAAGCCACCTAAAAGGTGAGTTAACCATAGCTACAAAGCCCTTAAAGGAGAGATATGTGTCCCCTGGGACACCTGGTCACCATTATTTGGATGGTATGAGTAGACTGCAACGTCTTTTAGTTATAATCTTTTGCTTCTGAAATGAATGAACATGTCTTACAGGAGGCATATTGTCTAAGGGCCTTGTATCCTGCTGATACACATGTACTGAGTAATAATTAAGTACATTTGGGCTTTTTTTAGAACAACAATCACAATTGGCAGTTCATTTCATTGGATTATCTTCAGATATTCTGACCAATAGTTTTACACTCATCATCTGTATGCTTTTGCACCATATAAACAAATGCCAACACACTAGAAAGATTATAGTTGTCTACACCATGGGAAGCATTGAGATAAATATTACCAAGGGACAAAATTATCTAACCAAAATAGGCGTTTGATAAAGTTGCATCAAGATAAGGATCTACTGGGTTGCTACTCAAGAACAGTTACTAAGACTGTCTTACATACTTGGAAGTGGATTCTTCAAGCTTGAAGTCTCATGAAACATACATAGCCCTAGATATCATATTTTTTGGAAATGGCCAATTAACTCATCGTTTGGGCAAACAGGAATATTATTGTTGGTGGTATGCCGAAGAGATGGCAAAAGCTGACTCAAAAAATAGGAATCTAACTATTAAAAGCAATATGTTGTCATGTAGAGTAGAAAAATGGACATCAAAACATAGGTAATATCTTTTTAGCAAGAATGACAATTTTATTGTTGATCCATGGATTTTGCATCTATTGCAATCACTTAGTACGATCTCATATTCCTAATGAACAAAGTCATCATAAATGGGCAATCCACAATTTCGAATGAATCAAGACATTATAATGAGCAAAGTAGGTGTAAATAATCCATTTCATGGAAAGACATGATGATCTTCTGTAACTTGTTTTAGGTCAAGATGTTGAGTCTATATTTGGGTTAACATGATGACTTCTGTCAAGGAAAAATAGAGATGCATAGACAAAAATATAGGCTCTGATGCACTTGAAAAGAGCCCAAAATCAGAACCTCGACATTCAATCCCTCTGTTCTTCATGATGATTGTCCAGATGGAGCTGTAGCTTATAAGCACAAGGCAAGCCTATGGCTACATGCAAATAACCTTGTTTTCCTCTGAAGGCCTGCTATTCATCCACCACCATTCGATTCTCTCCAAAAGCATCTATGATTAAACCATTAATAGATTTCACCAGCCAATATTGAATCCCATGAACAAACTTTTGGTCAGGATTCTTGTGATCCTTTATCACATCATTGACAATATGCTCCCTTCTTCTAGATAACTTCCTTGTTGCTTCACATCAATATTCACTATATCTAAGGTACATCATTCAAATCTCATGGAGATTTCATGAACCTAGAACAAGAGGCCTCAGATCATACCTCTGATTACCATAGGATGATGGAAACTTCCAATGAGGATTGACCTATATGGATAACAGAAAGCCATCGTTGTCATGGAGCTTTTCACTCAGTTCAAGGACAAACACAAGCATATAACGGTTGGACAATAAGATAAACATTGTTTTACAGATCTCATTTGATTCTTAATGCTAGCATAATCATGCTTGGAACATGGTCATTTGTACCATTATTGAATATCCCAATCAATACGGAGATATAGAAAGATTTGTGAGCTCTTAAACTAAATGTGATCAATCAATACATTTTTTAGGGCAGTCTAATAGGATAATTGTATCCAAAAGAACAATCCTCCCACCTATTAGTTTGTCTTGATCGTTGGGTCATACACAGGATTCTGATAAGCTATTTCTTCTTTCCACATTCAAAATCCACCCTCAGAGAGTTGCTTAATTTAGCAGAAATATATATATCTCATTTACCATTTTAATTTGAGGTCACATCCAGAAGTTATCAAGATAGCATAAAAATAGTTTGAACAATGCATATTATCAAGAGAGCATGAAAATAGTTTGAAGAATGCATGTCAGCATAAGACATATCAGGATCTTCAGAAAGCTTTTCATTCTTTTCAGATTAAGGCATGTGTAAGAAATTGAATAAAGGTTACAAGTGAGCAAAATATTTAATTTAACAAGGTCAAGGGATACCTGCAGGGTTGATAAGTTCACAATTTTCAACAAAGCCTCAAAACGCATAAATTTTAGATTCATAAATCCTAAACACAAAGACTGATTACATATCTGAAAAAGGCATCCACTTGAGATTACAAGCTAATATAGACCCACTATGGGAGGAGCACTCACTGTGTTTCCCTGATCAAGAAGCTCTCCTTAAACACAACAATGGGGAGCATCTCGCGCAATTCTTTTTTTATACCAGACTCCAAACCCTATCGTCCAACAACAAATGGCACGCATAAGAACATGAAGACAGCAATGTAACAAAGAGCTCCAAGCACAAAGAACAAAGCTTACTCTTGGATTATCTCCCCTGTCAAGATTTGAGGCCCTCATTCGCAAAGATTGCCAATTTGCTCTTCGCCGTCTTAAGTAGAACAAATAGAACATTACCAAAAGGATAAAAGCGAAGAAGACTGGCACCGAGAAGATAAAAGCCTGGTAAAGCTTTAGCTCAGGCGAAGCAACTGAGCAATAAGAGGGTGGGTTTGAAGAACTACAAGACATCACCAAGCCAATTGGAAAAAACTCAAACCAACAATTCTAAAAGAACGCGAAGCGGAAAAATATCAATCACCAAAACCAAGATCAACAACGGTGTGCAAAATGTGATAGAAAACAAGAAATTACAGCCAGGAGTGGCAGGCAAAAAAACTTTAAAACCTAAGGAAAGATGTCTACAAAAACGATGAACTAGGGTTTATCTTGGGAAACTCAAGATTACTCCACTTGAGAGGAAAAAATAATAAAGAACCCAAGAATTGAAAGAAAATGTCAAGAATGCATCATAATCAAGAAGATCAGAAAGTTCGTCAGACACCCATATCAAAAAATCGGATTTTGTGTTTGAAAAATGTCTTTATTCTTTGCAAAACAGAAGATTTCGAGTTGGATCGAAAAATTTGACCGTGTCCAATGATTGGTTTTCGAAGAATGTTCAAGGAGAAGGGCGGAGCCTAAGAATCCCAACACAAAGCCTTGCTAATCACTGTGAAACTTGGTCACATGGGGGGAGAGAGAGGGTTTGAATAGGATCCAGAAAGGAAATAAAAATACAAATAAAAAAAATGAATGCCTACTATTTCTTATTCTTGGGAACTTAGCCACCTAGTAAAGCTTTGAGATCATAGGGTCCTCCTCTTCATTCATGTCTTTTTTTTGTTGCTTAGCTATGAGGTCTCTCTCTCTCTCTACAGTTGTTAGAATGGTGGTAGATGTAGTGTTGCTATCTTATGAATAATGCTCTAAGTTTTTGTTGAAAGAGTTGAGCAACTGGTTGGCTAAAATTCTATCAAAAAGTAATGTTCATCATTGAGATGATTGGACATCTTTTAGAGGATCTATGTGAAAGGGCAGGAAAGTAGTGGACAAAAGCCTTAGAATGAGAGCAATGTTACAAGGTTTGGTACCATATACTTGATTTGTTATTGCTAATTCTCTATCATTTCAGCAGAATAAGGGATTGAGGTGGGGGACATGACAGCTTGGAGATGTACTGTTTAAAGAACATCTTACATGATTACAAAGCTTCGGGCTACAAAAAAAAAAAAAAAAAAAAAAAAAAATCATTTCATTCATCTAAAGGAAAATCGTAGATGAGTGTGAAAAAGGAATCATCTACGGTGACTTCAGCGCACCAAAGAAAGGTATCAGTGAAAATAAGTTCGAACAAAGTATATTTCGTCACAATAAGAAACCTCAATTTCGCTAACAAAAAGAGAAGTCAGTTAATGTAACTGACTAGCATTTCAACTGCGAGACACGATAGAAATAATCGTCAATGGAGTCGTTGCCAACTACTAGGGGAACGGAGCAATATAAAAGTTCAAGAGAAACAACAGTTAGGAGCTCTATCGAAAAAAAATCAGAAATCAGAGCAATAGACTCTTGTGTCAGTAGGCTTAGCCACTGTTATTTGCATCTGAAGTTTAGGTCTTTCGCAAGTCCGCCCTGCACCCTTGTGTCGCAGGTCCATCCCGCACTTTTGTAATAAACTTACTCGCATATGTTTGCCAGTAAGTAATTCATCGGAACCATCAGCGATGATGTCTTAGCAATTAATAAAATATTTCATCTTTTCGATGGAGCCGATTTCGGTCCCGTCAGAGCAAATCACTTTGTCCTTGTTCTAGTGTAATTAACTTATTTTTGCTTTATTTCTTTTCGTAACCCTAGCACTCTCGCTCACTTTTGAGGAGGTTAGAGAACTCACGTCCCTGATCCATCACGATTTGTTTTGTTCGTCGAAAGCTAAGACATTTCACGCGTGAACATTTTTGGCACGGCCGGTGAGACCCAGTGTGTTGAGCAGAATAATTCGTATGTGATTGAGATCAGACAATATGATCGGAGAGTTGTTTGGAGACGAGCCCCTTATCGAGAATGCCAATGATGAGGAGCAACAGTTTTCAGCAATGCCAAAACCAGCGCCAGTACTTGGCGAGCCTTTTCGTTGAGAACCAAGTCACAAAGGCACATCAAGTGAAGCCCCACCAGTGAATGGAGAGGAGGTAATATCAAATAGTCCCAATATACCACCTAAAATTGTCTTAAGGGCAACAATTAGGTCTTATTTTGAAGTCATGTTGCATGAATTAAGGCGTGAAATTAGGGTCTCATGTGACAAAAATGCATCTGGACCACAACACAATCACGATGCTAATGTACCAAGATATAATCAGAGGCATCATAAAGTAGCCGGTCTTGCTTGTAGTGGTTTGTGAGCTTGCAAATGTCTTTCCAGACAAGCTACCAGGCCTTCCTCCTTCCAGAGCTGTAGACTTCCATCTAGATCTTGTACCGGGTACCGGGCTAATCTCCTTGCTAGCTTTCAGTGTGGCACCAGCAGAGCAGAGGGAGCTCAGGATCCAGCTGGACGGGTTGATCGGCAGCGGTTTCATCCGTGCCAGTACGTCACCTTGGGCAGCTCCTATGTTGTTCGCAAAGAAGAAGGACGGCACGCTTCGTCTTTGCATTAACTACATGAAGCTGAACAGGGTGACGGTGAAGAACAGGTATCCGATGTCGAGAATCGATAACTTGTTCGACCAGCTCCGAGGTTCTTCGGTCTTTTCGAAGATTGATCTCCGTACCGGCTACCATCAGCTGAGGATTCGGGATTGCGACATCCCGAAGACAGCCTTCCGTACGAGGTACGGATTGTACGAGTTCATGGTGATGCCGTTCGGCCAGACGAACGCCCCAGCATTGTTCATTGATCTGATACAGAGGGTCTTCCGATCGTATTTGGATCAGTTCGTGGTGGTGTTCGTCGACGACATCCTAGTCTACTCACGGACGGAGGAGGAGCACGAGCTGCATCTGAGGGCAGTGTTGCAGCTACTGAGAGAGCATAAACTGTATGCCAAGGCCTCCAAGTGCGAGTTCTGGCTTCCTGAGGTACAGTTTCTGGGCCACGTGTTGTCAGCGGCGGGAATTTCAGTTGACCCGCCCAAGGTCAATGCAGTGCTACAGTGGCTATCGCGCCCCGACCCGCGTAGGCCCAACCGGGCCGGGCGACGCGAAGCGGAACCTAACCTACTGCAGAAATTTTGGCGATGTTTCCCTCTAATCATAGTGGTTAACCTAGCAATTCATAATCATCCTGTATTAACATACAATTACAAACCTCAAAGACTGAAACTGATAAAAATACAAGTCCTCAAACAGGGAAATTATACATTTATCACTCTCGTAGGAGACTATCTATAACAAAAGGTAAGACTATGATCGCCGCTCCTCAAGCACCGCCAGATGCCGCCACGTCACCAAACACCGGCCCGGTAGGGCCGACCAAAGAAGAGCTAGCGCCAGCACCTGCAAAACGCAACCCGGGTAAGAGTGAGCACTAAGCTCAGCAGGGACACTACACTACGACACTCACAAGGGAGGGAACACAACAGTGTCGCCCCCAAGTCTACCCTAGGTGTATACAAGGGTCCCATAACCCTACCGGAAGTCCGTGAACGCAGGCCCAAAACACTGCATACTCTCAAGAGGACACAGAACACTGTTTGGCGGGCCAGGACACCGCTGGGCAGGCACTCCTCCTCCCAAGAGTTTGAGGACACCGGACTCCGACTACACCTCGGATACGACTTGGAAACGACACGACCTCTAAACATCAACATGTATTAGGTCATCTAACCCTATCATCGAAAACGACTGAATACTACAAATCGAGTCCTGGACCAAGCTACCCGCCACGGTCCTAGAGCTAGATCCGGACTACCCAAAAGCCCCGGATCGGCAACGCCCTACACAGATGCAACTAATACGCAACACAATGTATGCTATGGACATGCGCAGGATAATACATGTAAGCATGCAACAATATGTGATGATATAAATAACAAGGTCTGGGCACGGCACCCTGCCGACCCGAGGTGGTGAACAAGTAAGTAAGGTCTAGGAGTTGCTGCAGTGGTACTACCACCAACTGCCAGCAGGCCACCACAACACCTGCATCGAGAAGCAGCCCCGCAAACAACAGCTCACAGATATCACAGATAAAGCCCTCAGCGCACGCCGGCATGCGAGGCTAAGGAAAGCTGTAGGGCTACCCGCCCGTTTATTCTAAACATCCCGGGAGTCATCACTCCCCCGGTTCACCACTGCCCCTACTATAGGGCTAACATGCTTAAACATATGTACAATGTATAAAGCGGTAAGGAAAACCGACATACCAAGCCCCGCGGGCAAAAGCCATGAAAAATCCTCTCTGCTACTAAAGGTAGGAAAATATCGATCTTTTAAGTAACAGTGAGCCTTCCCTCACTGTCGAGCTAAAGAAGATTGATCCTTCCTCCCAGGAAGATCGATCTTTCTCGAGACAGAGGGCACCCTTCTTGTCGCGCCAAGAAAGATTGATCCTTCCTCCCAGGAAGATCGATCTTCCTTGCGGCGCAGGGTAACCATGCTACCCAAGACCCAGGATTGATCTTCTCCAAGCAAAAGATCGATCCTTCATCGGGCGCAGCATGACCAACCCAGAGGGATCGATCCTTCCTTAAGAAGGATAGATCCGGATGGGTTCTCCGGCGTACTTTCGGCGAGAAATACCGTTGGAAAATACATCCAAACTTAACAAAACTCTGGGATCTAATAGATCAAGATCCCACGAGTCCAAAACCGGTGAAAACATGTAAAACCAACATGCGTATCTACATATCTAAGCAAAAGAATATAATCAAACCGGAAAAGTAAAAATCCGAAAAGATTGTAGGTAGGAATCCCTATCTAAGCAATAGCAGCTTCAATCCAAGCTGCTAGGCCTTGGATCGTCCTTAAGCACCTTCAAAAATCGCCAGATCTGAGCTCAGATCTCCGGATTTCAAAAGGGTTCAAGGAAGAAAGTCTCGTCTGCTTTATAGGCAAACGAACCGACCTATGAATGATACTTGACTTTCTGGCACAAGAAGATCGATCTTTTAGCTAGAGAAGATCGATCCTTTTTGTCCAAAAAGCTAGACTTGGGCAAGAACTCAAGCCCAAGCCCGGATCTTTTGATCCCGGGTCTCACTAACCATTCTAACCAAACATTACCACAAACATAGTCAGTGTGTGCACACCCGGGTGTGAAACAAGCTGACAAGGCGCAATTTATCAAATTGCCCTTGCGGTCCACGACGAGCCACAGGAATAGAGGGACGGGTCCTCAAAGTGGCAGAGACCGACGACAGTGTTTGAGGTCCGCAGCTTCCTCGGCTTGGCGGGATACTACAGGGGGTTCGTGCGGGACTTCTCAAGAGTTGCAGGGCCGTTGACGAGTGCACCAATCCTGATAGTTCCAGAGCGAGGTGTCGGCTACAGTTTCTACTACGATGCCAGTGGGGAGGGTCTAGGTTGTGTGCTGATGCAGGAGGGTCATGTGATGGCCTACGGTTCCAGGAAGCTGAAGACCCATGAGAGGAACTATCCAGTCCATGATCTCGAGCTTGCAGCAGTTGTCTTCGCTCTGAAGACGTGGCAGCACTATCTCTATGGTGAGCAGTTCCTGGTGTACTTGGATCACAAGAGTTTGAGGCATGTGTTCACCCAGCGTGACCTCAACCTTAGGCAACGGCGGTGGATGGAGCTATTAGAGGACTACGACTTTGAGTTGCATTACCACCCTGGTAAGGCGAACGTCGTAGCAGACACTCTTAGCATGCAGGCCAGAGACAGTAGAGTGACCTTGGCAGTGGCAGATGTTAGAGATAGTTGGTCAATTCGGGCTTGACTTCGAGGACCAGGCGACAGGCGGTTTCCTGTATGTTGATCGCGGCATCCCAGTTCTTTTGGCTAGAGTGATCGAGGCACAGGGTGGAGACCCAGAGCTCGTGGAGATCCGTGCTACGGTCGGCACCAATCACACGGTTGAAGGCTGGATAGTGTCGGCAGACAGTGATAAGTCACAAAATATACATAATTCACCCATTCAACTGGGCTTTGTTAGCTCTCAAGCAATGCATTTTTAATATCTTTTTGTATGGTTTCAGGTACAAGAGCTTACGAAGAGAGTTACATTGATTTCGAACCAAAAGACATCAATTATACAGATTCAGCTTAATTCGGATCGATCCGGACAATTTGGATCGATCCAAGGATAATTTGGATCGATCCCGATCTTTTTCCAGAAGACCATATTTTTTATCCAATGTTGGATCGATCCGGTTTCTTAATGGATCGATCCAAATATCTCTTCCTAGAGAGATCGGTACAAAATGGATCGATCCAAACCGTCATGGGATCGATCCATATTTCTTTTCCCAAGAGCACTTATTCTTGGGTACAAATTGGATCGATCCACATTTAAATGGGATCGATCCATATTTCCTTTCCACAGAAAGGTATGATCCAATCTTATTTTGGATCGATCCAATCTTACTTCGGATCGATCCAAGATCGCTGACGGTTATAAATGGACGGCTCGGATCTAATCGGAGGATCCACGACTTGGGGTGTATAAATAGGGGTTTTGGCTCTAATTTGAGGATCTTTTTTTTCTCCACTCTTGTTCCCTCCTTCTTCAGCCTTCTTCCCCCTTAGTGTGAGAGAGAGATTGAGTGCTCCAAGGGTTGGATTTTGATGGAGAAGATGGGTAAAGCCTTCTCTTCCATGAAGATCCTACCTAAGATGAGTAGCTAAATCCCTCTTCCTTGGGAATTTTGTGATGTCTTAGGGTTAGATCTTTGGTTTCTTTATAATTCTTCATGTAATGACTCTTGTGATGATGGATTTTGTATGAATTCACATGTAATTCTTAGTTCTCTTCAATGAATGCTTTATTTCTTACAAGTGTATGTAGAGAGATTACATGCTTGTTTAGTCTTTGATTCAATTCCCCAAAGAAGAGGTCATATTAGAATCATGCCTAATTCTAGGGTTTGAATCATAATTCATTGAGGAATTAAATAATCGAATGGTTTCATGATAAATTCTTATATGTAATTACTTGTGAAATAGATGTTTGATAGATGTTTGATGTAATGTTTCAAAGAGAGGTCCATGCTAGAACCATGGCCAATTCTTCTTGATCTAGGGATAGGATCTTGAAGTGCTAGAACCACTCAAGCCATAGCTATCCTATCCACTACTTGGGTGCTAGAACCATCCAAGCCTCATTCTACCCTATCTACCATTCTTATTCATGCAAAGCCTAGATCTCTAATTAACAATAGGACCCTAAGCCGGCCATTGTTGCCAACAATAGGACCCTAAGCCGGCCATTGTTGAGTCATGATCGAATTAAAGCCTTGATCATGGATCCTACCCTTGTGCTAAATGCGATGAGTTGATCTTAACCCGACATCTCATTAGCGACGAGCGATACTAATCCTATGCTCGTCGATCTCTTATTTTGACCATCTCATTTAGAAGTCATGCATATTGATTTATAGAGAACATCCTTAGACCCTAATTCGGATCAAAATCCCCTAGGACCTTTATCCTAATAAACCACATTCTTTACTTGTTTTTAAAATACTTTAGTTAACTAGTTAATCAAAACCATTCAAATTTTATACAACTCTTGTAGAGATCATCTTTGTAATTCAACCATCAAATTCCCTGTGGACTCGACCCGTACTCCTACTACCTATGTTGTAGTTAAGTAATAGTTCGGTATTTTATTTTGTCCGCCTTTGAGATAATTAACGATGCATTTCAAGGCGAGTCAACAGCGGTCTACTCTTCAGAAGCAGAGTTGTAGTTCCAGCAGACCCCACGTTGCGAGAGGAGATCTTTCGCAAGTTCCACCACTCCTGTTTCTCCATTCACCCCGGGAGCACCAAGATGTACCACGATCTACACCGACAATTTTGGTGGTGCGGGATGAAGAGGTCAGTAGCAGAGTTCGTTTCCAGATGCCTCACCTGTTAGAAGATGAAGGCAGAGCACAGACGGACACCAGGTTTGATGCAGCCACTTCCAGTATCAGAGTGGAAGTGGGAACATATAGCGATGGACTTCGTCACCGGGCTACCCAGGACACCAAGGGGGAATGATGCGATTTGGGTCATTGTCAATCGACTGACCAAATCGGCTCATTTCCTCCCCATGAGGACGACAAATCCGGTTTCCAGACTGAGTCAGAGGTACATTGATGAGGTGGTACTACTGCACGGCATCCCTGTGTCGATAGTGTCAGACAGAGATCCCTAATTCATCGGTAGATTCTGGAGCAGCTTCCAGGACTCCTTGGAGACAGCGCTAACGTTCAGCACAACTTTCAACCCTCAGACAAACGGGTAATCAGAGCGGGCAATCCAGATCTTGGAGGATATGCTCAGAGCATGTGTGCTAGATGCTGGAGGTACTTGGGAGCAGCACATGACTCTGGTGGAGTTTGCCTACAACAATAGCTTTCAGGGCACTTTGGGTTTTGCACCCTTTGAGGCGTTGTATGGCAGACGGTGTCACTCACCAGTGTGTTGGACAGAGATTGGGGAGACGTCCCTTACCGGTCCAGATATCATCAGACAATTGTCAGAGCGGCTGGCTCAGATCAGACAGAGACTCTTGACAGCGCAGAGTAGGCAAAAGCGCTACGCAGATCGCAGGCAACGACCCCTGAAGTTCACAGTTGGTGACAAAGTGCTATTGAGGGTGTTTCCTCGCAGAGGATCAATCAGGTTTGATAGCAAGGGAAAACTAGCACCGAGGTTCACGGGACCTTTCAAGATCGTCAGGCGCATTGGAGCAATCGCCTACCAGTTGGCTCTACCCCCGTATATGCCAGTAGTCCACCCCACATTCCATATGTCGATGGTGAGGAAATACATTCCATATCCATCTCATGTGATCACACACGATGACATCGCGATAGGGGAGGACGCCACTTACGTAGAGCAGCCAGTGCACATCTTAAACAGACGAGACCAGGTACTGAGGGGCAGATCGTTACCGTTGGTCATGGTTAGATGGAGACATGGCAGTGCAGAGAGTTTGGCATGGGAGCGAGAGGATCGCATGCGCCGAGAGTTTCTCCGACTGTTCACCCCGGCAGGTAGTTTCCTTGTTGTGGGCGTTGGTGCCCTACCTTGTAGTTTTGTTTGTGCAGGTAGGCCTAGTTGGTTCTTTTCTCCCCGACCTTATCCTTATTGAATTTCGGGACGAAATTCTTTTTAAGGATGTTAGGCTGTGAGGACCCGTTCCTCTAACCTGGCTCGACCGCGTCAGTCGAGGACCGTTCCCTGTTGGTTTGGTTTCGCGTCGGGTGCGATCAGGTTGATCGTGTTGCTCTTGTGACCCCAGGGGCAATTTGGTAAATTATGCCAGGTAGTCGATTTCACACCCGCGTAACACACACACGGCATTGGATTGATGTATCTAAATGATTAGGACCTTAAGGGTGCCTTTGATCGGAAGATCGGAGCTCGATCGGGAAAGATCGAATCGGACGGCTGAGATCAGATCCTGATCTCTATAAATACCCTGACTTTCTCTCTCTTTCCTTTCTCTTTCTTTCTTCTCCCGTCGTTGTCTCTCCATCTCTCTCCTACCGGCTTTGCTAGGGCTTCGGACTGTGATCTTCGAGGAGCGGATCATGGCGATCGAGCTTGGGGGATACGTGGAAGAGCGGCCTTACTTGATCAAGTAGGTGTTTCTACCCCAATCGTGTGGTCGGGTCTACCTAGGATACGTTGATGTAGTTGTGCATGGTAGAATGTTGTGTAACTTAATATGTTGGTGTTATGGATTGCTTAGAGTATCTCTACCTGTTGATTTCGTATTTTATCATACGATTCTCGTTTTATCGCTGACTTGTCGGTTTTTGGCCGTTTAGACCTAGATTTGAGTTTTAATCGTCAAAATCTTGCTTTCTTCGTACCAATGCTTCCCCACCATTCATTACGCGTGCCTGCAAAGTTTCATCAATTTTCGATAAGCTTTGATAGATCCAATCCAAGAAATTGGATTTATGGTAATGTTCCTAGGAACTGCGCACCAGGCCTAACGGTCGACCGTCGGATCGACCGTCAGGTGTTGTCACGCTTGATTTTGGTCTCACGGTCGACCGTCGTATTGACCGTGGCCTCACGGTCGACCATCGCATCGACCGTGAGGTTCTGTCTCGTTTTGGGTCTCCTAGGGACAATGTTCCGATCGACCGTGAGTCCTTACCTTTTTCCCACCTGGGCTCACAGTCGACTGACGGATCGACCGTGAGGTTCTATCTCATTTTTAGCTTCCCAGGGTCGATGCCCCGATCAACTGCGACCCTTAGGCATTTCCCACTTTTTGGTCTCACAGTCGACCGTCGCATCAACCGTGGCCTGACGGTCGACTGTCGGATCAACCGTGAGCCCATGAACAGTGTTTTCTGGCTTCCTTTGATTGGTCTTTCGTTCATAATAGATACCCAATCATGTTAGACTTCAAGAGTTTTTCAGCCATGTATGCACATCATCTGGTTCTTCCTGAGCAAGTACAATTTTGAAGTCAAAGATGGCCTATCTTTGCTCCTTTGCTCCTAGCAGGTTCTTTATTTATTCGTTTTAGCACTAAACTTGATCTAATCTTCGCTGAGGGTCCTAATACCTGAAATGGGGAGAAGAAAATCAAAATAGAATTGCTCGGAGACTAACGAGACCCAGTTAAAAGGGTGATTTGTGCACTTTTCACATGTTATCAGTGGGTAGCAAGATTTAGGACGTGATTGTATTATTGGAATCTTCATGTTATTGAGGATATGGTTTAGTCAGCTATATTATGTTGCCCTTGAGGTTTAGAGGTTGTGACGCTTCTCCAAGGCCAAGTGCTAAAAATGGTTGTCGATGTCCCTCACGTGGTCCCCAGGCAGTAGTTTCCTACTGGGTAAGGGTGATTCTACTAGTTCTGGTTATTGTTCCTCCCAGCGTGTTGGTTGAGGTTCCCAGCGTGGTCGGTTGAGAAGAGTAGGATTCCTTGGAGAGTCGATAGGGGTTGTGGGACCCGGTGATATTCCTTAGTCTTAGGCGGAGAGACATCATAGTTGTTGTTTTCCTCCCTTCAGTGTGCCGTAGAGTAGAACCCTACCAAACTTGTCGCTCACTCCTACCTGGGATATGTTTTGCAGGTGCAGGCGCCAGTTCTTTTTCAATAGAACCGGCTGGATCAGCTTTTGGCGGCACGATGACTTCCAGAGGTGCTTGAGGTTACTGTGGGAGAACGGTTGTACTCTTGATAGATTATGTATATTTTATAGGCATCCTTCGAGGATTTTTGGATTAAATGTATAATCTTTCCCCTTAGAGTTTTTGATAAAAATTTGTACCGAATATATAAATAGTACAACTTGATGTTATTTCTTAAATT
Source organism: Narthecium ossifragum (assembly GCA_963920575.1). Classification (NCBI taxonomy): domain Eukaryota; kingdom Viridiplantae; phylum Streptophyta; class Magnoliopsida; order Dioscoreales; family Nartheciaceae; genus Narthecium; species Narthecium ossifragum. The sequence continues at coordinate 18,679,372 of OY986969.1, forward strand.
GAATCATGTTTCTGCTAGTCATGGGTTGTTGGATGTTTAAATTACAGCTTTATTCTTGGAAGTCAAATGGTATTGAATTATCTCTGTTTTTCGCAAATGTATCGCGCCAGATTGGATGTGAATAGTAATAGGAACACTCATGCCTCGGCCTGGATGGGTTTTTTAGGTCGAGGTGTGACATTTAAAGTGGACCCATGGCTTCCCACTCCTCCCTATAGAGGATATCGGTGGTGGGAACTCTGGCCGGGTCTTACTCACCGACTTCCCCGCCGCGCTCTGTTTCCCCTTCCCGTCGTCGCTCTAGATCTCTCCGGAGTCCTTCATCCAGTCCTCAGCGTCGCCCATGCTCTCGAAGCCGAGCCCCTCGGTGCAGAGCTGGAGGGACTCAGCGTTCTTCGACGAGCCCGGCGGAGGATCCAATGCCGGCGGCAGCCACGCCGGCAGGGTGGTGGGAGTTGGGGGCTATGGCTTCTCCTGGAAGTGGAGCTCACCAAAGATCTCAGTGAAGGAGGCGACGTCGACGGGCTTCGCCGGCAGAATTTTGTTCCATGATGACAAAGACTCAATAAATGTGGGCTTCTCCGGCAATGGATTCTCAAAGAATTGCCTCAGACTACCACAACCAACCCCAGCCGCGAGCTTTGTCACCCGAGCTCCCTCCACTTCCCCCAGATCCATCACACACCGTGGAGGTTGGCATGCCGAGGAAAAGGAGCTGACATCATCTTTGTTGGAGATGGGCAAAACTACTCAACGTGACCTTTGCCGTCAGCCAGGCTAATGGACTTTGCTGGTTAGGTCCAAAACGACCACATTGATAAATTAAGGGTGCGTTTTGTCACGTTTTAAAATATAGGGGGTAAATACATATTTCCAAACTAGAGGAGAGTAAAATGTTATTAACCCTTATTATAATGTCATGCCAAAAGTAATCTTTTCAAGCATTACAATCATCACACCATCTACACAACGGAAACGTCGCCACTTAAGAAATTCATGTCTCTAGAAGATACTAAAAGAAGAAAGCCATAAAAATCACCATGTGAAATGAGAGACAAATAAAAACAAATACAAAGAACCTCCTTATCATAGATAAACGAATTGAAAAAAAACAATCGCCCGTTATTGATGTCCACAGGAAAACTTGCCATAAAAGTACATTTCAAAAAGATCAAATAAAATAAGAAGAAAAATATAGCAAGAATCGCAGAAAGACATAAAAATCATTAAAATTTTCAGCAGAGTCTCATTTGTATTTATGGGGCATGAAACCTGTACAACCATTCATCCACATGATAGAAAAGATATACATGAAAGCATTAAAACATTCATGCAAAGAATCAATGTATTTATCATCCACAAGATTGTCTTGGTTGAAGATTGAGACCATTCGATTGGAAATCGGAGCACTGTAGTGCATGGAACACGTCCATCAGCAATCGGACGGCTGAGAACTCCCCGGCGGTGGATCAACGACCAAACGTCGGCATCGGAGGACAGGAATGGCATAGGAAGCATTGCAGAAGCCCTGGGAACTCTCCTATGGTGTCCAATCGAAGGATAGAGGCCTCCAGGTCATGGAGCGGCGGTGGTCGGCGTGGTTGAGGTCACCGGAGTTGGGTGCCGGCGATCAAGGCATCAAAAGAAGTTTTTGATTGTGGCGGAAGGGTCTTGGCGGCTTGGAGAAGCTTCTGGAAGTGGAGGGGCGACGGAAGGTTGCGGAGGAGGAGATCGACGATGGCCGGCGGAAGCGGAGGGGCTCACCGACGTTGGAAGAAGTGATGTCGAGGGAATAGAAGGTCAGAGGATGGTAGGTGGAAGGATGGCAGAGGTTTTAAAGCTAGTTTGGCGGGATGGGAGTGGCGGATAGGGGACGGCGGAGGAAGGCTGGCGATGGGGTGGGAGGTGTGCGCTAGTAAAATGAGGAAGACGAAGGGGAACGATCGATCGACTCAGATCGCACACAGTGAGGCGATCGGGTAATAGGCACTCGTTTTATTTATTTTAATTCTAACTAAATCAAATAAAAGTGAGAAAACCCCTAAAAACACGAGAAAAATTGCTTAAAAAGCGGGGGAAATCCTCAAAATTAAGGGAAACCATAAAAACTAAGGGGAAAAAATCCTAAAATCTCGGTTGCCTCCCAGAAAGCGCGTAATTTTTCATCTTTCACTAGACGTTTCTAAAAGGGGTCAGTTATAACACGGATCCGTCAGTTCGACAGACTCAATCACATCGTTGTGAGTCATGCCATCCATATAATGTTTTAATCTATGCCCACTAACAGCAAAAATTTCATTTGTGCGTGGATTTCTAATTTCTACTGCATCATGTGGGAATACTTTATTTATAATAAAAGGACCAGTCCATCTAGAACGTAATTTTCCTCTGAAAAGACGCAATTTAGCATTGAAAAGCCAAACCTTCTATATTACATCAAAAGTCCTCCTTGAAATATGTTAATCATGAAAGGCCTTTGTTCTTTCTTTATATATTTTGGAATTCAAATAGATTTCATTGTGAATTTTCTCAAGTTCACATAAACTCAGCTTTCTATGTGCAGTGACGACATTTGTGTCGGTGTTGAACTTTTTGATGGTCCACATAACATGATGTTCTAACTCTACTGGCAAATGACATGACTTACGAAACACTAACCGATATGGGGGCATACTAATAGGTGCATCATCTAATTTTATGGCCCAATTTGTGCGGTCTATGCGAACGGTCTTCTCTAGAATACATTTTATTTCTTTGTTAGAGAGCTCTACCCGGGCACTAGTCTGAGGATGATAATGAGTGGCTACCTTATGTGTGATAGAGTACTTTCTAAGGAGTGGCTACCTTATGTGTGATAGAGTACTTTCTAAGGAGTGGCTACCTTATGTGTGATAAAGTACTTTCTAAGGAGAGAAGTAAAGTGTTGATTAGTAAAATGAGAACCACCATCGCTAATAATCACACTAGGATAACCAAATCGAGAAAAGATATTACTTTGAAGAAATTTAACTATAACTTTATGATCATTCGACTTGGTTGCTATAGCTTCTATCCATTTAGAAACATAATCAACAGCTACAAGGATACACTGAAAACCAAAAGAAGGTGGAAAGGGACCCATGAAATCGATGCCCCAAATATCAAAGATTTCGGCAACTAAAATTGGAGTTTGAGGCATCTCACTCCTACGAGAGATATTTCCAGTTTTCTAACATCCAATACATGATTGGTAAAAATTATGAGAGTCCTTAAAAATCGTAGGCCAATAGAATCCACATTGAAGAACTTTCATAGCGGTTTTCTTTCCTGAAAAGTGACCACCACATGCATATGTATGACCAGAAAGTGAGAACATCATGAACTTCTGACTCAGACACACATCGTCGAATAAATTGATCAGAACAATGCTTAAATAACTCATGGTCTTCCCAAATATAATATTTAATTTGAGAAAAGAATCTATCTTTGACATTTTAGACCAAAAGTCAGGAAGTTTACTTGATACAAGATAATTAACTATATGTGTATACTAAGGCTGTGAAATTTGAGTAACCTGAAAGAGGATCTTATTTGGAAAAGAAGTACTGACAGGAGTTTTGTCAAAAATATGTTCCAAAGAAAGGCGGGACAAATGATCAGCAACTACATTCTCTGAACCTTTCTTATTCCTAATCTCGAGATCGAATTCTTGCAAAAGAGAGATCATCAAATCAGTCTAGGTTTGACATCCTTTTTAGCCAAAAGATATCTCATAGCAGCATGATCAGTATAGATAAGGATTTTAAAACCTAGGAGTTAGAGGCGGAACTTTTTCAATGCGAATATTATTGCTAATAATTCCTTGTCAGTAGTAGTATAATTTAATTGAGATTCATAGAGGGTCTTACTACTATAATAAATCACATGCGGGATTCTATTTACTCACTGTCTTAACACAGGTCCTATAGCAGAATCAAAAGCATTGCACATTAGTTCAAAAGGTAAAGAATAATCATGTGCATGAACTATAGGTGCGGTTGATAATAAATCATGAATGGTCTTAAAAGCAGTCAAACATACATCATTGAAGACAAAAGGGATGTCCTTGGCTAGCAATTCACACAAGAGTCGTGAAATTTTAGATAAGTCTTTTATGAATCGGCGATAAAATCTAGCATGACCTTAAAAAGAACGAATTTGACGCACAGACAATGGTGAAGGTAAATTAGCAATTAATTCAACTTTAACCTTGTCAACCTCTATACCACGTTTAGAAACAATGTGACTTAAGATAGTTCATTCTTGAACCATAAAGTGACTCTTTTCCCAACTAAAAACTACATTGGTTTCAATGCATCTATCAAGAACATTAAAAAAATTTCCAAAAACAGAAAAATCATCAATGAAAACTTCAAGAAATTTATCTATCATATCAGAGAAGATGGTCATCATACACCTTTAAAAAGTTGCCGATGCATTATAAAGACCGAAAGGAATCCTACGGTATGTGAAAGTACCAAAAGAGCATGTGAAAGTGGCCTTCTCTTGATCTTGAGGATCGAATGCAACCTGGTTATAACCTGAATATTCATCTAAGAAACAATAATAACTGACCATAAAGTCTTTCTAAATTTTGATCAATAAATGGTAAGGGAAAATGATCTTTACTAGTTAAGGCATTCAATTTCTTATAATCTATTCAAACACACCATCCAATAGTCTGGCGCATCGGGATCTGCTCACCATTCTCATTTTCTACAACAGTTAAGCCTGATTTCTTAGAAGCTACTTGTGTAGGGCTGACACACTGGCTATCAGAAATTGGGTAAATAATACTGGCATTAAGAAGTTTCACCACCTCTTTCTTCACCACCTCTTTCATATTTGGATTTAGGCGGCGTTGCATCTCCCTAACAGTTTTGGATTCATCCTCGAGAAAAATCTTATGTATACAAATTGAAGGGTCGATACCTTTCAGATCGGCCACTGACCATCCTATGACTTTCCTATGTAGTTTCAAAACCTCTAAAAGTTTGCTCTCATGATCACTCGAAAGTGAAGCAGAGATGATAACAGGAAGAGACGGATCTGACCCTAGAAAAACATATTTTAACGTTTTAGGTAGTGGTTTTAATTATAAATCATAAGATTTTTCCAGTGACGAAAGTGCAGGAGTAGAAAAGAGCAGTGGAAGGGGTTCAACCAACCAAGAAACAGTTTTCGTATCCGCTGTGCTTTGACCGATGACAACGGATGGATCGGTTCTGAGCCGATGGATCGGTCCTTTGGTCGATTGATCGGTCGATTTGATATATGTGTTTCAATGTCATCTTTCGATTGTGTCATGTCCAGTACATTATCAACATCATTATCAAAGTCAAATTCTTCCAAAATATCCGACAATTAATCAGAAATCATAGTATACGATCTAGCATCAATACATTATGTCAACGTATCAACATTATAGCATTCATCATCACTCTTAGGCAAACTTGTAGTTTTAAAAATATTCAATTTAACATGCATGTGACAAAAAGAAACATTCATCACACCAGTTCGACAGTTTATACATGCGTTTGATGTGGCCAAAAAGGGACGTCCTAAGATGATAGAGACGGTCTTTTTGCAGTGGACAACAGGTTCCATATCCAAAACAACAAAGTTAAAAGGGAAGAAATAATTATCCACCTTAACGAAAATATCCTCTCAAATACCTCTAGGTGTCTTAATGGATCTATCAGCTAATTGTAAAATTATTGATGTCTCTTTAAGTTCTCGCATACCAAACCCCTTGTAAAGGTAATAGGTCATAAGGTTCACATTGGCACCTAAATCAAGAAGGGCACCATCTATGTGGTAGTTGAAGGTCCAAGAAAGGGTTGGTCTTGAGCCTTATAAAAGAAAATCGATGATACAAATCTAGAGAGGAGTCTAATAAAACCGAATGCTTGTAAATGAATAGAGTGTAAATTAAAGCAAGTAAATCAATGATAGGATGAGAGTTAAGAGAGATTGCATCATATTTTTATAGTGATTTGGCCAACCTTACCTACGTCCACTTCACTCAAGGTTTCTCCTTGAGTTCCACTACTTGCAAGACCTCTTACAAGATTTCCACCAAGCTTACGGGTGCTTGGCAACCTATCCACTAAGCTTACGGGTGCTTGGCAACCTTACAATCTCTCCAACTCACTATTGGATCTCTCTCTCAAAGTCTACTTCACAACTTGAAGTAGTTTTACAAAGTTAAGCTCACAAATAAAAAGGATAAACTTGTTACAAATATTTTTCCAATGATCCCTTAGCTCTCCCTTGGCCCCTCCTTGGTACCTTGCAAGTTTGCTGCATCTGCCATTTTATAGCTGAGCACCAAAGCCCTCCAAATAGCCTTGCAAAGGCTATTTTATGCTTCTGCAACGGCTAGTTTCCTGACTGGCGGTCGACCGTCGCATCGTCCACTACATCTTTTGTCGTGTTCAAAACTCACCTTCTAGCCTTCTAGCTTCACCGTCGACCGTCGCTGTGAGGACCTGTCTCTCTACTCCTGGGTCGGGCCCGTGGCTCTTTGTGGACCGCAAGGGCAATTTGGTAAATTGCGCCTTGTCGGTTTGTTTCACACCCGCGTGGTGCACACACAACTCCTTTTATTTGGTTTCCATGTTTGCCGGAACCCTAGGTGGACTTGGGATCTGAGGATCCAAGCTCGGGTGCGCGAAAGCTTGTCTTTAGGACAACTGGCGGCCCGTGTGCGATCGGTCGCTCTTGGGAGCGATCGATCGGACATGTGTCAGTTGTCTGGATAAGGATGCGAGTGACATGTCCGGATAATGATGCGAACCGACTTAGTCCGGCCCAGTCCGACCGATCGGTCCAATTAGTCGGACTCGAGCCAATAAGTAACCCGAGACCTATTCTGTTTTTCTGATTTTTCTGATTTTTCTCCTCCTCTGCTCCTACCTTAGAAATTCTCATTTGGAGCTTGATCCAGCTGCTTGGGAGGCTTTCAATGAGCTATAGGAAGACATCTACACCCTCCTTGGACGGTTTGATTGAGAATCAAATGTGGATTAGCGTAGTTTGGTAGGTTTCTACATTAATCCCTTGAATTAGGTGTTCTTCGTGGTTTTATTTGTTTTTCTTTAATTAAAGTATGCTAGCTTATGTTTGGTAGCTTGATTATCACCTGATGAAAGTTTGGTAGGATTTGGTTTTGATTTGATATGTATTTAAGCAAGATTTCATTATGTTATTTTCAGGTATTCTGATTTAATTAGCACAGTGGTGTTCTAACGTGATTCTCGAACTGTACGTGCATGACCTGAGTCTGTATTCTGAATGAAAGTTGTAGATCCGTGAGGTATCTTTCATTTCCAACACATTTCCTGATTTTTCGAGCTATGTACAATTTTAGGTGAATTAAATGGACTGTCTGTGCTGAAACAAGACAGTTAGCTTGATTAGTGTAATTAAGTGATTTTTAATATTTTAATTAAGTTGATTCTTGGCTACGATGATCTTGATGATCTTTGGAAGAGATCTGCTAAGTTTGGTTTTAATCCAAGTTACTTTCAATGCGATTTTGATTGATTTAGAAAATCTGGATGTTTATCGAAATTGTAAGTTTTGATCAACTTTCGTTTATCTGATTGATCTGATTGTTGGATACGTGATTTGGGGTGTGCCGTTGAGTGGGTACATCAAGGTTTGCATCAATCGGATGGTTAGATTGATAATTATTATTTTCCAGAATTAGTAGATCATTTTCTCTAATTGGATAAATTGAGCTGTTCGTTATCGCATTATAATAATGTTATTATATTTGCGTAGGCCCTTTGCTTGGCAAGTTGTTGAACCAAGGGGGTCACGCCCTTGGGATGTGTAGAATAAAATATGTTTTTTTTATCTAGACCCTTGCCATGTTCACCCTTGGCGAGCTGTGTGCTGCGCCTGGCCCTATGTGATATTTGGCATATTGTTGCATGCCTGAATTGTTATCTATGTGTATGATCATACATGGATTTGTTTGCATTAGATGCATAAGGATAGGGAGTAGGCACTGGGTTGATCGCCGATCGGAGGCTTCATGTAGCTCAGATCTAGCTCTAGGACCGTGGCGGGTAGCGTGGTCCAGGATCATATGGTAGTATTCAGTCGATATCGATGATGGGCTTAGATGAGTTGAATACATGTTGATCGATGATTTAGAGGTCGTGTCGACCTCGAGACGGTTCGGAGGTGTAACCGGTGCCCAATGTTCTATAACTCCTGAGTAGAGGGTGTGCCTACTCAGCGGTGTCATTTCTCTCCTATCAGTGCCCGTTTTTTGCTTGTGGGTCTGCAATGTTGGTTTCCTGCGTTCAAGGACGCGCTGTGGGGTTATGGGCCCCTATGTATGATGATTCACTAAATATTCATGATTAAACCCCTTAATTTACCTTTGTTAGCCCGAGAGTGTTTGTATTTGATAGTTTGTTAGTTGATTTCAGATTTAACGAAAATTCAAGTTAGAAAATACAGAAAAATACTAATATGTTGAAATTACGACTCTTCGCTGATAGTTTGAAAAGAATTCACCAAACTCTTCAGATAAATCCTAACTTCCTGAAATTTTGAGGACTTCTAGAAAACATCAAGACAAACAACTTTCATGTGGGACGCTTTGTGAAATTCCGGACAGACTAATAGAAGTTTTGAAGACTATGAAGATAAACATATGCTGGGAAACTGGTCTGTCGACGTTCAGGAGAATATTCATCAAATATTCTAGATAAGTCTGAATATTATTAAATCTCTTGGATCAGACAGAATACTTACTAATATATATCTTTCGTGTTGGACTCGTTTTAAAATTCCGGCTTCATTGGACCCAGTTGCGACCGGAATAGACTGTCATGAATTAATCCAGAAAATCTGAGTTGTAATAGAAGTCCAACTTTGCCAAAATCCTAATTTCGGGAGTTCTCCTATAAATAGGGTTAATCCATCCGAATTTCTGATCTTTTGGGGAGAAAAATCAGAGAGAAAAAGGAGAAGGCTAGGGTTTGAAGACGGAGATCTTTCTGCAGGGATCGATGGCTTCCTTCCCAACACCTATGGATCTTTCTCAAGAGATGAGTAAACCCTAAGTATCTCTCTCATTAGTTTAACAACTTTTACTTGCTTTCTTTAGATAGTTTTAGTTAATTCAAACTTATCATTGCTTCTTTTGCTTAGATTTAGAGTTTGAGAATTGAATTCAATATTTCATGGTAAATTCCCTGTGGTTCAACTCCGGACTTCACCGCTATTCTACCTAATAGTATAGTGATTGAATAAGGATTATAAATTTAATATTTGATTGAGTTTGTAACGTTTTAACGACACGTTCGAAACACATCAGTGTACACCCAGGCTTGCTTGAGAGCGACATTGTTGTGTTCCCTCCTTTCTGTGTGTCATAGTGTAGAACCCTACTGAGCTTAATTGCTCACTCCTACTCGGGCTGCATTTTACATGTGCATGTGTTAGCTCTTCTTCGGTGGCCCCTACCGGGCAGATGTTTGGTGGCGCGGCGGCGTCTGATGGTACTTGAGGAGCGATGATCGTTGTGTCACACCCCGACCCATAAAACTCATCCGGTTCGGGGCGTGAGGGTCCTAAACTCTAAAAACAAACGGTGAGAGCCTCCCCTGTAAATATCACTTTAAATCCTGGTGCAGAATTATAATATTCACAATTTATTTAAACTATCATATCATCAAATCATAACAAAAATTAACAGCTACAATACTCAATAACATTAAAATGTTAGAATAATGATTCAAGTCCTCTAAGTACATCAATCTATGATCAATTTACATCAAATTGGAATACAAATACATTTCTCCTTCAGATTACAATTTATACATTCAAAGTTGTATATCAATTGAATAAGATAAACTGATGATATCCTTGATCTCACGCACCACCCAGGGGAGTGTCGCCTCTAATGCCGCAAGTACCAGAAAAAGAAGGAGCTGCATCGACCTGCATCACTGATGCAGCCCAGGTAGGATGAGCAACAATGGCCAGTATGGTTCTACTCTACGTCGCACAGAAAGGAAGGAAAACTGCAACTATGTCATTTTCCGACTAAGTCTAAGATATGCCAAGGGGCTCCATAACCCCGTCGATTCCCAAGGGCTCCTGTCCAGGTCCCAACTTCACCCAAGAATAAATGAGAGGAAACAAAGACTGCGGGCTCCTATCTAGGTACCACCCTGCCAAGTCGTACCAACTCTTGCAGGGACACATAAGTTAGGGACTTCGACATCCATTCTTAGCAGTTGGCCTTGGAGACCCGACACGACCTCTACACTTCAAATACAATGATATATTGTATATAGTCGACTATAACGGTAACCTCAAATGATATCAAATATAGTCGTTGATGACAATCACTTCCTAATCCTCGACTACCCAAACCCCGGTCCTAGGGCTAGATCCGGGCTACCCGAGAACCCCAGATCGGCGATCGAACCCATCGTCTATCACATAGCCTCAATGCTTCTAATGCAAACAAATGCATGCAATGCTCATACGCACATTTAATAGATCAGGACATGCAATAGTATGTCATACATAATACAGGGCTAGGCATAGCCTCAAGCTTGCCAGAGGGTAAACATAGCAAGGGTTCAAAGCAATAAGGATCTATCTAGCAAAGCAATTATGACAAACACCCAACAGATCAAATCCGGCATTACAACGACGTCCACAACCGTCAACCGTAATTTCTACAACGGGATACAACCCCTGCCAAACAATACACAACAGTTACAAAACTTAACTAGGGCACACCCTCGACCCAATTAATTATCTAAACATCCCAAGGAGCATGACTCCCTTGGTTCAACCACGAGCCACACATAGGACTTAGAGTATACAATACATGGACACTAAACATACTTGAAAACCAAATGCTAATTAAGCTAGAAGATTACCTACTTAAACAAACTTGTCGAAGCCAAGGGATTAATCTCCCAAAACTTATCAAATCATCACGTATCTACCGAATACTACTAACATCAATTCATGGTAAAAGATAAATTAGACAGGTTACAATCGACTAATCATACTTTGATTATATATGATCGACAAGGTAAGGGTATACCCTAGGTTTCACTATGTCTGTCTGATTAATATGAAACTTGACATGCATGTTCATTACTAGCTTCCAAAACATCTACCCGAAATTTAGTTCAAATGGATAAGCGGAAATAGATGAAATCCATGTATTTCGGCTTTCGGCCACAAATGCGAAAAGAGGCATAAATACCTCAAAAACCTCTCCAATCAAAGCCAAAACTCCCAAAACAATCCTAATTAACCTTGGGGATAAGTTACACGAGGATCAGGTTAAACAAAGGTCGAAATTCCGTTAAATTAGCTAACAAATTTCTTAATTTCAGTTTCGCAGCAGTTCCGTAGACAATTCACCAAACTTCATATATAAATCCAAAAATTTTGAAACCAGCGGAAATTGAATGTAGGTCCAAGGATCTACAACTCTCATGCTGATGCTCAGACGAGATCATGCATATACGAGCCGGGATCTAAGCTTGAACAGCTCAGTTCGGGTGAAAACAGGGTTTCGATGGAAATCTGAGAAAATCTTACATAAATCCGGCTTAAAATCGAAATCAATTCACATGAGAGGTAAATCAGATACCAAGCAAGCTCTGAGGAACAAATTGGCACAAAGAAATCTACAAACAATCAAACCAAACCGTAGATAAACCCTAAACATTGGTTTAGGCGTAGAAACCTACCTTGAACGCTAAATCCACTGTTAACCTCGTCTAATCTGCCTCCCTTCCTCGCTGTCGCCAGCCGGTTCAGACGAGGCAACTGATCGGACTGAATCCGATTTGACTCCAAATTGTGATCTCATCCCAATCTCGTCCAGATCTGACGATCGCGAACACTCGTACTGGATCTATTCAATCACGTACATCAATTAAGGTTGTGTGTGCACTACGCGGGTGTGAAACCGACCGTGAAATCACAATTTACCAAATTGCCCTTGGGGTCCAAAAACAGCGATGGGATCAACCGATCGCAAAGCAAGACTAACCAAACAAAACCAGCCAAGCCAGAACCTCGACCTAACGCAGTCAGACCAGGTCGGAGGAACGGGTCCTCACACGTTGTTTGTACCCTTTTTGTTTAGTTAGCCTCCTACGGGAGTATGTTGTATAAATGTTAACCCTTTTGATGATTTGAATTTATCTTATTATATTATCGAGGTTTGGATATAGTTTTAATAAGAGTGCTTATGAATTGTTTAGGGAGAGCAATAGATTAGAGGGAACCCTCGTCAAAACTTTTCCGCATTTAGTTAGGTTTCGGTTCACGTCGCCCGGCCCAGTTGGGCCTTTTCGGGTTGGGGCGCGACAGTCGCATCGACCTTCAGCCTCTGTTCTGAAAATGACATTCCATGGTCAATGTACTGATCGACCGTCGCTCTTCACATTGTCCGCGGTCGATCGGTGGATCGACCGCCGCTCTTCAAGCATGATCCGTGGTTGATCCACCAATCGATCGCCGCATCATCCGTGAGCACAAATACTTATAGATATGACATTTAAAGCTTCCAATTTAAGGGATATTAATATTTAAACTATGTTTTATAATCATGTATAATTTGACATCATCTAAATAATATTAGGACTAACAGTAGTCTCATATACAACAAGGTATGGTAGTGGTACCAGAGTCCTTCAGTTTGGGTGCTGTATCATGTTTTAAAATCGAACTGATTTAGTCAATAAGAAAAATCTTTTTGGAAACTTTGGATTTGGCTTGGTGTTTTTATGGGTACAAAGATCCTTAAGAAATTTGGCATAAAAAGGAATTTGTCGGATACCATCAAGTAAGGGTATGTTGATATTGATTTGTTTAAAAGTCTCAAGGATCTCTTCGACAGTTTTTCAGGATTTTCTGGTTGAAAAAGAATCGTTAAGGGCTACTGGAAAAGGTACTTTTGGAATGTATTTAGCTGGATCAGGCTCTCTAGAATCAGTTGGATCATAATCAGGTATGATATGTGACTCATCTCGGATTGGACGATTGATCGGTCCCTCGACCGATCGATCATCGGACGGCCGATTGATTGTCGGGGTGCCGATCAATCGGTGATCAATCGGCGGGCGACCGATTGATCATCTGATAGGCCGATCAATCGGTCGGACTAGATGGTTCACCTATGTTATAATCTATGGTTTTGCCACTTCTAAGGGTCACAATGGCTTTGGCACTCTCAAAGTTTTAGCTTTTTACATAGTGCTGGCCTCTAGGGTTTGTGACAGGTTGACTTGGCAAGTGTCCTTTCTCTCTTTTTGACAAGGTGTTAGAAAGTTGGCCAAATGAATTCTCAAGTTTAGCAATGTATTGTGTATTAGAATTACACTAGTTCTCTATTCAGGACACATAATTCTGAATTTTGGAAACTTCACTTGTCATGTCACTTTTTATTCCACTAAAACTTTTATTTTTGACTAAAAGGATGGAACTCAATGTTAATTCAGAAGTGGGTTGGGTTGGATGGGATGAATTTGATTGTGGAGGGTACTCAGGGTTTGGATTTGTAGAAGGTTTCGGTGGGTATTTGAAAGTAGACGTATTAGTTGTATTGTTTTGCCCATGAAACTTACTTGACTGTTGTGACTTCCAACTAAAATTATGATAATTTCTCTAACCTGGATTATAGGTATTAGAATAAGGATAGTTTTGAGGTTTGGAAAATCCATACGCTTCATTGACCTGTTTTTGAACAAAGTCGGGGAAATTGGGAGCCAGATAATAATCAGTAATAGGATGATTAGAACTAAAACAAAGAACACATGTCACAAAAAAAGTGTGAGGCAATGATTGAGTAGAAGTTTGACCCGTTTTTAGCTGATTTAAATGTCTAGTTAGGAGGGCTACTTGTGCGAAGAGAGTTTGGAATTCAGAAATTTCATGATTCTCCGAGAATTACGAACAGTGGTAGACCGACTCCTAAAACCTAAAGCATTACGTTGTGAATTTTTAGCAAGGTTATCATACATTTTTAGCAAAGTCCAGGTAAGAAGTGATTTCTAATTGGAACGTCTCTATTGTTATTATTATTACCTCTCCTTCCAATATTAGCATTAGGGTCAATGACATGTCCCTCATTTTTAGCCATTGTAACAAAGGTCTCTTGAATAGATTGCAAGTTACTCAAGGCTTCTTGATAATTACTCAAAGATTTGTGACCTAAGGCTCTAGCTTTTCGGAGTGTGGCCTCTATTTTTAGATCCAAACATTCTAGAGAGTTATTTAGGGATTGTCTGCCTTGCATGCAAGATCACGCACCAAAAAAAAAACAAAAAACAAAACATACAGAATATTCGGAGGAGAGGAGAAAACCATGGAACACCACAACTGAATGAAAAGTTGTAGGTCAGAAGATGTACCTGAGTGCCACGTGGACGATTGATCATCTGGGAGATTGATCGATTGTTTTCTAGACGATGGATCGGTGGTCTGGCCGATCAATCGTCCGTCACAGCAACGCAAGCAAATTGCACGGTTCCGAACGGTCGGATCCAAGTCCGACCGATTGCTCCAGGCGGTGGGCAGGCTTTGATCGTTCACAAAACACGTTGTTAAAGCACAACAAACTTCAATCAAAATATAATCCTTATTCTATCACTATCCTACATGGTAGATTAGTGGTGAAGTTTGGAGTCGATCCACATGGAAAACGTTGGAAAGTAAAATCAATTCTCGAAACTGATTCCTAAGCGGAGTAATCAAAAGGTGGGTTGAATTATCTAAAAATTATCTAAGAAAGCAAGTAAAGTGATCAGGATTTGAACCAAGTTATGAATTTACCTAGGGATTACTCAATCCACCCTAACTTCACCTTCAATCTTCTTTAGTTATCCTCTTATTCCCTTCTTTCAACATTATGGATCATATGGCTACAGGCTCACATGAATCCCTAAAATAAGATTTATGTTCCTAACATTATAGCCTATCTTTCTTGGCATAGGTTGTCTTCGATCCTACAATTACTTTAAGTTATACTACTTCTAATGACCTTGACACAAACTATCTTAGCATAGCATAGCCTATCTCAAAAGCAAACCATAAATCACATGAAAACCATCTCATAAATATGTATAAACAATCACAGAAAGCTTATAGGACTGAAAATACTTCAAAGGAACTCCGTTCCCTCAAATCTCTAATCATTAAAACCATATTTATGAGATCATGTTGAGAAGAAGTTTACAAGAAGCAAAGCAAAGAAAATGAAAAGTTACACTAGGGTTTCATGATATCCCTAAGTTTAAGAATTAGTTACTCATCTTCTGGGAAAGATCCATAGGTGTTGGGAAGAAAGCCGTCGATCCCCGAGGAAAGATCTCCATATTCAAAACTCTAGCCTTCTCCTCCAAAAATGGTCCAAAATATGATTATTTTCGACTGAAATAACCCATTTTATATATTAGAAACCCTTAACCTCAGAATTAGAAGTTATATCTGAACTTAAACTCTAATTTCCCTAAATTTCATACTGATGACGTGATCCGAGCGACCGATCGAACTCAAAACCGATCCACACTCCAGTCGGTTTGACTGGGTCTTCATTGCCACGTCATTAATTAATTTCAGCTTTCATAGATCCAATTTTGCTTCAAAACCGGCGTCAATGTATACAGAATCTCACAAAGCCTTTAACATGACAGTTGTAGCTCTTGAATACCTCTTAAATATCCCAGAATTTCAAAATATTTGAAGTTTTGTAAAATGTCGGATGATTTATTTCCAAACAGTCGAAGCAGTCTTTTTGCAAAATTTACTGATTTTTGGTCAAATTTCTTGTATTTCTTCTCAAATCCTACTTAAACCTGAAATCAAACAATAAGATATCAAATACACCTACTCTGAGCCTAACAAAGGTAATTTAAGGGGTTTAATTATGAGTAATTAGTGACTCATCAGGCTTCTCCTTCCATGAAAAATTCCGATTTCAAGTTGCAATAATTCCAGAAAACTTCAGAAAAATCTTAAGAAGTGTAAAATAAAGAAAGGGGAAAAATAAGAAATAGAGAAATCTGATTAAGCTCAAAAAAAGAGTAAAGAGAACTTAATCGATACTCCGTCAAAAATTAGAAAAAGGATTCCCCGGCAACGGCGCCAAAAACTAATGTGTTGTGAATGTGTCATTAAAACGTTACAAACTCAATCAAATATTAAATTTATAATCCTTATTCAATCACTACACTATTAGGTAGAATAGCGGTGAAGTCCGGAGTCGATATAGAGGGAAACTTTTGATTTAAACAGAGAAATTAGAATTAAATCTCAAAACTCTAGTACTAAAGCAACAAAGGGTTTATTGGGTTTTTGGATATTAATTAATTAAAATGAATTAAGAAAGTAATGGAAAAAGTTTAAGATAAATCAACGAGAGAAAAACTCAGAGATTACTCAATCCACTTTAGTTTCACTTCCTATATTCTCTAGTTATCCTCTTGTTTTCTTATGTAGACATTATAGATTTATAGCTTCTTAAGCTTATATAAATCCCTAAAAGAAAGTAAATGTTTTCCAAAGGCATACCCTATCTTCGATTAGCATAGCTTGTCTTCGGGGTAATCTTAGCACAATCTATCGTCACTAAGCATAAAGTATCTCATCGGGTATTCACAGATCACATTAAAACTATCTTATGGATTTCTACAATCAATCACAGAAATCATGTAGGCCTAAAAATATGTCAAGGGAACTCTATTCCTTCAATTCTATTAACATTAAAAACAAATCCATAAGATCATGTCTAGAAAAAAAAATACAATATTCAAACTAGAAAAATACAAAGAAGTTATCCTAAAGCTTCATGAGATCCCTAAGTAAAGGAATTAGCCACTCATCTTGGGGATGGAAGCCATAGATTTGATGAAGAACAGTAGGGATCCACGTCTTAGCTCTACCATCTTCAGAAACCCTAATCCTCTCTATTCTTTCTATGGTTGTCTTTAATTTTCAACCAGAAAACCTCCTTTTATAGGGAGAGACTCGACCAAAGCAATAGCACATTAAGAAGGTCTCAATCTCTAATCTTTATAAAATTAGGTTTCCGCCCGACCGATCGATCGTCTGTTGGCCGATGGATCATCACTGTTTACCGATTGATTGTCCATCAGAGCGATCGATCGTCTGTTGGCCGATGGATCGTCACTGTTTACCGATTGATCGTCCATCAGAGCGATCGATCGTCCGGTGCTTATTTTCCAGCCAACTTCATCTTGATAATTATTGAACTTCTGTATGGGATTTGGAAACACTTCCAACATAAAAGTCGTTCATCTCGATGTCTTATAACAGGCCTCCAAATTTCAAGAATTTAGAGATTTTCAAGAAATTATGGTGAATTCTTTTCAAACTGACGATGAAGTAGCGTATTTTCAGCATATTAACCTTTTTCTGTATTTTCTATTTTGATTCATTAAACCTGAAATCAACTAACAAATTATCAAATACAAACACTCTCGGGCTAACAATGATAAATTAAGGGGTTTAATTATGCATATTTAGTGACACATCAAAGACCAACAGTGCTAAAGAAAGGAGAAGAGTAAAAACCAATGGAGTAAAACTTACTCTATGGTTTTAAGGAATTTAAAGGTATAATTTGACACGGAGATCAACACCTAATGATGATCTTTAATATGGTTGAATCGCCATGATTTCTAACAAATGGTTGTGACTAGGCAAGGGGGTGTTAGTGCGCTTGTAACTGTTCGGTCATCGTACCGCGGCCGTCGCAATTAATAATCAAAGATTCCCACGATCATTGACATGGCCTAAAGCCGTACTAATTCGGCAAATGGCGTCAGATTTGGGCCTTTCGAACAAATGAAAAGATAACGATGGATGATGGCCAAAAGGCCAAGTCACATCACGAAGTACAAGGGAAGGTGCCAAGTGTCCAATTACTCACATCATTGACATCTTAGTTATATCATTTTCACCGATGACTATGCAAAAGACTCCATGCGATTTCCTTAAAAACAAATGATTTCGAGAAACTCGTAGGGGCTGATGTACAAAAAAAAATCATTTCCTTCGTATGCAAGAAAATAGTAGATGAGCATGAAAAAGGAATCGTCTACAATGGATTCAACACAATAAAGAAGAGTATTGGCGAAAATAAATTCGAACAAAGCACATTTCACCACAAAAGGAAAGCTCAATGTCATTAACAAAAAGAGAAGTCAGTTAATGTAACTGACTAGTAGTTCAGCTGCCAGACAAGATAGGAATAACCGCCAATGAAACCGCTACCAATCGCTGGGGGAACAGAGCAGTATAAAAGTCCAAGGTAAACAACAGTTAGGAGCTCTCTCAGCAAAAATCGAGAAACCATAGCAATATACTCTTGTGTCAGTAGGCTTAGCCACAGCTATTTGTATCTTAGGTTTAGGTCTTTCGCAAGTCCGCCCTTTACCCTTGTATCGCAAGTTCGCCCTGCACTTTTGTAATAAACTTACTCGCACTTGTTTGTTAGTAAATAATTCATCGGAACCGTCAGCGGTGCTGTCTTAGCAATTAATAAAATATTTCATCTTTTCGACAGAGCTAATTTCGGTACCGTCAAAGCAAATCACTTTGTCCTTATTCTAGTGTAATTAACTTATTTTCGTTCTATTTTTTTTCGTAACCCTAGCACCCTTGCTCGCTTTCAAGGAGGTTGGAGAACTCACGTCCATGATCTATCACAATTTGTTTTGTTCACCGAAAGCTAGCATATCTCACATGCAAACAACTTCTTCCATCAGTAATCCTCTGTTTTTTGTAAGGACTTCAACTATTGCCTTAAATCAAGTTAGCTCATAAGAATTTTAGCATTTGCTTATAATTTCAAATGGAAAAGGAAACCGATAATTGTTTGTTCAAGAAGGGACATAAGTTCTAATAGAACAAGAGAAATGTATCATGCCATGGAGTTCTTGCTAGGAAACTTGTCTACCACATGTCTAGATGTTTAATCTAAATAGGTCATTGGGGATAACACCAAATTAGTATATCTTATTAACTTGCACACCTACTTCATGTTATTTAAGGCGTTTATACTATTTTATGTTAGTTGTTAGTTTAGAATTTTTTATAACGATAATGCCCTTATATTATAAGGAAGCCCTTACTCACTCACATCTCCAACCCAAGCCACCGCCTCCTCCATCCTCGGCACCCTCTACCTCCCCTGGCCCTCTCGATCACCTCAGCCATCTCCGCTGTCTCCTCGATGAAGATGTGGTGTTGTTGGTGGCGGCTTTGGCGAGCAAGGGGAGGATAGCAGCGCTTGGCGAAGGTGGTCCGGCTGACATGGCTCGTGAGGTGTTAGAGGGTTGACGATGGTGGCGTCTTCTAGTGACTTGGGCTTGCTAGGAGAGGTGACAAGGGTTGAAGGGCCATTGCTTGGCGAGACGACGCCGAAAATCGAGGGTGGGGTTGCAAGTTTGGCTGGCGGCGAGTTGGGGCGGGGCGGGGCGGAGCTGTTGAGGAGATCCAATGGCGGCTTCCGGTGGTCGTTGCTTGGCGAGAGAATGCCGGAGATCGAGGGTGGGGTTGCAAGTTTGGCCGGCGGCGAGTTGGGCTGGGGCGGTGTCATTGATGAGATCCAATGGCGACTTCCGATGAGATCGACGAGTGGCCGATATTGTTAGTCGCGATCGGTATTAGAGGTAGGAGATGAGGATCGGGTGAGATACAAAGGCTTAGATGAGGGAGAGAACTAATGGGAGGAGAGAGAATGAGTGGGGAAGAGGGTTTGCACAGCTAAGTTCTAGTGGGGTTGATTATAGAGAGTGGGGATTGAGGGACTTGGGAGAGAACGGGTGAGGATGGGCAGGGGATTGAGGGGTTTCTCTTTTCTCTCTTCTTTTTTTTATTTTTCTATATTTTGTATGTTGTTTATTGTTCAAATTGAATATTGATATAATATTCAGTTTTCTCTTTTCTCTTTTCTCTTTTCTATGAAGAGCCAGAGGATTCCAACGCCAGACTTGAATCCGGCGATCCATCGTCGTCCCCAACGATGGAGCCGGAGGTGGTGTCACCGTCACCGGAAACCAACTCATTCTTCTCACCGCCAGAGGATTCCAACGCCAAACTTGAATCCGACGATCCATCATCGTCCCCGGCAGTGGAGCCAGAGGCGGAGCCACCATTGCCGGACTCTGACTCGTCCGTCTCACCGCCGTATGGATCCCTTCCGACGAAGTCAACCGCCCCAAGGTCGACGATACCGCTGTAGCCCTCGCGGTCGTAGGCTCCGCCACCATGTTTAGCTGTCCTCTGGACCCCTCCGAGCACGCGATGGCGTTTAACAAGACAAATGACCAGCTCTCAGCTCCCATGACCTCAACAAATTGGCGCCGATGATAGAGGTAGAGGCGGCGTCGAGTCGCAATCGGGTGAGAGAAGATCTTGGGGGAGAGGAAGAATGAGCGGAGGAGAGAGATCGTGTTATTAGCGGAGGTAGAAAGGTCTTTTATGCTCTAATTTGGTGTTATCTCTCCAAATCTAATCGATAGTGTTTTATTAACAAGATAAGATCTGTTTATGACGCTTAGGCCCCTTACCCCTAATCTGAATTGCTAACTATGCAAGACATGAAAGCAAAAAGATTAGCTGTATGATTGACTCAAGAAGACCTGAAATCAAAACGATTAGCTGTACAATGCAATAGAGTTCTTGCTAGTGACTTGTTTTTGGCTGTTAGAATCCTATAATCATCAAGAGACGAGCTTTCCAGCAAGCGCCATATATTTGGAACAGCATTGCCAAATAGCTGAGTAGCATACAAAAATCATCTCTGCGGCAAAGAAGCATCACTGAAATGATACACTTGGAAACTAAAAAAATTCGTTATGATTTAGCAAAGTGCTCTTTTAAATCCTTTAATGGAGAAGGTTTGAACCAAACCCATCAAAGGCAAACAGAATACACTAATGCTATATCATTTTCTTCATCCTGTCACATTAATTGAAAGAGAAGCATAAAAGAACCTCTCACAAGCAAAATCCATTTAATTCTTCTATCCTCACCCTTCGCTGAAACCATTTAAGGCCAACACTATAATGGGCAAACATGACTACTCTTTACAGGTTACAAATGCAAGCACCCTAGCTTCTTTGCTGAACCACAGGATACCAACAAACTGAGCCATATCATGAAGCCTTTGAATTCAGCTTCTAATAGTCTCAGAGAGATAGAGAGAGAGGGAAAAGAGAGAGGATATGGGGAATCACATCATAAGGCTGAACACTCCAGGGTCAGAAGAGGTGCGAAAACAGCTCATGAAATTATTTGCAGCTACAAACTGATGATGCAAGCTCACGCACAAGAATTTCCAGTTACCCAGATCGACAATTCCCATCGATCAGTCAGCTGACTTCAAGTTGGAACTGAAGAAAGTACTACAGACGAACTCGTAGGATTAGTAAATTCTGTATCTATACTCTTGGGCTGGTGTGGATCTTGAGGGCAGCTCGATCACTCCTCCGGCTGAGGAAACTAGTCTCTTACTTTGAGCTTGACTTCTGCTGGGGAATAGGATTGCTTTACAGGGCTTGACGGCAAGCTGCGAAACTTGTGAACCAGACACTTGAAACATGGTACCAAAACTATGTAGAGTGCGCCGAGTATAAATGGTGCACCAACAAGCCACCCCAACAACTGCAAGACAGGATTAATAGTTTATACCTTGCAACACAGAGCCTTGCTATATGTCAAAAGACATTTTCAATGCTGCAAGTCTAAGAACTCTTTCATAGCATGTAATTGACTCCACTAAGGATTCAAAATCCTATCAGCAAATGAGCGATTGAAACACTATCAATAAAGTAAAATGAAAAGCTTGCATGGTTTATTCAAAGCTTTGTAATTAAATGGACATGCAGTTGTTAAGATGGAAAAAGACATTAATGCTTTAGACACATTATCCTGATAATTAAAGAGGTCATAACATAATTACTGATAGCACCATGTGCTAAGAAAAATTTCATTAACATATCTAAAATCCATTCAACTTGTAAAGCATGCCTTATTGGTTTGTTACCAATGGAATGTATTAAGAGTAAAGTATGCTGTAATGTCTGTGCCAGAGAATGGGAACAAGATTACAGCTACAAAATTCTAACAACCTGAACACCTCTCCAGTTAAATTCAACAATATTCAACACAAACTCTTCTACTATATTAAGATTTTCAGAGTAGTGGAACCATGGCGAAGGCATTGCAGTAGAACTCTTGCAAGGTGACATCAGGATGTTAGAAGACAAGAACAGATACTTGGTACTGACCGCATGGACTAAACCGAGTAGGACTTCTCGTGAGGCTTGGCCCGTGAATACCATTTTCAATGAATCTGTTGTTAATGGAAAATGAGGGCCACCGGAAACTGCTTCACCCAAGCGCAAAAACCAAACCACCAAACTAGGAACAAACAACACTTGTTGATATAAGAATCAATATCAAGAATAAGATATAAAAAATTGCATTAAGCTACTTGTATTTAGTAGTTCACTATGAAATAAATAATACTCACATAACTAAGATTCCACTAGTATTAATATAGGAGGCATTTCTTGGTACTAAGTGTGCATGAAACTCATGCAACATCTTCAATGCAGCAGCATCCTTATCCTAAACTAATAAGTGCAGACTTAAGTAAGAGCACCAAATCGCAAATCTGAGAATTCTTGTTAACAAAAAATCTCATTGGCTGACATAGTTGTGCAACAGTATGGCAAATACCTACTCGTTTTATATGCCAGAATACAAATACATGTTCATAGCCCTGTAGCCAAGTGTTGTCAACTTTCCTAGATTCTCTTGGATATGCCAGAATACTAAGGTTCCCAGCTGTGTAAACCTTTAATGAGTGTTCAAACGTTTGAAGTCACAGCATACAGTCCTAGACACTCCAAATATTGTATTCACCATTACATGGTTAAGAAGGTTGCAATGAACTGATCCATAGTAAGGAAATGGAAGTGGAGATCTAGACTCCCTTATAACTTGGCCATCTCCACTGTTAATCATTTTCAGTCAGTAGACTATACAACAAGGCTGAAAATAGCTCTTCCTGCTTTTGACCCCACATACATCTCCACCTTCTAGTGCTTCTGCAACAATGCCAAAATTTTCTTCTCAGGACAACTTTATAAAAAAATAGGGCAAGAAGAAGGCACCAGCATCTGCAGGTTGGCCTCCTGTTTTATGAAATCAGAATAATGGTCTATAGACGGTTTCTATTCCTCACATATCTTTACAATACCCACGAACTGATTGTGCCCATCCCTAGCTTTGTTAGTAAAAGGTCATCCGTGGCAGTGTATAGCTTCTCCACTCTTTACTATTGGATACTGTACCTCTATGCTAGTATGGGATACTGTTCTGGACAGTGATCATGGTGAGAGTGATGGTCATCATGGTCAAGGGAAGTGCGGCCATCAGCAGAATGAGAGTATTAGACTACCAATATGTTGAATATAGCTCGTTTATAAAAGGCAACTATAGCTGGTTTTGTGGTCTTCGTCGAATGGAAACTTTCCCAAGCAATTTCCTTGGCGTCTAATCTAGTAGGGATTATGGACCTTGAAAAACATGATTAACGCGACTAGAATATAGGTAATATATGCCAGAAAGTCCAGATCCAAAATTGTAATGAAATTCATGTTCCATGCTAGTGCACTCCTACAAGGATCAAAGAATCATTTACCTGATGTTTCATACCAAGATAAGCTTCAAGGAACACATTCGCTGGATTCATTTTAGCATGTTATCCGGGTTTGCAGTAATTCCTTGCAGTGCTTATATGATCCACAGTTCATGTAATTGTTTTGAGCTTTGCAGATATAGTAAACTACCTCTAATTAATATAGAGTGCATTCTTTAACCGAGGTCATGCTTAAATTTTAGAACTTCTCGCGCTTCGCCAAATTCCAACTTCAGCCTTGCTAGATTGAAAGCAATATCAGCAAGGTATGCATTATATTTTCCAGAAGTAACTTTTCAGCAATTTTATCTGCTAACTCATTATTGATGATACAGGAGAAGCTGACAAGTAACTGACACAGAAAGTTTCTAAGCAAGTTCACGAGAAGGTGTTGAGTG
Organism: Narthecium ossifragum; assembly: GCA_963920575.1. Taxonomy (NCBI): domain Eukaryota; kingdom Viridiplantae; phylum Streptophyta; class Magnoliopsida; order Dioscoreales; family Nartheciaceae; genus Narthecium; species Narthecium ossifragum. The sequence goes on from OY986969.1 coordinate 18,703,531, forward strand.
ATGTATCCTTTTACAGGTCTGTAAAAAAGATATGTACAGATTAACTAATTAGAGGGGACAAACCTCTAGATAAGTTATCAAAACGTTGCAAAAGCATCATTCTATTGTGCATTCACAAGCCTAGAGTGGGTAATAATCGTTGCAAACCAATCTTGGTTAAGAAACATACGTGCCTGAAAATATAAAACAAGGCCTGCAAAAGCATCATATTGGCTTCTAGGATATTGGACTGGATAATAGGAACCAAATAAAAGATCCAGATGGCACCAGATAAATATCCTTATCATCATAGTGAAATTACCTCAATTCAATTGGAGTGGCAACAAAGTTAGCGAACATTACACTTGGGATATGGCAATGTTGTCCAAACAATGCAATAGCAATCCCACAAAGAAAGACCGTGACCCCTGCCACCAATAAAACTTCTTTTAGCACTTTTATTGGATAGAAATTGTGACTATACTGGCATTATATCAACATGGCTATGTAGGCATACATCATGGCTGAAATACAGATTTCAATCATATTTACTCATACATTGCCAGTGCACAGTGTAGAAAGCAGATCAGTCTACAGAAAGGACAATTATGGTCATTATAAGTGGCACGAAAATAAATACCATGAACCTACCACAAATTGCAGATCCTTATGAAACTCCAACAATAAGAGGAAAAGGTATGACTTTTATAAGTATGATGACAGTAATGATTAGTCATATTGTACTCAAATTGACACCTAGAAAACTCAAGTAATTGAAAAGCCTTTCCACTCCACTAGTGCCTAGCATGCTATAATTAGGGGTGACCATTCAGTTTCAGGTTTCAGGTTTTCGGTTCAGTATTCGGTATGGAACTGAAAAGCCGAATTTTTTCCGGTCCAAATTAAAAAAAGACCAAACCAAACCGAATTAATGTGGAAAATAGAAACAAACCGGACCAAACTAATTTGGTCCAATCTTTTAAAACCGAAGCAAACCGAATTCATATAAATAAACTCAACCGAATAATATATGTAGTTAATTAGTCTACTAAATAAAATATGATTATTAACAAAAACATTCGATTTTCACCGAAATTTAAAATGGAAAACCAAAAAGCGAACCGCATACCGAATATTTTAAAGGTAAACACCAAACCGGACCGAATGTACCGAACGAAACCGGATTGAATGAACCAAAATCGTTCGGTTCAGTTCAGTTTGGTTTTTTGGCGTCGGTTTGGTTTTGCTCACCCTTATGCTATATCATGGCTTTTCTAGCATGCCATAATATGGCTTTTCTCTCCTTCCAGGTTGGATTACCGGTTCTTTTGGCACCAGATTGCAATACAACATAATCCTTGTATTAAATACTCTCTAGGATCAGATATTTTTATTACTAAGTGGAACTAAGAATAGTTAGCCAATAAGGCTGGGCAAGAAGCTCGAAGTAAAAGAAATAGCTCACTGCTGCCAAGATTGTAAGGTTAGGACCAACAGAAAGGAAAGTTTAGGCCTAAAAGAAAGGAATTAAGAGAAAGACATAACACACATAGAGAAAGGGGAAAAATAAAATGGTCAAAAATAGCTCTAACCATCCCCACTGCTCATGTCAAGCCTTTCCTAAGTATGTAATCTTCCCAATTGTCCCAAATCCCCAACCAAAAGCATGGCAAAAAGTAAGTTACAACATTAAATTGTAAGAACTAAGAGTGACACTAATTGCCAAAGATGGGGCAAAAGAAGAGACTACGTACCAAGATCAAGATGATCTAGTTGATGGTCAAGAAGCCGTATATCTCCTCGAATGAAATAAAAGATAGAAGCAGATGCATAATCCATTACAGTCATGTCTAGTAGAAATAAGCTTTGCAAAGCAATCCATCAGCTTCTCACCTTTTCCAGGATTTTGCATGCATGTAACTCTTAGAAAGATCTACTAACTATGAAAAAGCAACTAGATCAAGAACAAGCGATTTAGCTCAGCTTATCTCGTATGTTCTACTTTTCTCATAAAAGAGTTAAATGCTAAAAAAAATTGCTTTAAGTAATATCACAAAGGTGGGGTTCTGAGGACTCTAATTGCAAAAATAAGCCCTAATGCTCTACCTAAAACATCCATTATACATTGAACACATCTGATCAAAAACATTTAAGCAGCAGATATTTCAGTGCTCTCTTTCAATTTGTGGTAATTTAATTTCATACTTTTAATTGAGTTTTTCTCAAAAAAAATTCATATTTAGGCTGCAGCAGGGCAACAAATTTGTGCTAAATAAGGAGAACAGTATCATCAGTCCTGACAAAATAACAATAAGGATAAGAAAAGCCAAATGTTTAATACATAGTTTAAATTATCTTAATTTCCATACCACAAATCGGGAAGATTCCCAACGTAAGCCCCAAAGCAGTAGAGAAAGCTAGTCGCTTTGGTTCTGCACCACTACAAGAAGAGATAACCAGAAATTTCTCAGCAATATTCAGTCGGTCAAAAAGAAGTCAGTTATCAGTTTATCATTTGCACCTGCCAATAAGAAGCAATATGCAGCTAGTTCACATCCTATACTGGCCATCAAGAGACTAATTAATGTCGTTAATCACAGGATAAGTTAAGGATCTTAGATCAATCACGATGAAGCACCTGAAGTTAAAACAGGTTCATGGACACAAAATAGCGACTATCAAGAATCAATGGACTTGATCATGGTAAGCACAAATAGAAGCAATGTGGCCTTCAACCAATTCAATGGTAAAGATCCAAAATATATATGTTTATAATTCAAGAATGATAATGGGCATTGTTCAAATCAATTTAGAAATGACTGAGCCATCGCGGTTTTAATGCAGAAAGATCTACAATTTAGTTCTGCCGCGAAATTTAGACTCGACAATCAGAAGATCATGAAATGCGTAAGCAACGCAGATCCATAGTTCCCAAAAATCTAGAATTTCTCATATCTCAGAAAACAATGTGAAGCGTTAATTAACAGGGAAACATCAAATCTCACCAGAAAGAACATGGATCCGTTTCTCCAGAAAGAAATCGCAATGATCGCAAGCAAATCTAACCAGCTATACTCGGATACACACGACAAGAGGTCAAAACCATTACCTTTTGACCATCTGCAATAGAGGATCAACAGCCTTCTTTTTGAGCCAGGGAATTACCTTCAAACTCCAAATCGGCATTTCTGCGACGAAATCCAGCCAAACTAAATCCACCCTTTTCTCCTTTTAGCTTTCTTTCAAGACAAAGTGATCCAAACCCAAGAATAACCTCTTCTTGGTCTCCTCTTACGATTCCCTTCAGACAAGAAGAACGAAACCCATGTAACAAATGATCGTCGTCGTGCGCATAGGGGAAACAGATCAAAGGAGATGGAGAGAGGAGTTTGATGGTTTCCCAATTCCAATGAGTGCAATAAATTTGGCTCCGCAACAAATATTTGGTAATCTTGATTCTCCAATAAGAGAGAGGTCAGTCGTTAGCATGCTCGTAACACTTGGTCATCCTTCATATAATCCTTTCGCCCACTTAAAACACTTTAATAATGATTAAACGATATATTATAAATTATATAATAAAATACATAAACATACCTATTACCGAGGGAGATGGTTAAATCTCATTTATATATTCACATTCAATCATCTCCGAGGGGTTATTTTTTTGACAAGATCTTATATTTTCATAGGGTTTTATGACATTTTCAAAATTTTAAGAGGTTTTGTTTGTCATATCTGATATGGAGAGCATATTTGTGTAGTCTAAACCATATACACGGTCCAATCGATACCGGAATACTAATCAATTAATCTAGTCTATCGATACCTCACTATCGATGGAATAGTTCAATCAATCAATACCTCACTACAGATTGAATGTATCAATAATCGGATCGGTAATAAGGTACTGATTGGTTGATCTCATCCATCGGTATCTCATTATCGATGGAATAGTTTAATCAATCGGTACCTCACTGCCGATTAATCTAGTTCATCGATACCTCATTACCTTAGCGATGTACACAAAACTTTATTCTTTGACATGACATCAAACCAAATATATATGGAGCCAAAATGGTAAAAAAATTCATATTTTCTACGTGGTGTGATCGTGGGCAGAAGATAAGACGGCAAAATCTGATAAAATACGGTTTAAATCTAAGCTTATATGATTGACTAATATTTACTTTCTCAGTCTTTTATCCTGTTCGAAGATCGGAAAGTCTTATTTTAACACTTTTATTTTTAAAATTCACAACCAAACACAAAAAGGAAAAGAAAAATCGCTTTACAGACAATCCAATTTCCTGAAACTCCAACTTTCATTTTCTATTTTCTGCAACAAAATATAACCAAAAACACCTTTTATTTTAGTTATTCCTGTCTCGTTTGGTATGGGGTTAGGAAAAGTGGGAATAAAATAGTAATGATTACTTGAAATAAGAAAAAGAAAAGTGTGAATAAGGAAAAAGGTGTTTGGGGATAATTCCCACACCAAACATGCCTCGTTTGTTTCATGGTAATGAAATAGGATTAGTAATCATCTAGACCCCACTTTATCCCATATTTGGTGTAATTTTAGACACGGGATAAATAATCCCATTGGAACTCCATATTTCATGCACATGGGACAAAATAATCCCATGAGAGGTGGGATATGTAATCCATGAGATAAGATCCATTGGTTTAAAAAAGTAGAAAAAAATTAAATATTTTATTAAATATTCTTCCACATTATCCTTTGTCTTCCCAAACACGGTAGAAAAGTTTAACCCCTCACGTTATCTCCCGGGCAGGGCCGCCCCAACCCCTAGGCAGTTTAGGCGGCTGTATAGGGCCCAACTTGAAAGGGCCCACCAAATTATATGTTTATTAAGAAATTTGGGCTTATATATTAAAATTTTAAGTTATCGAATTCATGTTTTATTGCTAATTAAGAATTTAGGGTTTATATATGTATTTAAAAAATCAAGTTATTGAATTTATGTTCTATTAGGTTTTTAACCTAACCGTTAGGCCCTCAAATCTTCTAATTAATGTAAAGATAGCTCTTAGGCCCCATTAAAAGGCCCCTTAGTTACCCCACTTGGAATTTGGAAAAGGCATGTACGGTTGGCAAAAACAATCTTGGGACTTGATACGGACATGTGTCCATAAATTTTGTCTTATAACTTTACTATTGACGGCTTGAATTTATATCATGAACTAAACCTTTTGAAAAAAGTTTTACTAGTAGAAAATAACAATACAATTCAAATCTTGAACTATATCAAAAGACTAGATTGTTTTTCGAATATCACTATCGTGTATAGAATATTGTTGATAATACATGTAACGGTTGTTTCTATAGAAAGAAGTTTTTCAAAAGAATCTAATAAAATCTTGTGATCAATCATGTCATAAGAAAGATTAAATGGATTAGCTATGTTATCTATTAAAAAAAAAAATTAGCTAAACTTGAATATAAAATAGGTAATTGGTGATAACACCAATTTAACAAAAATTATCATAAAAAACCCCATTAGCTTGGTTTTTAAGGTGAAAACCCCATTTATTGATCATCCTAATTAGTTATTAAGGTTGGATGACAAAAATGCCCTTATATGATTCAAAAGACTGATTGATTTAGATCCGGCGGCTGAGGTTCGCTGGAGCTTGATCGCCGGCGAGGAGGGCTCTTCGGAGTGGGGGACCGGTGCATTTGCGTTCGTGGAGGTCTCAGGACTTGATCCACCGGGTCCGATCGTGGAATACAGCTCCGATGTGGCCGGATCCAGAGGCGGCGGCGCGGTGGTTTTGGGTGGGGTTGGTCGGCACCGGAGAAGACATCTATGAGGGTGGAGAAGGTCGAAAATGGGTAGATGAGAAGATTTAGGTGAGTTTAGAGGTGGTTTGGAGGCTTTGATGTGGTCGGAGTGGCGGTGACGGAAGGTGATCGGCGGTGGGTTGATGCCAGCGTCGGAGAGGAGGGCAATAGAGGTGGTTGAGGTCGAGAATGGAGTAGGGGAGATGATCGTAGTAGTTTTCTGGTGATTTTAGGGTGGTTCGGTGGCGGGAGAGCGGCGGACGGCGAGAAGGCCGGAGCGGCTCGGGGTCGAGCCGATCAAAGCCGCAAACAAGCCGGGACGATGAAGTCCCGGCTTGCGAGTGAGCCGAGCCGAGCCAACTGAGGGAGAGAGAGAATATATGGGAAAATCGGGAATATTAGAAAACAATCCAAAAAAATTAGAAAAAAACTGGGAAAAATTAGGAAAAAGTAAGAAAAATATGAGAATAAAATATGAGAAGTGAGTTCGTCTCTCTAATCTATTTTCATCTCTCTGATCTATTTTGATCTCTCTGATCTATTTTCATCTTTGTTGATATATTTTCATCTTTATTGATCTATTTTCATCTTTGTTGATCTATTTTCATCTTTATTGATATATTTTCATCTCTCTTATCTATTTTCATCTTTGTTGATCTATTTTCATCTCTCTGATCTATTTTCATCTGTGTTGATCTATTTTCATCTCTCTGATCTATTTTCATCTTTGTCAGTTGATGTCAGATCATTTTCATCTTTGTCAGCTCATTTTCATCTTTCTCAGTTGATGTCAGCTCATTTTCATCTTTGTCAGATCATTTTCATCTTTGTCAGTCATTTTCATCTTTGTCAGTTGATGTCTGATCATTTTCATCTTTGTCAGTCATTTTCATCTTTGTCAGTTATTTTCATCTTTGTTAGCTCATTTTCATTTTTGTCAGATCATTTTCATCTTTGTCAGTTGATGTCTGATCTATTTTCATCTCTCTGATCTATTTTCATCTCTATTGATCTATTTTCATCTCTCTGATCTATTTTCATCTTTGTCAGTTGATGTCAGATCATTTTCATCTTTGTCAGCTCATTTTTATCTTTCTCAATTGATGTCAGCTCATTTTCATCTTTGTCAGATCATTTTCATCTTTGTCAGTCATTTTCATCTTTGTCAGTCATTTTCATCTTTGTCAGTTGATGTCTGATCATTTTCATCTTTCTCAGTTGATGTCAGATCATTTTCATCTTTCTCAGTTGATCTCAGCTCATTTTCATCTTTGTCAGTCATTTTCATCTTTGTCAGATCAAACCTAATTGAGCAGACCCAATCAGATGAAATACATTTTAAAAAGATGAAAATGTATTTAAAAAGATGAAAATACATTTTAAAAAGATGAAAATGAATTCAGAAATATGAAAATGCAGGAAAGATGAAAATGAATTTAGAAAGATGAAAATGAATTCAGAAAGAAGAAAATGAATTATCAAAGATGAAAATGCAAGTAAAAATATAAAAATAAATTTAAAAAGATGAAAATGAATTCAAAAATATGAAAATGCAGGAAAGATGAAAATGAATTCAGAAAGATGAAAATGAATTTAGACAGATGAAAATGCAAGTAAAAATATATAAATGAATTTAAAAACATGAAAATGAATTCAGAAAGATGAAAATGAATTCAGAAATATGAAAATACAGGAAAGATGAAAATGAATCCAGAAAGATGAAAATGAATTCAGAAAGATGAAAATAAATTATCAAAGATGAAAATGAAATAAAAATATATAAATGAATTTAAAAAGATGAAAATGAATTCAGAAAGATGAAAATGAATTCAGAAATATGAAAATGCAGGAAAGATGAAAATGAATCCAGAAAGATGAAAATGAATTCAGAAAGATGAAAATGAATTATCAAAGATGAAAATGAAATAAAAAAACATGAAAATGAAATCAGAAAGATGAAAATGAATTCAGAAAGATGAAAATGTATTTAAAAAGATGAAAATGAATTTACAAAGATGAAAATGAATTTAAAAAGATGAAAATGAATTTAAAAAGATGAAAATGAATTTAAAAAGATGAAAATGAATTTAAAAAGATGAAAATGAATTTAAAAAGATGAAAATGAATTTAGACAGATGAAAATACAAGAAAGATGAAAATGAATTTAAAAATATGAAAATAGAGTTAAAATGAAGAAAATGCATTTTTGTCAATTTTAGTTGGTCAATTTTCTAAATTTTATGTGTAATTTTGATGCGTAAATTATATTTTGATCAAAAAATTTCACAGCTCTAGCTCTCGGCTCGGATCTGGGTTCAAGTCTGGATTGCTGCATCTGGATATGATTGGATTGAGATGTGACTGAGCTTGATAGGCTGCATCAAGGCTTGGACTGAATCAATCCGATCCGGACTCAATTGGATTAGGTGTGAATCGTGTCATGCCCAACTCGCCCTGGCTGAACCAGCTCACAGGAGATGGTTGATCGGGGAAGACAACCCCGAGCGGGCTCCGATGAGGTGGTGGCCGGCGAATCTCGTCGGAACTAGCCCGAAGATGGAGGAGGAAGGGTCGCATGGGTGAAGGGGAGTCGAATCTGGTACTGGGTGGTGCTGGGGACGTCGAAGGGTGGCGGGCTCCGGTGGAGGCAGTGCTGGATCCTTGAGGAAGGCGGCGAGCTCCGATGGAGGCCTTGCTGGATTCGAGAGGAGGACGGTCGTGGGGCGTCGATGCGCGCTGTCGAGGATGGTTGGGCGGCGGGGTGACGAGGATTGTCTCGCCGGAGGAGAGAGAGGAGAGAGAAAAGGGTGGAATAAAAAAAAAAATTTAAAACTATGAAAAAGGGTATTATTGTCTTTTTGAGGTGATTTGGGTTATTCATCTGAAAAAGGTGAAGGTAGGATTTTTGACAAGAAACATGGGGTCTTAGACAAAGAGGGGGCTAAATTTGGGGTTTTGGCCTAAAATCCCAACATAAAAATATAATCAGTACTTGCGCATACCAAAAAGCTAGAAGGATGATTTTTAAATAAATTTATCATATTTAATTAATTTTTTATTAACTATGATTAGTAAATACTTAAAGGGCTCATTTGAATTATTTACCTATCTCAAAATTGACTGAGCCGACTCTGCTACCGGAGATTATACGCACTCCTATGAAACAAATGTGCCTTGTTTTTTTTTTCCAAAGCAGATGGCTGGGGACTCCTAAATCCGATTTCTGACATTTGTCAATTAGTTAATGCCGGGAAGATGAACTAAAATAAACCAGTGAAAAACAATGAATTCATGGTTTCCAAATTCCCATCATTCTCAAATCTTCTATCTGCTACTGTTCTCTAGATACAAGAATATTCTTCTTTTTTTTTGACTTAAGGTGGGCAAATCTCAATCTGAAGATAGACACACATTCCATGAGAACAGTGCAATGCAATCTGCCAATCTCGAGGTTTCTCAAGACTGATGAGCCCTTGGAGAAGTGAGAGGAAATAACGGCAGCAACTCCGGCGGCGGAGCCGCAGCATTCCTCATCCTCGACCGCGGCGAAGGATGCAGATAAAACCGCCTATCCTTGATCGCCTTCTCTTCTTCTTCCTCGTTCAGCTCCGGCGATGGCGCCTCTGTAGAAGCTGCAGTCTCTCTGTCGCATAGAAGAAGCTTTGACAAGCGACTAGAAGGCGATAAGGTCGGCGACAAGCCCAATTCCATGGCTTGTTGAAGAGTGTTGGGCTTAAGCATCATCAGCTTCGGCTTCATGCCTTGCCGCCTTTCGTAGAGCTTAAACGCCGGTCTACGGACTCCAGTGAAGCTAGGGGACGACGGCGGCGTGGCTACAGAGTGGTTGCCATTGCTTGGCGCCATTGTTGTTGTTGTTGTTGTTGTTGTTGCTGTCAATGTTGTTAAGGTCGTTGTCGATGATGGTAGAGGTGATGATGATGGGTGGCGTAGGGAGTCGTCGTGTGGGCCGGTGAGACGCTGGACGAGCTCGCGGAAGGTGCTGGCGTCTGTCTGAACGAAGGTCGTGGAAGGGGTGGCGGTGGGGCGGATGTCGTTGACAGGCGCCGCCGCTTTCTCCATGCTTTGGTTATTGCGTGAAGCAAACGTTTTGGGCGGCCCAGGAAAGAAGCCTCTGCGCAGAAAGCATGGACCATTAAGCTGATGTATATCATCATTACAAAAAAATTGCCAAAAGAAAATTATGGGTTCTTAAGAAGTTATTTATTTAACAAAGTGGTCTGCTGTCACGAAAAAACTCTAGCCATCCAACCTAAAAACATAAATCAATCGACGAGAGCGAGTTTATATTAATATAGTTTAAAAGTGTTCTAAAAACACCAAATATCGAATGCGAAGAAATTTCAGAAACTATTAGCTTTTCTTTCTCACTTTCTGCAAACAAAAATACACTAAGCCTCTCAGAGTATTGTGGAACAGAAAAGGCCCCATGAAAGAACAGGAGATGCACCTTTGGTAGCTTCTTTACGAGTAGAGACCGATCGATTTTGCCGTTGTATTTGTAGGGTTCAGTTGATCTGCTTCATCCTAATCAAAGAAGAAGATGTTGGCTATGCAGAGATTGCCCAACCTGCAATTTAAGATCCCAGACATCAATGTGGATGCTTTTCCAACCATGGTCAGTTCAAGGGGCATGTCTTAAAATCAAAGACCAATTTAAAATAGATGATTAAGCTATGGTGAATGATTGAAGGCTGCCAAACATGTCTGTCTAGTCTTTCCTAGAAGAAGGGGTTTTGCGTGTGCCACACACTAAAGCAATTCATTTATCCTCACGGCTCCATTATGAGACCATGGAATTCAAGCTTCCATTCATAACTTAATCAGATGTCTTAAAATGAAAATTCCAGCTAAGACAGCTAAGTTTGATGAGTGTATGGTGATTGGATTTCTCACATCAATCCATGGAGGAAGGCTTCCTTGAAGAAAGAAGAAACGAGAAAGAATAAAAAAACAAAGAATGTAGTCAATTTAGAAGTCCAGACAAATCATTTTCTGGCAACAGCAAACATTCTTTTCGTATTCGGCTGCCGCGTAGAAACAACTCTCTTGGCATCTATAATAAATAATCATAACCACAACAAGAATAACAACGACATGATTCAGATACAAAAAATGAAATTAAGTATGATTTTACTTAAAAAAGATTGAATTAGAACAATGTCAACCTTCAAAAACGAAAATAAGAGAATTCGTGTTAATGTAACTCTGATGCCTTAATTTTCAGAAATGGTGACTTTCCTTCGTGTGCTTGATCAAGAACTAGAATTGGAGAGGCAACTTAAAAGTAAAAGATCAAGACTTCTACCTCCAATCAACAATAATATAATTAATTTCAAAACCCAAAGAACATGGAATTTTCTTAAGATCCCCTAAATCAAAAGCATTTGAAACCATGTTGATTTCTCCATCAGAAACCATAATCCAAACACCAAACACAACTAGTTTCAAAGCCTAAAGAACTTGAAATTTTCTGAAAAAAAAAGTCCTGAATCAAAACCATTTGAAACCATGCTGGTTTCCATCAGAAACCAAAATCCAAACACCAAGCATGCATCAGCCCCTAGATGATCTTCCCTAGTTTAGCAAAAGAACTGCATTCTTTCTGCAAACCCAGCATTTCTATTGACCAAGTCATGCTTTTCATATAAATACAAACAACATAAACACCCATTGAATTGAAAAGTTTTCCAAAATTCTTTGTAAACACCAATTAAATAAACCCTTTGACAAAAGAACAACAGCAATCATTCAACAGGGAATGATTCAAAGTAAGAAAAACGCACCAAACTTTATCTTCCTCCTGTGCTCCAGCCAGAGATGAAGAACAGACAGGGAATTATTCAAAACAAATCATATATAAAAGAAGCTTTGATCGAAAACCTCAACACACACACACACACACACACACTCTCTCTCTCTCTCTCTCTCTCTCTCTCTCTCTCTCTCTCTCTCTCTCTCTCTTCTTCTTCTTCTTCTTTTCTTGCTGGAGAAGAGAAGGAATGATGAGAGAGAGAGCCAGCAACTGAATAGACTTTAACGCCACCAGATGCACCGCCAGAACATCTTAGCTGTGAGGGAACGACCAAGTTTGAGCCCATTGTTTCCGGTGCTTAGAATTGGTTGCGTAGGTTGTGTTGCTCAAAAATTGTAACAGGTTGCTTGCCTAAAACGGGTCTGGCGGAACACCGGAATCCGGAAATCCAGCGGAGAAGGAAGAGACCTTTTTGACTCGGTTGACTCCAAAAGGAAAAAACGGTTATAAAAAACGCGGGGGATTCGTTAAAGAAAGGCAGAGAAATTAGAAAACTATTAACCATGATGACGCATGGTCAAGTGATTTAATGATGGATTTGGATGCTATCATTAGGATAACCAAGGTTTAACTTGAGTTGTATCAAGGAATTATTAGGGAGAGCCCAAGATAATTAGCTGAATCATTATTGATATCCAACAATTTTAAGTCATCAATGCCTTAGTTCAAATCATTTCTAATTGTATTTCATTATTTTCACAGCGGTGATTTCATCTCTGTTTGAGAGGATTGGTCGAAAAAGTTCAATGTTCAAATTGTTTGCTTCTTCTCACCGGCAGCTGCTTGCTTGACTTAAATTGAAATGTAATTGATTAGATCCCAAAACCACCGACGACTTAGGACCATCAACCTATCTTGATCAACACAAGAAGTAGTACAATACCACAATCCATCGCCGTTGTGCTGTTGTTTCTAATAGAAGACTCATGCGTGTGGTAATGGAGGTCTTGAAGCCACCAAAACCCAAGAGACAAATATGCCAGAAATAGGTAGATGTTCACACTGCTAGTTAACCAATTGAACCAGTTTCACCCTCTTTCAATCATTAATGCAAGGCCAGCCTTTTTAGGATCCGTTTGGATTGAGGATCGAATAAATTTGTATATTGGATAAAATAAAAGTTATACAAACATTAAAGATAGTTATATAAAATTATAAATAAAATATTTAAATGCATAAATGAGGTTTATGCGTACTCATGCTCGATCCAAACGGACCCGTGAAGTCTTTAGATACTTTTATCACAAATATGGGAAAGTCCTGTAGTTATTTCATTTATCAAAAGTCAAGATATCAAATCTTGAAGAATGTATACCTTTAAAAGTCAAGATATCAAATCTTGAAGAATGTATACCTTTAAAAGTCAAGATATCAAATCTTGAAGAATGTACCTTACAATGTAAGTGTGTGTACTTCAAGGTAAAGGAAAACCTTCTTCAAGGCATTCGGTCTTCAGGTCCTGCATGAGGCCCTGGAGAAGGGATGGGTTACTTGTGACGATGGCATCTACATGTTCAAACAACATCCTCCGCATGGAGTCACCATCATCGACGGTCCAAGTGTAAACTTTCTTTCCCCACCTGCCATTGCACCAACTCATTATGCTTAGTTACTATCAGCTCCTGACACAAGTCATCTTATAGACCTCAATTCAGACGTAATGCTTGCAGGCTTGCAGCAGTGCCACTCACCTGTGCAAGATATTGACAAGTTTCTCATCGACCAAAGGGTGATAAACGCCAACTACCCCTGCGTCTTTTATCCTCAGTAAGTTGTTTGTGGGGCCACTTAAGTGATCTTTCAGGAAGATGTACCCAACCTGTAGTGCAGGAAATAAAGGATCACCTCAAAATGAAGGTTTATCATTCAATGAACGCAAATGTACAGGAGACAGAAATCCAAGAAACTTAAGACAGATATTTTCGGTTTAAAGTCTATAGATATATAAATAAATTTTCTGAAGCAACTCCATCAATCCATGGAGAGTGAAAATTCAAAAGAAATCTGACCATAACATCTTGAGATAGCTTGATTACATCTCCAACCAAAATGTCACTCTTTGCCCAGACAAGACAATTTCTGCATTGACTTTTCTCAACCTGCCAACATCAGTTGATGAGTAACTTATTGACAAGATAGTAGCAATCATAATCACAATACTTAAAACAGCATAAACCTCCAAATGACAACAGCAAGATGATATAAACAAGGGCCTAAGCTATGCCTTCTCATACTGTTTTGGTGTCAGCAAACTGAGCCAAACCTTTGATGCGCATATTCCGACTTCACTGATGCATAGCATTCTATCTTTTACCGAACAAGCACTCAAGACCTCGTTAATCCAAAGAAACTTACCATTAAGCCAAAGGCTAAATTTCCCCACGATATATTTAATATATTGATTTGGAAGACTTGAAATCATGCGCACAGCAGACAAGCTCATTAAATGCTGCCATATCATGCACACAGCAGACAAGCTCATTAAATGCTGCCATATTTCTCCTAGCTTGTCTTATTTCCTATTACTTTCTATATTAGGGATAGCAGAAAGCGACATAAATCCTATTCGGAGACCCAGAGCATAGCCATAAACATAGATATCAAGCTAGATGACAACTCCTATTTAACTTACAAGGGACAATATATCCTCTGCTAAGCCCTTCTCATATGATGGAGGTCCGACTTTGGCATCCAAAATTACTTGCCTAACTGAGCTCGATACCAACTGAAAGAGATTCGAAAATTCAATTGTCAGATAGTGGTCAGCATAGCAAATAAATTAATATATCGGTTGAAAACTTTAGAGGAAAACACAATTGTCTGATATGAGGAGTGTGAGCTTGTGTTGTGTGTGATATGCGTATTTGCTCGCGCCCACGTGCATCATATGTATGTGTGTACACAGACACACACAGACACACACACACACACACACACACACACAGACATACATACACACACTCACACACACTCACATATATATATATATATATATATATATATATATAGAGAGAGAGAGAGAGAGAGAGAGAGAGAGAGAGAGAGAGTACAGCTAGAGCATTCTCAAGTGTAGGAACTTCTTGTTTGTGAAGTTCTTGTCCGAAACCAAAGCCTGCATCGAGTCTGTTTATCTACACCACAGAACTTAAAAAATATCCTTTCAAAATATTTCTCAAACAGCCAAAGGAATCAAAAGGCAATCTTCCATGGAAAAAATCATGTTAGCTTTCAAATTCTGTCATAATTAAAAAGTCATCGAGCCATTATCTAACTTCCTTGCAGATAATCACTATGCTGCACTAAACACGCACATGCAACCTGTGGTCAAGCAAAGTTTAAACAAATAAAGAAAGGACATAGAAGTGCATAACATATTTGCATAGGAAAACATCAAATGCATTGGTAAACTTAGTGATACTGGTCCCACACTATCTGTAAGTCAATGTTGTTTTTCTCTACAATATCTTTTTATTTTATTTATATAGCATAAGCATGCACACATATAACTTCAAATTTGTTCTCTTTCTGCAGAAAATTATGAAACAACCACCTGGATTCGTGATGTCCTCATAAGCCAGCAGCATCAATTTATTTTATACTTCAAAGAAACACTGCCAGGAAGACCAGTAGTTACGTCATCTTCATCAGACTTAGAGAGAGCATTTTAACTCAGAATCATATTGTATCCTGCGAATTATTTCAAAGGCCTCGGAAATTTAGTGTTAAAAGCTTGCCACTTCAAAATCATGCAGCTTTCACTTCAATAGGGCCTTTTGTTACGCAAACCATTTTGAGTGAGATTATGATAAAGCTCTATGTCGAGATTACGAGTTTTTTGCAATATAAAATTATCACACATCTTTTCAAAATAAAGTATATGTCATTAATTTTCAATTGTTAAGAGCATTTACAACCTAAGTGCCAAACCACGTTAGCTCTAGCATAACTATCAATATCCAAAATTCAGCACATGAGTTTGACAAATTAAGCAAAATATTCTTACCTTTTCCATGCTCATGTGGCCAACCTTTGCAGTTTTATTACCAGACATCCTTTGTAGATCCCTGCCTGTGTCATGTGAGGATCAGTTGACAGCCATAGTGCCAAAAAAGAAAGTAACGAAAGAAGTATTTCCAGAATTTCAATGGCGGTGATCTTTTATTGACCTTGCAAAAGGAAATAAATTGAAAAATGAGAAGGTGATTGGCTTGACTACAACTCCAAAGTTTATTTTTTAAGTTTAACTCCAAATCACACAGAGAGCAGCTAAAGAAATAAAAAGCTAAAGACCAAAGTAATCAGGAGGAAGAGTTTAGAATTTGTTGAACTTGGCTTCAAAACCCATTGGCTGTAACTTGATAAATCAACATATACAAGCAGAAACTCACATCTGCCACAACTTTGGCAGTTGTGGACTGTGATATAAGTAGGAAGTGTCACATCACAAGTAAGTTGGCGTCTCTCTTAATTGTATGTTAAAAAGCACAATGCTTATTTTCTTATAGAAGTGATTGACCTATTTAGCATCGAGGAGACTCTACGCCTTGGAGCTCATATACTTAACATGTAACCTACCGAAACAATTTCCTTTTAGGCTTTAGTTCTCAAAAGGAAGATTGCCAACTTCAAATGGTTTGGTGGGTTTAATCTCATACCATGAGAATGCCCGGATTGTGGAAATATAAAGAGATAAGCTTGAATTATCAAAGAAAAAGTTAAAAAAGCAGAAGCTGAGATATACCTGTCATGAAGAGCAAATAATATCCCATCTGAAGAACGAGATACATCAATCTCAATACAATCAACATGAGAAAGAAGAGCAACCTGATAAGCATCTATCTGCTCAGGAACAAGGAAAGTTAGTGGTGCTCCAGAATTTCACACTTTCAATGTAATCTTGTCTATATCTCATCACTGGAAGAGATTATCAGTAAACAACCACATTTTTCCTTCCACGCATGAGCGCCACAAAGTTGAGACTACAACAATGTGATATGCAACCTTATAAGCAGCTAACCAAAAACACATTAAGAAAATCAACATGATGTTTTAGCTCCCAAACTCATGCCTTGTTGCTTTCTTTCCTACATTTCAAGCTAATTTCTCACCATGCTCCTCGGACAAAATGATTCAAGCTTCAAAACCTGAAATCATCTGCTATTCATACCATATTCAGCTGCGTAATTTTGATTATTATATGGATGATCTCCTTATACTTTCTTCACATAGAAAATTTGATTATTATATCTCCTGAAGCCTCTGTTAGACCAGTTACTGATTATTACTGAATAAATTTTAGTTGCTTCCATCCATCCAAAACTAAAACACCTATTCATCTGCCTGTCAACACTTTTGTCCATTACAAAAGCAAAGCCAGTTCAGCTTTTCTCTTCGCTCTCCTCTCTATCTAAAATGAAAAACAGCAATCCTATACTCCTTATATACTTCATGACCAAAAACAAGTAGTTCGTATTCCCATTACAAGCTTTTCGCATTTAGCCACATCCACATTAGAAAGCAAAACAAGCAAATAAGTTACAAGGTGAAAGCAGCAATCCTACAAGCACGAGACAAGATAACAAAGCCAACAATGAGGCTTACAGTGTTGGGAGCCGCCTTGCTGGAGTCGCCGCCATGGGCACAGACGAGGGGAGGGTTCTCCAGCCACCCACACTTCCTCATCCGCATCTACACCAACCAAAGATCAAACTTAACAATCCTCAGGATTTCGATCCAAAGCCAATACATGATTTTTCCAACAGATCCGAGGAGATCGGAGGCCGTACCTGCTGAAAACGCCGGAGGCGGAAATGAAAGAAGACGGGAGGGATGAGTGCGACGAAGGCCAAGACGAGGAGGAGGCGGAGTACTAGCCTTCTCGACCTAATAATCCTCGGGAGACTCAACCTCTTCGGCCTATGAGAAGGAGGGAGGAGAGGTGGCGGAGGTCTCCTCCATGGACGGGGAAAGCCCAGCCCTCTCATCGTCTACTCGAGTAGTCCGAAAGAAAAATGAATTGTGGACATGTACTCCGCCTCAGTACATGTACACTGCACATGCCTGGCTGCAGGCCGGTCAATCTTGGCCGAGTTGACAAGGTTCTTAGCTGGCCATTTAGGCCCGTTTGGCATGCGATTAGAAAAAAAGGAAGAAGGAAAAAATAGGGTTTGACGGTAGGTCTTAATTTTTTTTTGATATGACAATAGGAGCGATGAGATGAAAATGCCCCTACCCCTATAATCCCCCCAACCCCCCTATAATCCCCCGGTCGGCGACCCCCCTAGCCCACCACCGTCGGCGGCGGCATCGGAAAGTGCAGCAGAAATTTTTCTTTGAGTTCTCCTCAATGATGACGTCAAGACCCTTTTTGACGAGCCCTCCTTCGTCTTCTTCACATGCAAACACACAAGAAGACACAGTGTAGGTGATGAGACGTGGAAAGTGTCGCGGCTTAACGCGCCCGATCAAAATTACAAATTTATAATCGAACTACTAACTAACTACTTTTGGGGTAGCTAGTGGTGAGTCCGTGTCGAATTCTCAGGAATGCGTATGGAAACAATTAAACTACTAACCTCAATCTAAGTGTTCTTACAAGGATAATAAAAGAAATGGTTTTGAGTTTTAGGATATGATAGCTAAGAAAGCATGTAAATGATTCAATGGATAGAAAGAGGTCCTAGGGAATCCCAATCCGGATTAGGCTCAATCGTAGCTTTCTAATGGATTAAGATGCGCAATCCTATCGAGACACTACAATATCAACTACCTTGTGGCTAACAAAGGTCGTCGCTAACGAATAACTGGTTAAAGACTATCCGTCGCACTAGGAATATGCTAGAAAGTCGACGATCGAGGGATTAGCTTCGATCATCGCCAACGAGAGGTCGGGTTAGGATCATCTCGTCGCAAGGAATTCGATTGTATAGAATATGGTAATGGATCGAGATGGTTGATAAGACGTGAAAAGTGCATAAATCACCTTTTCAACTTGGCCTTGTTAATCTCCGAGCAAGGCCTTACTGACGATTATTACCCTATGACAGGTACAAGAGCCCTCAACGAGGATTGGATCAAGTTCCGAGCTTAAACGATGTCATTCGGGCCAGTTTTTATGAAGAAGATCGATCCTTTATTGAAGAAGGATCGATCCTTTGAAGTACATTAAGAAGAATCCAATTGGGACAACAAGGATCGATCCTCCATAAAAAGAAGATCGATCCCTTATGCGCATTTTTCAGCGACAGAGCGCAAGTTTCTGAAGGATCGATCCTCACTATGGGAAGGATCGATCTCTTATGTGCATTTTCCAGTGACAGAACGCAACATTCTCTAGGATCGATATCCATCCACTATAGGATCGATCTTCATCGGGGCGCAGGCAGAACTCAAGAGCAAAGATCGATCCTTTCCTATAGGAGGATCGATCCTCCACGGGACCAGCGATCACACGGAAGAGGAAGATCGATCCTCTACCTTACAAGGATCGATCCTTTTGTGCCAGCCGAGCAAAATCAATGGTCCAGATCTAATCCGATTGGGGGAGGCTTGTTTACTATAAATAGACCCCTTAGGCTTGTCTGCATGTTCTACCAGAACATGACAGCCATCGCCTACGGGGATGAGCGGGACGACGCTGTCGATGGTTACTTCCCATGCCTTGGTTTCACTTCCGTTATTGATGGGGTTGATGTTACCTTGACGGACAAGGCCATCTGCGAGGTTTTGGCAATTCCGTCACGTTGCCCCGGTCTTCATAAGCTGCAGCCCGAGGAGTTGTTCCGTCATGACTTCGAGGCTCATCTCATCCTCAACCTGGATCGCATAAGCCGGGGCAAATTTACTCGGGCAGAGCTGTCGCCTCAATTTTGGCTGTTCGACGATATTTTGCATCGGAATGTCTTCCAGAATGGCCATGACCAATATCGAACTGGTAATTGGCTATGCATACTGTGGTTGTTGGCCAAAGATTGGGCGGTCAACATACCTCAGCAGATTTTACAGGACATGTTGTAGTTTTACTGCGGGGCAATCAGGGACAAGACGACGAGCTATGCCAAGAAAGCCATCCCGCACCCGTGCCTCATTTCGGCTTTTCTGGCGAGCCAGGACCTGGTCCCTGAGGGCGAGCTGACTGTCTCAGAGGAGGCCCTCAGGTTTGCACGCTTCGGTGGCCCCACTTGGGGCAAGGTCCTCGGCCATATGAGGAAGGCCGGTGCGCCAGTCCGGCAGCCGCGTCCTCGGTGTCCCCCGCCAGAGTTCGGACCAGTGGAGCACCCTACCATGGGTGAGATCTATCGGGAGCACCGGGCGTTTCAGGATGCAGTACTGCAGCGCTTGGACGAGGTAGACACGCGCGACGCCGTCCTTCACCAGGACATCACCGCACTTCACCAGGTCGCCTCGAGTATCCTCGCGCGTCTCGATGCCATCCATCCTTCACCTTCGCCGGTCACTGCTATTGTTCCTTTCCGACCTCTTACCTTTCCAGACCCGAGACCTTAGGGATGATAGACTATATCTAGGGGTATTTTCTGGATGGTTGGAGTGTATCTCTTTTTGTGCTTGGAGGGTGGGTAACTTTTTGTATTCCATTGCTCTACTTTTGTATATGGTTGGCATCGATGATAGTGGATATATATATACATGATTTTTGGTATGGGGGTGTGCCCCGGGTGTGGATGTATGTATATGAATGTGGATGTATGTTTGTAAATGAAGAGTGGTGTGGATGCATTTCTGTATTTCAATTTGAATGAATGTAAAAATGTTGGATGCAAATGGCATCTTTGTACAGCCCTTGGGCTTATTGAATAAATAGAGGGAACGCTGCCCAATTTTTCTCAAAAAATTTTCATATCTATTCTTTGATTTCCATAATGCTATGAGGGTATCTCCTCTATGTTTTTACAGGGCATACGAGCTATGGATAGCAACGCAAAATACGACATTTTGATATCACAACATTACTGTTTTTCACGACTAACCTTGACCCTAACTCCTTTCATACCTTTCGTCAAGGTTACATTTTCGTCCATATCGTCACAAGGTTATCTCTACACTTTACCCTTCTTCCGTGCTTGAGGAAAAACCCGCTTAAGTTAGGGGGTATGATTGTATCATGTTTATAGATAACCTGTGATCGATCTACAGTGAGTCACACGTTTATTTGATTGGTAAATATGCGAAAAATTTTCAATTCTTATGCTAGCATGGATGACTATTGCATAATTCATCTTGATTCTCATGCGTTGTAAAATTTGGCAAATCATTTCATGAGTAGTGTTATTCTTCTACTTTAATTCTTCTTGTCATGCATTAAGGACATTTGAGTGATCCAATCCACTTGTGCACTTACACTTGTATGAGGGGGCAAGTAGTGTTTGATTGGGGGAACCTTGATAGATTGGGGGTCCAAGGCTATTTACACTCGATTGAGATGACTTGTAGTAGCGCTCGAAGCCAAGTTAGAGGCCGAGAGCCAGGTTAATAAAAGTGACTAGTCTTGATTCGTAGCCTTCTAGGCTCGAGTAGTTAGATCCGAGGGGTGCTTCAACACCTAATGCCCCAAAGCCATCTGGCTTGGGAGTCATTGATCTAACACTCGTTAAATGAGCCTAGTAGAAAGCTTAAGGGATCAAGGCATTGCACAGTCACGGTAGTATCAAATAAAAGATTGTTGGTCAACTGTGATTCGTGGCCTGCTAGGTTCGAGAAATTAAGGCCGAGGAGTGCCTCAACACCTAGTGCCTTTAGGTCATCTGACCGAGGAGCCACTGGCCCAAATCTCGTTACATGGGTCTAGTAGAAAGCCTAAGGGATCATGGCATTGCACGACCACTGGTTTTAGTTAGAAAAAAAAAACAAGAAGAAAAGAGAAAAAAAAAAGAGGAAAAGAAAAAAAGAAAAGAACAAAGATTTTATTTTAAATAAAACTTGTCATTTGTTCAACCGGTGTGAAACGCTAAGGATGTCTAGTTTTGATTGGAACCCTACTTGAATGACTATGAGACCCCGAATACTTGAGTAGCAACTTTCACTACACGGATTACTTAGATGAGCTTTGATCTTGGTCAAGTGCTTTGAAGTGTTTGAATGATGCTATTGATGGAATTATTCGCTTGCATTTTACTTGTACTATGGGTTGATGGATGGAGCTATGCATTCGAATCTATGTGTGCATATGAATGAATCTTGATTGCATAGGAACCAAAGCTATTTGAGAAGTGACTAATTGTTGATCGGGTGATTGCTCTTTAATAGTTTCTTATTTCTTCTCTTTCCCTTCAAGTTATTTTTCTTTTGCTTTGCTCGAGGACTAGCAAAGTTCAAGTTAGGGGGTGTGATAAGACGTGAAAAGTGCATAAATCACCCTTTCAACTTGGCCTTGTTAGTCTCCGAGCAAGGCCTTACTGACGATTATTACCCTATGACAGGTACAAGAGCCCTCAACGAGGATTGGATCAAGTTTCGAGCTTAAACGATGTCATTCGGGCCAGTTTTTATGAAGAAGATCGATCCTTTATTGAGGAAGGATCGATCCTTTGAAGTACATTAAGAAGAATCCAATCGGGACAACAAGGATCGATCCTCCATAAAGAGAAGATCGATCCCTTATGCGCATTTTTCAGCGACAAAGCGCAAGTTTCTGAAGGATCGATCCTCACTATGGGAAGGATCGATCTCTTATGTGCATTTTCCAGTGACAGAACGCAACATTCTTTAGGATCGATCTCCATCCACTATAGGATCGATCTTCATCGGGGCGCAGCCAGAACTCAAGAGCAAAGATCGATCCTTTCCTATAGGAGGATCGATCCTCCACGGGACCAGCGATCACACAGAAGAGGAAGATCGATCCTCTACCTTACAAGAATCGATCCTTTTGTGTCAGCCGAGCAAAATCAATGGTCCAGATCTAATCCGAGTGAGGGAGGCTTGTTTACTATAAATAGACCCCTTATGGGGGATTTTAGGGATCCTCTCTTAGTCCTTTCTCCAGCCTTTCTAGTTTCCTTACCCAATTGAGAGGAGGACTTCTTGGAGGAAATCCATGGGAGGAGAGCTTCATCAACCTCCATCCATGGATCGATCCAAGATGAGTAGCTAACTTCCTTTCTCTTGGGATTTCCATGTAGTTGTAGGATTCTTTTGTAGTTTTCTTAGGGTTTTTGATGTGTAATTTTTGGGAATGATCTATTGTATGGATTTGAGCATGATTTCTATATCTTTGTACATGGATCTTATATGTTGAATGGATGAATGCCCTTATTAGGTATGAGTTAGAACTTGTGCATGATAAGTGTTTGTTGTTATGCCCCAATGAGTTGGATGTGCTAGAAACACATCCAATTCCATTGGGAGGATGAACATCCCTAGATTAGAGATTAGGGATGCTAGAACCATCCCTATCTCTCTAATTAGAGGATCCATTCTATCTTTATCTTGCATTGGATTCGAGGTGCTAGAACCATCTCGATCCAATGCCCGACCCCATACAATACCTTTTCCTTGCGACGAATCGATCTTAATCGAAGGTTCGTCAGCGACGATAGAAGCTAATCACTCATTCGTCGACTTTGTGAATGTGATTCTTTCCGACGGATGATTCTAACCCAACTTCCGTTGAGCGATAAGTGAGGCTAACCACCCGCTTGTCGACTTCTAGATTCGATCGTCCCAATTGGATTACACACCTCAATTCCTTAGGAAGCTACACTAGAACCTACAATGAAATGGAAATCCCAAGGCTTCTCCATATTAGTTTTATTTCTCTATACTTAGTTAATTACTTTAATCGTCATTAATCCAAAATCCAAATTATTTTAGCTAATTGCTTGGAGTTATCTATCGAGTACGTTAGTCAATTCTCATTTCCCTGTGGATCGACCCGGACTCCCGCTAACTACGTAGTAGTTAGTTAGGATTCGGTATAAATTGTAATCTCGACGTCCTAGTCACTTTTAACGACGAGTGGTTTGGGCGCATCAATGGTTCTAGCATCTCGAATCCAAAACACTACAAAAGATAAGATAGATGCTAGGTTAGATGTGAATTGGAGTGGTTCTAGCACAACCAAGTCCCTAACCTAGAGTCAAGCCTCCATTCAACACAAGTGGCCATGGTTCTAGCACAACCTACTCATTGGGGAATATCAACAAACACCTATTGGGCACAAGGTTCTAGCTTATGAATACCAAAGAATTCATCCATCCAACATTAGAATTCAGCTACAAAGATGAGAAAGTAAGCATAGATCCAAACAACTATTGTCTCAATATGGATTACAACATCCAAATCCAAAGAAACCTACAAATAAAATCTAAAGCATCATAGTATTCCACTAGGTAAATAGATTAGCTACTCATCTTCGATGGAGAAGCCATGGAGAAGAGATGGATCCTCCTCTTCTTCATCAATCTCCTCCCTCTTGGATGAGAGCTCACTTCCTTGCCCAAGGGGGTTGCCCCTTTCCTTAACCTCTTCTTGTCCAAAGGAATCCCCCAATAAGAGCCCAAAGTTTGGTATTTATAGCTCTCAAGCTTCTCCCCTTCGGATTACATCTGGGCCCTTCATTTTGCTTAACTGGCAATGAAAGACCGATCTTCTAGGGGTGAAGATCGATATTTTCATCACATATAGTTGGCTGCGCCCGAGGAAGATCGATATTTTCATCACATATAGTTGGCTGCGCCCGAGGAAGATCGATCTTATATAAGGAGAAGATCAATCTTTAGAATTGTTGCTCTCTGTCATCTCTGCTACAGTACAAAGATCGATTTTCATAGGGGAAGAAGATCGATCTTATTTCCTGCGTATTATCTCTTTTGCCACTCAGCACTGCGCATTGGTACCAAAAATGCCATAACTTCATCTAGAAAACTCAGAATCATGAGCCGTAAAATTCTCCAGAAACTAGACTTCCAGAGCTTTCCAATCATATATGTCACATTATCTAACTCTTCCTGAGAAGGTACAGTTTAATCTTTGAAGTTGACCCATGTACCTAAATGTGCTCGAATAGGCTCGTTTACGCTCCAAAGTTGATCTAACTTCTGTTGAGGGCTTTTGTACCTGAAATACCATCAAGATTATTAGAAATACCTTGCTTGAAGACTAATAAAGGTAAATTAAGGGCTTAATTTGTGTACTGTTCACGTCTCATCAGTAGGCAAAGGATTTCGCCCGCCCCTTTATTGATGCAATTGTACAAGAGAAGCTCTCAACTCTCTCTCCCAAGCCCTTGGTTTATAATCACTCAATTACAAAGGAACCAAACCCTAAGCCACCGTCCAGATCCAGCTTGATCATGGCCGGCTGTCCCTTTTATAGAGGAAGGCTCCAAGCCTTTCCCTTTCGAAGAGGACTTCTTGTCCAACACCAACTGTCATGCCCCGCCCTGGGGTATACCCACCCCGACCACGGGATGCGAAGAAAACCTGTTCTATACTAACACAACATACTCCACCTGCTCCCAACCATCACAATCTAATCCATAATAAAATCATTACATTCATCCCGACATATAATCACAATCTAAACCAATCTTCTCAAAGTCATATTCACCAACTCATTACAGGACAATCCAATAATTTATTACAACATTCTGGTTTCAATAACATAAATCAAATTAATAATTAATCTCAATAATCCCAACATCAATACAAACTTCAAATGGATTAAATGGAAAATAAATAAATTGAAATCCATGATGAATCCTCCAATGAGCTCAAGCTCGGGCGTCACCACCTGATGAACCTGCAAAAGTAGGGGTGAGCAAAAAGCCCAGTAGGCAACTATCTAACACCACACAAGAAACTAACTAATAACTAACATAAATAAGCAAGAAATCTGACGCCTAAGTCTTAGCTCAAGGGAAGTCACAACCTAAGCCCAAGCTCAAGGGAAGTCACGCCTAAGTATGAGCAACTAAGTTATGCTCTCTGAGTATGTGGGCAAAAGAAACAACAGAGAGGAGAGAAGAGAGACTCCAAATGGACTTAAGAACTATTTCCAGTTCCCGCGGCCACCCCATTCTCCCATTCACGAAGCCCACCATAAGGAGGGA
This sequence comes from Narthecium ossifragum, assembly GCA_963920575.1. Classification (NCBI taxonomy): domain Eukaryota; kingdom Viridiplantae; phylum Streptophyta; class Magnoliopsida; order Dioscoreales; family Nartheciaceae; genus Narthecium; species Narthecium ossifragum. Next base: position 18,729,220 of record OY986969.1, read on the forward strand.
ATCCGATTCCACCAGAAGTTCCGAGATGCCCCGTTTCCGTGCTTCCCTCAACCCTCCCTCAATCGCCGCTAATTCCGCTTCAACAACCAATGACGCCAAGGTGCAGCCATGCCAAGTCCAAATAGGCGGTGAAGACAGGTTGGAGAAGCAGACAGCTCCTAATCCCGCGTCTCCAACAAGCAGGGAGGCATCGGTTTGCAAAACAAAAGCAAGACAAGGTGGATCCCGGCTTGGATTAAACCTGATCGTTGCTCGCTTTGAGTTTGCCAAAGTGAACTCCTTGACTTGCATGGATATCAATCGTGCTAGCTGGACCTGAGTGTTGAGTTGCTCACCAAAAACTCCATTGTTTCTCTCCTTCCATAGCCACCAAAGAGTGTATGTTGCCCAACATTTACGATCCTCCATACCGAGTCGACAAGAGGCTGCAAACAAATCCCAGCAAGCATCTACATCGATCGGCATCTCTCTTCCCTGCTCACCATCACCCAAACGTCTCTTGCGAACCAACAATCAAAGAATAGGTGATCAAGGGTGTCAAAAGCCTGACCACATCTCCATCAAGAAGGACTCCCCCCCAAATCGCGAGAGTGCAACTGCCGTTGGGATTTTCCCATAGAATAGCTTCATAGGAAGAAGATCACCCTTGGCCCCGCTGGAGTTTTCCACGGATTAAATCCACCCCGCATTCTCCTCCTCTCCGGCCCATGCACCCCATAACTGAGAAATAGTGAAAAAAAAAGACCTTAAGTTATAAAATAAAAAATGTGAAATCAACCCAAAATGTGCAGGGTGACATGTGATATTTAGATTTGTTTGAGGGTGAAATATGATATCAACCCGATTTTCTTTGTATAGATTTCTTCTGAATCATAAAGGTCTACAAATGTAGTGGAAACTCCGCTACACATCAAATATACAAATGTCATAATTTCTTACTAATTAATAAGTAAGGACAAATATGTCTGATGTCTATCTTATAACATCAATATGTATCTTAGACATTTTTATCATCGTATAAACTATTTGACTCCAATCTTTTCAATGGCTCTTATGATATCAGAAGCATCACATCCTTCAGTCACGGACACTATGTTCAAGCTCTCTGATGGCACTACATCCTCTCTTCTATAGCTATCTTCATCACGTTGAAGCTTCTCACATCCAGTAGCAACCACGCCATTAAAAACCAGTGTCTTATGGAGACCAGGAAGGAGTTGCTCGTGATCTGTATCTCCTCTTTCTCCCACAAACGCCACCATCTTCGACAAATCAATGCCCCATTTGATTGAAAGATACCTTAAAGAGATCATTGACAACAAAAATTATACTATAGTCTCTGTTTTAAGGCTTGAGCTGATAGAATTATATAGTACACTAACCTTAATGCATGAGATCTTGAGGCAAACAATGGAATGACATTTAAACGTGTGCAAGCTCTCGTGTACACGAGGTTGCATCTGAATCCACGCATCCTTAGCCTTTGGCGAAGTACATCGATCTTTCGAGCCTAAAAGATTTTAACAAGCAATGTGAGGACTTAACTCATGAGCACATAAAAAGATCACAAGTGATCGAATGCTAAACGTACCTTGATTCCTGAATTCAGCGAGAAAGCATGGCAATGCGAGCTGCATGCAGCTTCGTCAATGGGGACCGAGTCATCCTCGGAGCTGCCGTCAGCCCGAACATGGCGGAGCACGGCCGATTTGACATGCTCGGCCGGCCACCGGTACTCCACATGCACTCCGTACTCTGCATCCGCAACGAGATCCCTCCACGGATAACACAACGTGCTTCCACTGCTGCAGATCAATGCATCGAAGTCCTCCGGCGACACGCCGCAGCCTCTCATCGCCTCCGCCATCTCTGCCACTGTTGACCCCGTCGACAACACGAACCCTGTGCGTCCTCCGGAGCCACCGATGGCCGTCACCTCTTTGATGATGCTTGAGAATTGGCCTACTGAGATCTGCCCATCGGCGTCGTAGCAGTCAACGGCGATCACAAAGATCCTCTGCCTCCTTCCCGGAGAGTAAGCAGAACTGCTACTATTTCCGGTGCTGGTGCGGTCGCCGCGCGGCCTGCGCAAAGCTTCTAGTACAGCAGCTACATCGCCATTTGGCTTGGCATCGCCCCCGTCGACGGAGAACCGGATGGAGAGGTCTTCGACGTCCCTCAGGGAGTCGCTCATTGGCTCCTCCGGCTGCGGGGAGACCTCTAGCCGGGATATTGGGTGGCGACTCCGACAATGTTCAACCTGGGACAGGTAGTTCCGGCAGTGTTCCGGCCACGAGAACCGCTGGATGTTCTTCAGGCCATTCTTCCGGCACTCAAGCCAGAGCGCCTTGTCGGCGACCAACTTCAAGAGGGCTTCGGATATCGCTTGGTGATCATGGGGGTCGACCAGTACACCATTGTTCAATGCCTGAAAGAAGAGCCCCCTTTATGAATCAACAACTGCTTAATTACAGTGTGACCATTCATGGATTACTGGAAGTTTACCTTTAGTATGTCTACAGGTCCTCCATTCTTGGTAGCAACTACTGGCAAACCATAAGCAGCTGCCTACAATCAGAAACAGAGATGTTTGCCAACACAAATATAACTAGAATCATCACTGTATGACTGTAACTTTGCTAGCAAAATCACCATACCTCAATGAGAGTAAGACCAAATGGTTCAACAAGTGCTGGATTGATGAAGACTCCCTTCCAAAAATACACAAATTGTTTTAACTTCAGCAATCGATTCAAAAGCTTAAGCAAATAAATTACAAGCATGAGGTCAAGCAAAATACCTTAGTCTTAGCTGCGAGGCGATAAATCTGGGGGACATCGGATTGCTTATGATGCTTAGGATAGGCCACCTGACCGTAGAGATCATACCTATCTATGAGCTTAAGAACTGTTGTTAGAACTGCAGCACTGCTACCAGACATCTCTTCAATATCATCTCTATTTCCCAATATAAGAGTCTACAATAAGAGATGACACCAGTTTAGTATATAGTGCAGCTGATCCTGAATGCATACAGTTGATGGGCATGAATTGCTGAAGAGAACTATACCATGTTAGCAAGCTCTCGAAGGGGCCGGCATTCGCCGAAGGCCTTGAGCAGAGTGGTAACATTCTTCTTGGGGTCTGGCCGGGAGAGCGCCAGGATCATAGGCTTGTGTGGGTTTGTGAAGAACCTCATTATCTGCAAACAATTGCAAATCATCTCTTTTCATGCCTCTTCTTTTAACATCACCAATCATCCCAAAAGCTTAAGCCGATAGAAGAAAAAAAAACATATCCAGACCTCGGACCATATTGGAGGCAAATTCCTTCTGCTCTTAGTCCTATCTGGGCCTATCATGGATGAAAGATCACCATCTTCTACTAAATCTTGCAGATTAACATTGCTGAAGTCCATCCCTGGAGGTATAACCTGTTGATCAAACCTACAGATGCTATATGAAAATTGCTGAAGATATAAAGGGATTGAAAACTATAGACACCATTGATGATAGCTAGCTAGCTGTGAAAATAGCCAAGGAAAGAGCACTTACAACCATCCGAGGCATGTATCGGCCAAGACAACTAACCCCTCTTCTTCTCCTCACCCTTAGCTTCCTCTCCAGCTTGAGATCAAACCCATCATACAATCCCCATTGTTCTTCAATCTCCTGCCGTGTGCTTGTGACCACCATTTCAGCTGCATCCAATGCCACCTCCTCGCCTTCAATCCTCCTCGTGATCCTGTAAGTCATGTTGATGTCTTCCTTGCTTAATCTCCCCTGTTTCAGTAGCTGCTCTAGCTTGTTCCGACCCAGCGAGTGGCCGGTTAGCACCATCGGCACGTTGAGAATGCCCGATAACTGAGCGGCCGCATCCCCGGCGTCCGCATAGTGTCCGTGGATCACATACGGCCACAGCGGCTTGCCAGCGTTGTCTGCCTGGTCACCTAGTGCCCGTGAAACGTTGATGATGTGCGCTAGAGCTCGGTCGACGAATTCGGGAATGTGAGGCCATAGAGACTCCTTTGGAATGTACCTGTATGCTACCAGAAATCTCAGAGAGAGTACTATATCGAATCAATGGTGGCATAATTGTTCAAAAAAGAATCAATGGTGGCATGAAGCTTTTACCTTTCCCGGGTTCCAAACGGGATTCTTATGATGTATGCCCCACAGCCATCACTGTTGCTGCTGCCGTCGGTGTCGGAGAACCGTGTCAGCATCTCTACGGGCTCGCCGTAGCTCCAGTCGACGTCCGGCGACGATATCTGGCGAGTCAGAAGGTCCACTCTGTACACTCCCTTGGTCGCCGCCAGTGCCTTCGCCAGCTCCACAACGTACTTCACCTGCCCACCAGTGTCTGAATCCCTACCGAGCTCCATGTTCTCTCCACGTACTAATCCATGCAAGCTAAAACAAACCCACCAATGGTGATCTTTTAATTAGTCCTCTGTTTTGCATGCAAGCAGAGCTGATGAATATGAGCTTACCTGATGAGGACGATGTAGAGTCGCATGGTCTTCACCTCCTCGTCAGACCAGAACTTCACATCGGAGTTGATACGCATCATGGCGGGCTTGTTCTCACCCTTCTCCTTCTCCCCCTCCGACAGCTCCGAGAGGTCGTCGGCCGCATCTCTGCTCCCCTGCTCCTTCTCGTGCCTCCTCTTCGCCAGCCGCCGGTCGTCCTCCCACTCAATCTACCACCCAAATATATAAACTCAACTCTTCCTATCAACTTAATTAAGCTTTTGGATTGATTGGTTAAATTAACACGCCGGACGGACATCATCACATAAAGGAAACACTAGTAGCATAACATGACGACCAACCTGCTTCTTTTTGCGAGCGAGATGCCAAATCCTCCAGCAGAGGTTCTCCAGCCGGTTGTTCCGCTCATGGCTGTTCCTCTTCGCCACCACCTGCAAACCATGAATGCCACCATTAACCACATTGTTTTATTCAACACTACTGGGTGTGCTCAGACTTCAGAGATAGGCGCATGTGTGATACCTTTATCCAAGTTTTATGGAGATCGCCGTCGTCGAAGCGGTTGACGACCTCCTCGACGAAGTACTTGGCGGTGCTAAACTTGAGAGAAGTGGCTTCATCCTCTGCTGAAGCTAAACCTGATCTGAGATGAGGGAGAGGTGAGTGGCTGTAGTTGCTCTTGTGCTTGGCTCCGGCGTCGAGGATGGCCTCTAAGTAGCCGTTGATCCAGTCGTTTCCGGCCATGTGATCTTTGTTGTTCGTCTATAAAGGGAGAACTTTTATAGCTCACAATCACATGAAGAGAAGCGGAAAGGATTGAAAAGGGAGTTTGAAGAGGAGATGAAGGATAGGTATAACTCATTTTATAGGGTGGAAAATGGAGAGAATCTATATATATATATATATATATATATATATATATATATATATATATATTGTGTTTGCCCATTATTCCTTTTTGTATACTTTAATTTTGATAAGTGATTTTTACACGACTCCACGACTACAAGTGGTCGTCTACAAACAAACCTTTGTAGCTGCTCGCGTGGTATATATAATAAAATGAACCCCTTAATGTGAATAGTCCAACGTGGACTGATGTTTTCAATTTGACAGCAAATTATCAATTTTTCTTGAATAATGACTTTTACACAAATCCATGTAGGATTGTTTGTGGCTGATGATTTGGCATAACACGATGAAAAGCCACCTATTATGCCAAATCAGCAGCCATGTAGGGTTGTGTAAAAAACAACCATACGTGGGGCTTATGTAAAAATCAGTATTCTTTAATTTTCTCATTATTGTAATATACTTTATTACTCAGTGAAGTGCTATTACACATCAAATCAACTACTAATATGGTGGGATTACATGTATAATTTTCTCGACCAATTTAATTGATGATTAATCTAACTAGTGAACTATACCACTGGAGCATGAAAACCTTGTAACCTGATGTGTGACAGTGTGAGGCTTGGATTTGAATGTTCAGTGTGAGGAATTTAGGGTTTTATGGGTATTTAACCCATCCTACGTACACTAAAAGGTTCAATTAATGTTTCAAAATATATCATACTTGTTGCCAAGATTTATTAATTGAATGTATGCAAAGATCAATGAATCTAATCACCGTACACGTAAGGGCGGGCAATCCACAAAAATTGCTCGAATATGATAAGACGTTAAGGCCCAGCCCCCCATCAAATAATAATTTCTGAATTGTCATGTCTTATCGCTGCACCATACACCAAACCGTCAATATTATCATAAGATTGCTATCCCATCTGTTGTCTCGTCTCTGAATCTACTTGCAATTTTTGCTCCCACAAATGTGAACATTCTTCGAATGTTTTCATCTTTTCTCATCAATACAAGGACCAAAGTAGTGAACTTCAAGCTTACAGTGAACATGCATTAGAGATTGAATCAAGCTAACTCTAGAACAAAATCACTAGAAGGGCATCAGATCCTATCTATATATCCTTTGGCACCTCCTCAACTAAGAACCATATATATTGGTCCAAAACCAAATGCCCATTCCTAAAGAGAAAAAGAGGGAATAAAGTGCAACAGGGTACAACATGCAAGAAGGTATGGTCTGAATAGATGGAAGGGTTGCAATCAAGGTCAGCTAAGAAGAAGAAGAAGAAGTTGCATTGGATATCCATTTGGAATATCCATCCAATTGTGTAAACACCTCTCTTCCTGATCCTTTGCTTCCTCTTCAAGTATTCTCTTCTTCTTTGGCTTATTGGAGGATATTTTCAAGTTGAAATCAATGCATAGTAAAAAGGGGGGGAAAAAATATTTGGATACATGATTGTGATTGCGAGCGCGATTATTCCTTGCCGTATGATTTGCTGAGGTGACAAATGATTCTCATGTTTGTTTGTGTTTCATGACATAACCATTTTGATCTTCTTTGCATTATTTTGCAAGAAGATGACATTTGTGGTAATGCCTTGATATGCCTTCTTGCTACAGTTCAATCTCAGCCTTTTCCTTCTCCTTTTTTTCTTCTCCTAACGAAAGATTTTGTGCACCAAAAAATAAAAAAACAAATACTTTATTCTATCTTAAGGATCCATGAAGATTTGTCTTCTGGATGGAGTCAAGATTCGAAATCTTGGTATGTACTGCTGAAGGGAAAGGATGAATGTGATCACTTAAATTAGAGTAGAACAATGGCCGTGAACAAAAAAATTACATATAGGCTTTTCATTTGGAACATTTGATATAAACTGGCTAACATTTGATATATAATTAGCTTTTAAGAATAGATTGGAGCATCTCTTATCCTTGTAATTGCCATCCTACGTACCTATCTTTAATGGTTCTAAGAGACGGCATCATTTTCTATCCTACATATGTATCTAAGAAAGTTTTCCTTGGTCGTGGAATCTGATTCTTCTAACTTGCAAGTAGGAAACCATATAAACTAATCCATGAAACTAAGAGCATAAGCACATTCTTCGATTTGCAAGATTCCTGATCTCACGTAAGCTAGTTTTTATTAATATCTGATAAAAGTGCAGACTTTATACCATCCAAAAGCACTTTGCTGTAAATAAATGAATAAAAAAGAACCTCCTATTATGTAGATGCTTAAGAAGATATTCGATCTCAACTATAGCTTGGTAAATGAAAATTGAGAGATAATTGTAGATAGATGAAGGCTCGACACTATGTTCTGAGCAATGTATATAAGTTGTTATGGATACAAGTTGTTATGCTTCGTCGTCGCCCCGCCCCCGGATGCTCAAGCTTGGAAGGGAGGCCGGATTGGTGAGCGGGCTATAGGGGATAGTGATGGAGGGAAGCCATGTCTGGGACGTCGGGCGACCTATGCGGCGGTGGTGGGGCTACGCCCCAAGTCATCCATCGTCACAGAAGAGGAGATGGCGAGGTTAGGGCCTCTATATTCAGATGTGGTTGAACTTGATGATGAACTCATGGAGCGCTATAACCGAAAATGGTGCTTCTCCTTGTTTGGAGGTTCTTGGGCCGGCGGATGCCCTTGGCTCTCTTAAAGCATAAGCTAGCTCTGCTTTGGCGCACCTCCGATAGCTTTAAGGTGGTGGATCTTGCTAGGGGTGTCTTTGTCTTCCGGTTTGAGAATGAGCTTGATTTCCACCATGTGCTGACTATGGGGCCATATGGGCGGTGAATGGCCGGATGATGTCCTTGCTCAGGTGGAGGGAGGACTATTGTCCGGTGACGGAGGATTTTACCAAGATTCCGGTTTGGATTCGTCTTCCGGAGCTACCTATCTCCTGGTTTGATAGGGAAGTGATGATGAAGATTGTTTCCTCCATTGGGCTGCCGCTGCAGGTGGATCTAGTGACGGAGGATGCTGAGCATGGCCGGTTTGCCAGGGCCTGTGTTGAAGCCGATATCAGCCATGTGGTCAAGGTGGGAGTGAGGGTGAAGACCCCTCATAGTGTTCGATTTGTGGATTTTTTTTATGAGAATGTGGGGATATGTGAGAGGTGTGCTCGGATTGGACATGGTGCGGGGTTATGCAAGAATCGGCTGACGACGAAGGAGGAGAGATTTGGTTTCGCCGAGCCTTCTTCACAAGGAAACAAAGAGGGACCCTCTGTTATGGATAAAGACGCCCCTCCTGGTTTTGAGGGGAAAGTCAAGGATAGAAGGGAGGGGACTTCGCTGGCTGGAGGTTTGATTACGCCGGAGGTGTTGGCATGGTGCCCGGAGAATGGCATGTAGTCCGTCGGAACTGGCAAGAGCCAACTGGGTAGAGGAAGAGGCGCGATTCCCTAGGTGAAGTTTGGCCATCCTGTACATACCAACCGGGAGATGGCACGTAGGGAGGCGGTGTCAGGGAAACTGTTAGTGGCAAAGGGGAATATTCTTCCAAGCCAAGGTGGCGAGGGAGGTGACGACAACCGATTGCATCGCAAGGGGAAGGAGGCGAAGGTGTGGAAAGGGAAGGAAGCTTCCAGAGGGGGCTTGGATGAATCGATGGTATTTAAGACCAGTGGTGGGGCGAAGGGGTTTGGGCCTTCTCAGCCATTGGCCTGGGGCGGGGGTTTCTTCTTTGGCCCAGAAGCTAGGGAGTAGTAAGTTCTCACCCTTAGCTATCCCAGACTTCACTGAGATAGCACCTCCAGCGAGTATCCCTCCTTTCTTAGCGGAGGCGACTGATGATGAGCTAGAAGAGATGCACTAGAAGGGGTTTCAGCGGCTAGTTGATGCTCTTGGGTCCGAGGCTCTTTCGAGGTTCTCACAGGGTCAGGAAGAGTTCAGTACTCCAGTCCATGACTCGAAGTGTTATGTTGCAGCTTCGAAGAGAGTGGTGGAGCGTGCTGGGTCGGAGAAGAGGAGTCTCAGGAAAAAGAGGTTGTTGGCGCCAGACGAGCAATTGGTGGACAAGAGCCAGATGATCAAATGAAGTTCTTGGTGTGGAATTGCCATGGAGCTGGTCCGGGGCGTGTGGTCAGGTTTGTTCGTCGGCTCTTCTTGGCACATGCCCTTTCTATGGTGTTTCTGGTGGATGTCCTTGTGAATGAGAACAAGGTCTCTTGGCTGAAACAGAGGGTTGGTGATCTATGGGATTTTTACTTGTTGTCGTGTAGGGGGAGGGACAGAGGTATTGTGGCGTTCTAGCGAACATATGTTGGGCATATCTCTTTAACACACTGGTCAGCTCAATCTATACATGGGGTGCTCACTTCTGTGCAGTATGGACATGTGATGTTCTCTGCGATCTACGGGGCAACCAGTGTGTCTGTGAGTAAAGAGCTTTGGGAGGCCCTGTCCAAGGTTGAAGAAACTGGTTTGCCACACTTAATTGCTGGTGACTTCAATGCCATCATTGCTGCAGAAGAGAAGAGAGGGGGTGTACCATTCTCGTTTGGGTAGTCTGAGAGGGATTTCTTGAGATTTATTTGGATGAATGGTTTGATTGAGGTGGAGTTTGTAGGGTCTCGGTTCACCTGGACTAATCTGAAGGTCCAAGAGGGGGGTGAATTGGACTCTTTTCGAAAAACTAGATTAATAGAAAAATCATGTAGGAGAGAACTAACACCTTAAATGCTTGTAGATGAAATGAAAACTAATGCAAAATAGCATGTAAGAATAATATCAAGGAAGGTTAGAGAGATGGCACCGATTTTATAGTGGTTCGACCCAACTCTTGGTCTACGTCCACTTCTCTCAAGGCTCCCCTTAAGGTTCCAAAACTTGCAAATCATTTACAAGCTTTTCCTCCAAGCTTCCTGGTGCTTGGTGACCTTACAATCACATCCACTTACTATTGGATAACTCTCAAAATACTTCTTCACACTTGAAGAAGGTTTACAAAGGTTGTAGCTCAAAAGAGAATAAGTAGAAAACTCTTGCTAAGACTTGCTTTGATGATCTCAATAATAATGATAAAAGTTGTGACAAGTTTACAACATAGAGCTACTTATATCAAGCCTTCAACCAGCTCAAAGATGACCTCCAACGGCTCTCTGCAACTCTCCAACGGCTAGTTTTTTTACTCTGCGCGTTACTGGCAGTCGATCCATGCATCGTCCGTCATGTACAAAAACTCAGCCTTTTTGATCGACGGTCGATCCATGCATAGTCCGTCACGCCTCACGGTCGACCGTGACATCGACCGTCAGCCTCTGTCAAGAAAAAAGCTTCTCACGGTCGATGCTCCGATCGACCGTCGCTTCTTCACTTTTCTTCATAAATGCTCCACGGTCGACCGCCACATCGACCGTCACATCGTCCGTCAGGCTCTGTCAAGAAAATGGGTTCCCACGGTCGATGCACTGATCGACCGTGAGCCAACAATACATTTTGCCAAGTATGGTGCATCCAACGTGCAACCACACGGTCGATCCATGGATCGACCGTCACATTCCCACGGTCGATCCATGCATCGACCGTCAGTACAAAAGTGATTTAAATATTGAATTTAAGATTTCCAATTAAAGGGGTAATAAATATTAATCATATATTTTATCATTTAATGTATATTGGCATCATCAAAATAAGGTTAGGATCAACAATCTCCCCTTTTTTTATGATGACAATCCTTTTAAATGTGATGATAAAATATTTTGACTCTCCCTTAATCAATGCATCGATTTCTTTCAAGAAATGTGTTTTAAAGTGAATTATAAAGATGCATATAAGTCATATATTTCTAAAATGATATGAGAAGTTCCATTTCAGATATGTTGACAGAATAGTTTGGATTTTAGCATGTCACTTCTTTATAATAATAACATTTAAGATTTTATGAAGTGATTTCATATTCAACATTGGGATTAAAACATTATACATAACAATATCCAAACACATTTGTGTTTCATTCAAAAGATTCCAACACTTACATATAATACTTCCATTCAAAATCATTCGGAAAACTTTGGATTTACAAGACTTTCATTTCAAAACAAGCTTTTCCAAAATACAAGAGTAAAAATATGAAATGTAGGGCTATTGTTCAACATTCATTCATCACACTTTTTCTCCCCCTTTGACATCATAAAAAAGAAGTAAGAAGCATGGGGATTTAGGATCAATCAACTGAAGGTGTCGAAGGTGGGAATTTAGTTTTGATGTAGGAAAAAATGTCTTCAAGTTGCTTGGATATCTTGGCATGATCTTGGGTGAGTGTTGTTTCGGAAGTCTTAATGTCACCTAGATTTACTACCATTCTTCCAAATCTTGCTTCAAGCTCATCAAGTCTTTGTGCCGTGTTGCAATGAGCTCGGCTACTGGAGGGGTCACCTTGAAATCTGGGCGCATCTTCTTCTCCCCCTAAATTTTCCTCATCATGCTCTTCTTGATGCTCGCTGTCGCGCCCCGACCCGCGAAAGCCCAACCGGGCCGGGCGACGCGAACCGGAACCTAACTAAATGCGGAAATAATGGAGAGGGGTTCCCCCAACAGACTGATTTCACTAAACTATTCATAAACACCCCTGAATATTACAACAAATTTAAAACCTCAACAGATATAATAAAATAATCCAAAACCTCAAGGGGTTACAACAGTTTATACATCATACGCCCGTAGGAGACTAACTATAACAAAGGTGTAGAATGATCACCGATCCTCAGACCCCGCCAGACGCCTTCGCGCCACCAAACACCTGCCCGGTAGGGGCTACTGAAGAAGAGCTGGCGTCTGCACCTGCAAAACGCAGCCCGGGTAGGAGTGAGCATAAAGCTCAGTAGGGTTCTACACTACGTCACACAGAAGGAAGGGGAACGCAAGAGTGTCGCCCTCAAGTAAGACCTGGGTGTATACAGGGGCCCCATAACCCCACCGCGTGTCCCTGAGGCCCAGAGACGACACTCAATAGCAGGAACAACACTTGCGACGCACAACTGCAGGGAGCGACACTGCAGGTGGGAAAAAGGCACCACTGAGTAGGCAACTCCTCTACCTCAGGGTCAGCACAGTGGGACACCGGCTACACCTCAGCATCCGACTCAAGACCGACACGACCTCTACAATCATCAAGCAACAGGTGTACCAGTCATCTAGGCCTATCATCAAATTCGACTGGACACCACAATTCGAATCGAGTCCTAACTACCCAACCCCGGTCCTAGGGCTAAATCCGAGCTTCCAGCCTCGGGACGGCGATCAACAAATCACCCACGCCCTAACCTTATGCAACTAATGCACAACAGAGAATGCATGCTATGAATATACACAAGCAAGAGAAATAGGCATGCAACAGTATGTCAAGGCAGCATACAAGTCTAAATGGATCGCTGCAGCGGTGCTACCAACCGCTGCCAGCCGATCTGCAGCGAGTCCCGGCATTACGACGGTATCACGACCGTCAACCGCGAACTCCTGCAACGGGAAGCAACCCCGAAAACCGAAGAACAAATAAAGATAATATTATAATCCAAACATATAATATTATATTAAAACACCAAAACTGTCGCGCCCCGACCCGCGAAAGCCCAACCGGGCCGGGCGACGCGAACCGGAACCTAACAAACGCGGAAGAAAAAGCTGGCGAGGGTTCCCTCTAACCTATTGGTCTCCCTATAGTTCTCCAAAGCACTCCCAATTAAAACAACAATATAATAAAGAAGCCTCGAACCACAAATTTAAGAACTCAAAAAGGTTTAATATACATATTCTCGGAGAGGGGGAGTTCAAATACAACATCACTCCCGTAGGAGACTATCTAGCATAAGGTATAAAAGCTGTAAAGGATCACCATCTCTCAAGGCCCGCCTGGCGCCGCCGCACCGCCAACTAACTGCCCGGTAGGGGCCACAGAAGAGGAACTGACGCCTGCACCTGTAAAACGCAGCCCGGGTAGGAGTGAGCACTAAGCTCAGTATGGATCTACACTACGACACACAGAAGGAAGAGGGAAACGCAAGAGTGTCACCCTCGAGTAGGATCTGGGTGTATACAGGGGCCCCATAACCCCACCGCGTGTCCCTGGTGCCCAGGAGCATCACTCAGTAGCAGGAACAACACTGGCGACGGCGACTGCAGGAACTCGACACTGCAGGGTCAGCACAGTGGGACACCGGCTACACCTCAACATCCGACTCAAGGTCGACACGACCTCTACAATCATCAAGTAACCAGTGAACCAGTCATCTAAGCCTATCATTAAGTTTGACTGGACACTACAATTCAGCCGGGTCCAAACTACCCAACCCCGGTCCTAGGGCTAAGTCCGAGCTTCTAGCCTCGGGACGGCGACCCAAAGATCACCCACGCCCTAACCAATGCAACTAATGCACAACAGAGGAATGCATGCTATGACATACACAGATAAGAAATAAAGCATGCAACAGTATGACAGGACATCATATAAGTCTACTGGATCGCTGCAGCGGTACAACTAACCGCTGCCAGCCGATCCGCAGCGGGTCCCGGCATTACGACGGTACCACGACCGTCAACCGCGAACCCCTGCAACGGGAAGCAACCCCGAAAACCGCTGAATGAACAGTAACAATATAATATTATATTCCGAAATATAATATTATATTCAAACACCCAAAACCTCTACTTAGGGGCTATTTGATCTTGTCGATCTGACATCCAAACGACGTCGGCTTCAAGATCCAACTTAGCCACCAGTAGATGTATATATCAGGATCAACATATCCAAATTTCATAATGATCCAACGGTTGGATTAACGGGAAAATACAAATCAAAACCGTTGATCAACCCAACTTACCCTTTAATTGCTGCAACGCAGCCCTCCAGCAAACAAATCATAAGAAATGGTAGACAAATCGGAAAAATACGAAACAAGATGACATGGAAAGCTAACGAATAGATCTACAACTCTTATGTTTATGAAAAGCTATGATCATGTACTCGCCGGCCGAAAAACTGGCCGCAAGCCGGCTGTTTCTCAAGAACAGCAGAAAACCAGAAATCCGAGACTAATCATGCATAAAACCTACTCAAATCTCAACTGATTAACATGAAACTTAAATCAGTTATTCTAACAGGTATAAGGAATCCAACAAAATAAGGATCAACAAGATCTAATGGCTAGATCTCAAGAAAACCCGAAATGAACACAGTAGGTATAACCCTACCTAGCTGCGCTTTCCTCGGCTGATTCCCCGCGATTTGATCACCAACAAGCCTCCAAACCTCTTCAGGGATCTTCCTCTCGTTGTCACGAATCCAACGAGCCTTAGAACGCCGGAAAAGATGGCCGGAGGAGGGAGAACGGAGGTGATGAAGGTGGCTGCCGGAAACAGGGGAAAAACAGGGCTTCGGGAGAGAAAGAAGGAAGGAAGAAGAAAGGGGAAGAAGGAGGAAGGGAAGGGGAAGAAATAGGGGGAAAAGGGGAAGGGGAAAGCCGGGGGAAGGGGGGAAAAGTGAGGGAAGGGGAGGGGAGGGGAAGTCTCCTCTCCTCTGACAGAGGAGAGCGACGGCCAGCGGTGGCCGTCCTCGCGAAGCAGAAAAGCCACCGACGCGAGTCCGATCGGTCGCTCCAAGGAGCGATCGATCGTTCTCGCCCCGGATCAAAACCCACCGACTCACTCACGAGTCCGACCGATCGCCCCAATGAGCGATCGATCGCTCAAGGGCCGTCAGTTGCCCAAAGGCAAGCTTCCGCGCGCCCGAGCTCGGATCTTCCGATCCCGGGTCCACCTAGCCGTTCTAAACAAACATTTAACACAATCAAGGCCAGTGTGTGCACACGCGGGTGTGAAACAAGCCAACAAGGCGCAATTTACCAAATTGCCCTTGCGGTCTACAACGGGCCACAGGGGTAGAGGGGCAGGTCCTCACAAAAACATTCTCTACATAGAAGCTAGTTGACCCCGTCGATCCGACGTCCAACCGACGTCGGATTCAAGATCCAACTTAGACTACATGCTGGGATCAACATATCCAAAATCAGGAAACATCCAACGGTTCGATTATCGAGAAAACACTAATCAAAACCACTAAAAATAGTCCACAAAACCTCATCCACCAGCCTTAAGATCGATCCGGAACATTTGGATCGATCCAGAAAGTATTGGATCGATCCGGAACATTTTGGATCGATCCAAACAGCTTCTGCTTCATACCAGCTTCAGATCAATCTCGTCGCAGCCCACGAGAAAATTCACCACAATTCGTAGAAAAATCAGAAAAATACGAAATCAGCTGGAATGGAAAGATAACTCAGAGATCTACAACTCTTATTCTCAACATAACCAAAGATAATATACATACCAATCGGCAAAACGCGCCGCAAACCGGCTGTTATTCAAGAACAGCAGAAACCGGAAAATCCGAGATAAAACATGCATACATCCTACTGAAATCTTAACCAAAGTTCATGAAACTTAAACCAGAGATTATACTAAACAACATGCATCTAACAACATAATTACAGCAAGATCTAACGGCTATACTAAGAGAACACCCCTAAACCACTCTCGTAGGTAGAACACCTACCGGAAACGCACTCCTCGGTTGATTCCCCACTAAACAGTCAGTAACCCAACTCCAAACCATGCCAGAGATCTTCCTCACGCCGCCACGGATCCAACGAGCCTTCAAGCTCCCAAAATGGTGGCCGGAGGAGGGAGAAAAGAGGAGAAGAAGGGGCTGCCAGAACAGGGGAAACAGAGCCCGCGGGAAGAAGAAGAAGGAAGGAAGAAGGAGGGGAAAGAGAAGAGGAAGAGAAGAGGAGGAAAAGTGAGGGGGAAGGCCGAGGAAGGTGAAGGAGAGGTCCTCTCCTCTGACAACAGAGAGCGACGACACACGGACGTCCTCGCCGCTCAACTGCTTTTTTGCAAACTCAACTGCCCTGCAACAGTACCCGGATCGATCCAAGCCCAAAATGGATCGATCCAAGATAGGCTGGATCGATCTAAAATGTTTGGATCGATCCGAACGGGTCAAAAACCCATCGACTCGCTCACGAGTCCGATCGATCACTCAAGGGCCGTAAGCTGCCCAAAAGCAAGCTTCAGCGCGCCCGAGCGGGGATCTTCCGATCCCGGATCCACCTAACCATTCTAATCAAGCACTAACACAAACAAGGTCAATGTGTGCACACGCGGGTGTGAAACAAACCAACAAGGCGCAATTTACCAAATTGACCTTGCGGTCCACAACGAGCCACGGGCCCGACCCAGGCGGTCGACCCAGGAAAGGAGGGGCAGGTCCTCACATCTTAATACCCTTAAAGGAAATCTCGTCCCGAGATTCGATAAAGGTAGGGCTCGGAAACAGAAAAACAGTTACACTAAAACACAGGACAAGAGGTACCTCGAGATCAAAACAACTGTGGAAACTCCAGCCGCATGCGCGCCTCGCGCTCCCAGGCCATCTCCTCGGTGCCTCTGTACCTCCGCAGTACCTTGACCAAGGGAATCATCTTGCCCCGCAAGACCTGATCCCTCCGGTCAAGTACCCGAACTGGCTGCTCGACGAACGTCGCGTCTGCCTCAAGCTCGATGTCATCCACCCTGATGACATGAGATGGATCCGGGTGATACTTCCTCAGCATCGACACATGGAACGTCGGATGCACAGCTGACATGTGCTGAGGAAGATCCAGGCGGTAAGCTACCTCCCCGATCCTCTCTAGGATCTCAAACGGCCCGACAAACCTCGGCGCCAACTTACCACCTCTGCCAAACCTGACGGATCCTCTGTACGGCAATGCTCGCAGGAACACCCTATCGCCAACTGCAAACTCTAACGGTCGTCGCATCTGATCTGCATAACTCTTCTTCCTGCTCTGAGCCGTCAGAAGTCTCTGCCTGATCTGCACTAACCTCTCTGACGATCGCCTGATGAGGTCTGGACCGGTGAGTGAAGCCTCTCCAACCTCTGTCCAGCACACTGGGGAACGACACGGCCTACCGTACAACGCCTCGAAAGGTGCTACTCCAAGACTTGACTGGTAGCTGTTGTTGTAGGCGAACTCCACCAAGGGGACGTGCTCCTCCCAGCTGCCTCCGGCGCCGAGGACACATGCTCTCAGCATGTCCTCTAAGATCTGGATCGTTCGCTCTGACTGCCCGTCTGTCTGCGGATGGAACACCGTACTGAAAGTCAGGAGTGTGCCAACTGCCTCCTGAAAGTCTCGCCAGAACCTGCTGGTAAACCTGGGGTCACGGTCTGACACAATAGAAACTGGAACTCCGTGTAGTCTAACCTCCTCTCTGACGTACAAGCTGCCCAACCTGTCCGTCGAGTCTGTCGTCCACATAGGCAGGAAGTGCATCAATTTGGTCAATCGATCAACGATGACCCAAATCGCGTCTGAAGTAACCCCGGAGTCCGCTGGTGCTCTGCCTTGACCTTCTGACAGGTAAGGCAGCGCAATACGAACTCCGTCACTGCCCTCTTCATCCCGCGCGACCAGAACTGTCGCCGAAGATCCTGGTACATCTTGGTGCCGCCGGGATGAACTGCAAAACGAGAGTGGTGGAACTCTCGTAGGACGTTGTCTCGTAGAACTGGATCTGCTAGAACCGCTACTCTGCCTCTGAACCGTAGCCCTCTGCCTTAATATACTGTCCAGTCCTCGTCTACGCCCTCCGTGCCCGCCGATGTGCGTAACTCCTCGAGCTCTGGGTCGCTGTGTTGTGCCTCTAACACTCTGGCTAGAACCGCTGGCATACTCTGTACTACGTAGAGAAAACTGCTGGATCCCCGATCCTCAAACTCGAGCCCCTACTGGCCCGCTGTCTCTAAAGCCTGCCACTGCCGCGCTGACAACCCTGCAACTGTTGCTCTGGTGTCTCTCACCTGTCTGCTCAGCGTGTCTACTACGACGTTTGCCTTACTAGGATGGTAATGTAAAGCAAAGTCGTAGTCCTCCAGTAGCTTCATCCAGCGTCGCTGCCTTAGGTTGAGGTCACGTTGGGTGAAAACGTGCCTCAAGCTCTTATGGTCCGAGAAGACTGAGAACTTCTCGCCATAGAGGTAATGTCGCCAAGTCATCAGGGAGAAGACCACCGCTGCTAGCTCCAAGTCATGGGTCGGGTAGTTCCTTTCATGGTTCTTCTGTTGACGAGAACCATAGGAAACTACATGGCCCTCCTACATGAGGACACACCCCAAACCCACACCGCTGGTGTCGCAGTAGACACTATAACCAACACCTCGCTCGGGGACGATCAGCACTGGTGTACTGGTCAACCTCATCCTCAGCTCCACGAAAGCTCGCTCACAAGCATCATCCCACACGAACGGGACGACCTTCTGTGTCAGTCTGGTCATCGGTCCGGCAACTCTGGAGAAGTCCCACACGAACCATCTGTAGTAACCTGCCAGGCTCAGGAAACTGCGAACCTCGAATACTGTCCTCGGTCTCTGCCACTGTACCACTGCCTCGACCTTGGCCAGGTGAACTGAGATCCATGCTGCCGACACCACGTGCCCAAGGAATCTCAGCTGTGCAAGCCAGAACTCACACTTAGAAGCCTTGGCAAAAAGCCTATGCTCCCGACGTAGCTGCAACACTGTCGCCAAGTGTCGCTCGTGCTCCGCCTCTGACCGAGAGTAGATAAAGATGTCGTCGACGAACACTACCACGAACTGGTCTAGAAAAGGTCAGAAGATCCTCTGCATGAGATCCATGAACGCTGCTGGTGCGTTCGTCAGCCCAAACGGCATCACCACAAACTCATACAAGCCGTACCGAGTCCGAAAAGCCGTCTTCGGGATGTCGCAATTCCGAACCCTCAACTGGTGGTAGCCGGTGCGGAGGTCGATCTTCGAGAACATTGAAGATCCTCGCAGCTGGTCAAACAAGTCGTCTATCCTCGGCATCGGATACCTGTTCTTCACCGTCACCCTGTTGGGCCACCTGTAGTCTATGCAAAGTCGAAGGGTACCATCCTTCTTCTTTGCAAACAACACTGGCGCCCCCCAAGGAGACATGTTGGGACGGATGAAGCCTCTGCTGGTAAGCTCGTCTAGCTGGGTCCTCAACTCACTCTGCTCTGCTGGTGCCATCCTGAACGTTGGGAGAGAGATCGGTGCGGTACCCGGTACCAGGTCAATCTCAATGTCGACCTCTCTGGACGGTGGAAGCCCCGACAACACCTCGGGAAACACGTCGGTGTAGTCGTACACGATCCTGGGGAAACTGCTCTGCTGCACTCCCTCTGACCCAAACAGGGACAGGCTGGCCAGCAAGGCTGAAAACTCGCTGCCACGCCTCCCCACACCGCAAGCAAAGGAATCGGCTGAGAACCGATCCCCTAACATCACAAACTGTGTCCCGTCGGGTGTCCAAGCGACCACAGTCGATGATAGCTCGGTATGCTGCCAACCAGTCCATACCGAGTATCACATCGAAGCCTGTCATGTCTAGTACTCGCAGGTCTAGACAGACACGGAGGCCTCCAACCTCCAAGGAACAAGATCGACAGACCCGGTCCACCCTGACCGCTCCGCCGATCGGTGAGTCTACAGACTGTGCCACCTCTAGCTGACTCGTCTCTAATCCTAGTGATGCCACACACATGCTAGCAACATAGGAATGAAATGCCCCAGAGTCTATCAGCACCTCTACTAAGGAACTAGAAAGCTGAAAGATACCTCTGAGTACGGATGGCTCTCCCGCTGTCTGCTAGTACTGCTGGTACTGCGCTGGCGGCTGGTACAACTGAACGGTGTCCGGCTGCTCACGCTTCGGAAGTGCAAACACACGCCCTCGCTGGCCGCCTCCACCTCTGGAGCGGCTCGGTCCAGCCCCTGGTCCGCGCCCACCACCGCTCCCCTGCCAGGCACCGGACTCCCCCCGCCTCTACTACCCTGTGGCATCGCGCCCCGCGCTCCTCGCATGGGACAGTCCTGGCGGAAGTGTCCCGGCTGCCCGCACTGGAAACAAGTGGCTGACGCGCCACCAGGCTGCTGACCCTGGCCTCCCCCTGACGGTGCCTGCCCAGACGGCCTGGCCGTCAGGAGAAACTGGCTTGGCGGACTCGGCAATTGCGCCTGGAACTACTGCGGGCGCAGCGTCCGTTGCTGAAAGTGTCGCTGATGTCGCTGGTGCCCTCCGCCGAACCCACCTCTGCTCTGGGGTCGCTGCTGTGGTGTACTGGTAGAGGATACCGGTGGAACTGCCCGGTACCTCTCGTCCTGTAACTGCGCCTCCACCACTAAGGCGCAGTTCAGAACTGCCGAGTGTGTCTGGAAACGATGAGAACATGTCTGGCGCTTGATATCTGAAAGAAGGCCCCACTCAAACTACCGTGCTCCGGCTACTGGATCTGTTGCCACTGCCCCCGCAAAACGGACCAAGTGCGTGAACCGGGTGGCATACTGCTGCACCGAGCGAGTACCCTGCAGAAGGGATTGGTACTCGCGAGACAGAGCGTCACGCGTACTCTCCGGGAAGTACGCGTCCAAGAACAATGCTCTGAACTCCTCCCACGTCGGCTCCTCTCCGTCACTGGTGTGTTGGGCGGCGCACCACCAGTCAAGAGCGTCTCCATCGAACTAGACCGCCGCGAGGGTGACCCGGATCCGGTCATCCTCGACGAAGAGAGCGTCGAGAACGCGCGTGACTCCTCGAAGCCAGCCGTTTGCCGTGGTCGGATCTCCAGTCTCACCGCTGAACCTAGGCGGGTTCAGCCGTTGGAAGTCCATCAGGACCGCTGCCGCGGCCCGCCCGTCGACCGGAGCGAGAACCCTCTCCTCGGCGAGAAGGGTCTCCTCCCGTGCAACCGAAACCGTCGCTGGCGATGGCCCAGTCCGTCGAGCTCGTACCACCCTAGCGTGAACCTCCCCGCTCGGTCGAGCGGGCTGACCGGGTTCTGCCCCACCCCGATCGACAACCAAAGGCCGGTCTCGAGCTCCCGCCATCTGCGCAATCACCAACGACAAACGAGAGTTCACTCGTCAGAAACCGCAAAACAAGCAGTTCAAACAGGAAGCGAAAAAGCATGACACATCACAAGGAGCATGCACGGATGTTCTAGACATAGAACTAACCCATTCCACGCTCAATCTCAACCGTATCCTGATCCTAACCCTGGGATCTACAACCTATGCTCTGATACCAAGCTGTCGCGCCCCGACCTGCGAAAGCCCAACCGGGCTGGGCGACGCGAACCGGAACCTAACTAAATGCGGAAATAATGGCGAGGGGTTCCCCCCAACTGACTGATTTCACTAAACAATTCATAAGCACCCCTGAATATTACAACAAATTTAAAACCTCAACAGATATAATAAAATAATCCAAAACCTCAAGGGGTTACAACAGTTTATACATCATACTCCCGTAGGAGACTAACTATAACAAAGGTGTAGAATGATAACCGATCCTCAGACCCCGCCAGACGCCGCCGCGCCACCAAACACCTGCCCGGTAGGGGCTACTGAAGAAGAGCTGGCGCCTGCACCTGCAAAACGCAACCCGGGTAGGAGTGAGCATAAAGCACAGTAGGGTTCTACACTACGTCACACAGAAGGAAGGGGAACGCAAGTGTGTCGCCCTCAAGTAAGACCTGGGTGTATACAGGGGCCCCATAACCCCACCGTGTGTCCCCGAGGCCCAGGGACGGCACTCAGTAGCAGGAACAACACTGGCGACGCACAACTGCAGGGAGTGACACTGCATGCGGGAAAAAGGCACCGATGAGTAGGCAACTCCTCTACCCCAGGGTCAGCACAGTGGGACACCAGCTACACCTCAGCATCCGACTCAAGGCCGACACGACCTCTACAATCATCAAGCAACAGGTGTACCAGTCATCTAGGCCTATTATCAAATTCGACTGGATACCACAATTCGAACCGAGTCCTAACTACCCAACCCCGGTCCTAGGGCTAAATCCGAGCTTCCAGCCTCGGGACGGCGATCTACAAATCACCCACGCCCTAACCTTATGCAACTAATGCACAACAGAGAATGCATGCTATGAACATACACAAGCAAGAGAAATAGGAATGCAACAGTATGTCAAGGCAGCATACAAGTTTAAATGGATTGTTGCAGCGGTGCTACCAACCGCTGCCAGCCGATCCGCAACGAGTCCCGGCATTAGGACGGTACCACGACCGTCAACCGCGAACTCCTGCAACGGGAAGCAACCCCGAAAACCGAAGAACAAATAAAGATAATATTATAATCCAAACATATAATATTATATTAAAACACCAAAACATTCTCAACATAGCAGCTAGTTGACCCCGTTGATCCGACGTCCAACCGACGTCGGATTTAAGATCCAACTTAGACTACATGCTGGGATCAACATATCCAAAATCGGGAAACATCCAACGGTTCGATTACCGGGAAAACACTAATCAAAACCACTAAAAATAGTCCACAAAACCTCATCCACCAGCCTTGGGATCGATCTGGAACATTTGGATCGATCCGAAACATTTTGGATCGATCCAAACAGCTTCTGCTTCATACCAGCTTCAGATCAGTCTCGTCGCAGCCCACGAGAAAATTCACTACAATTCGTAAAAAAATCGGGAAAATACGAAATCAGCTGGAATGGAAAGATAACTCAGAGATCTACAACTCTTATTCTCAACACAACCCAAGATAATACACGTACCAATCGAAAAACGCGCCGCAAACCGGCTGTTCTTCAAAAACAGCAGAAACCGGAAAATCCGAGATAAAACATGCATAAATCCTACTGAAATCTTAACCAAAGTTCATGAAACTTAATCCAGAGATTATACTAAGCAACATGCATCCAACAACATAATTAGAGCAAGATCTAACGGCTATACTAAGAGAACGCCCCTAAACCACTCTTGTAGGTAGAACACCTACCGGAAACGCACTCCTCGGTTGATTCCCCGCTAAACAGTCCCCAACCAGCTCCAAACCACACCAGAGATCTTCCTCACGCCGCCACGGATCCAACGAGCCTTCAAGCTCCCAAAACGGTGGCCGGAGAAGGGAGAAAAGAGGAGAAGAAGGGGCTGCCAGAACAGGGGAAACAGAGCCCGCGGGAAGAAGAAGAAGGAAGGAAGAAGGAGGGGAAAGAGAAGAGGAAGAGAAGAGGAGGAAAAGTGAGGGGGAAGGCTGGGGAAGGTGAAGGAGAAGGTGAAGGAGAGGTCCTCTCCTCTGACAGCGGAGAGCGACGGCACACGGCCGTCCTCGCCGCTCAACTGCTCTGCTGCAAGCTCAACTGCCCTGCAACAGTACCCGGATCGATCCAAGGCCGAAATGGATCGATTCAAGACAGGCTGGATCGATCCAAAATGTTTGGATCGATCCGAACGGGTCAAAAACCCACCAACTCGCTCACGAGTCCGATCGATCGCTCAAGGGCCGTAAGCTGCCCAAAAGCAAGTTTCAGCGCGCCCGAGTTGGGATCTTCCGATCCCGGGTCCACCTAACCATTCTAATCAAGCACTAACACAAACAAGGTCAGTGTGTGCACACGCGGGTGTGAAACAAACCAACAAGGCGCAATTTACCAAATTGCCCTTGCGGTCCACAACGAGCCACGGGCCCGACCCAGGCGGTCGACCCAGGAAAGGAGGGGCAGGTCCTCACACTCGCCTTCCTCATAACCACTGATATCAGGAAAACCGAGGCCTAAAACACGTTTGGCACCCTTCATCCTTTTATAGGTAGATTTGTTGAAGGGTTGAGAAAGGGGTTTTCTTTCATCAACAGCTAGGTTGAGGGTAAGGGCTTGGAAAATTCTTGTTAGAAGCCCCCCAAAAGGTAGTGATTGCCTAGCATTAAGGTTAAGCATCTCCTTGATAATGAGATAACCTAGGTTTAGAGGCTTCCTCCTAACCATGCAAGAAAGAACATCGGCATGGATGGGCTTCAAGTGATCATGGTGGCTAAGCTTAGGAAAAAGATTTGTTCCTAGAAAGTGGGGAAGCTCCCTAAATTGTTGGTATAGGCTATTTAATTCTATAGGATTTTTCTCAACTAGGACAGCCTTAAGGATTGCCTTTCTCCCTTGTTTAGCTTTATCAATTCTGTTGAAATCATCATAAGAAGTAAAGTATATGCACTCTCCTTGATTTGGTGCATCTAGTAACTCATTCAACCATTCTACGGTAATCTTGAATTCATTTCCATAGATATAGCTACTAAGGGCCACACATCCTTCTTCATCAATACTTTCAGTAAGATTGCAATAAAAATATCAAACCATTTCAGGATAAATGTACCGAGGCATCTTTAAGAATTTCTTCCAACCCATATGAACGAAAAATCTTTCAACCACGTATTCCTTTTCTATGGGCAATTGAAGAGCTCTACCCGAGATTACAAACTTATCCTTAAATTCAGGCAAGGAGTTATACCTATCCTTATCTAGGAAGAAGTAGTCGTCGTAGGAAGGAGTAGGTGGAGGATTAGATGAAGACATGCCAAGCGAACCTTTAGTTTTCTTCGTCACGTTCTTTTGGTTTGCTACTGCGGTCTTCCTTTTCCCAGCTTGACTTGGTTCCTCAGGTGGAGGAGGGCCGACATTCTTGGTACGAGGCATGGTGCATGTCATGGTTAGGGTTTTGAGAGGAGAAGAGTAGATCGTGGTTTTGAGAGAAGAAGAGTAGCAGGCTGCGGTCGTTGAAGGAGCTAGGGCATGGTCGAACCAGGAGTTAATATAAAGAGGCTTTGATCGGGGGTTATAAGGGGAGATTGAGTTAAAATGATTGAAATGCCCTCACTTATTGTCACACGATCCGTGGCGGTCTACCAAAAGAAGTTGGCGATCGACTGTCGCGATGAATATGTGTAGTATTTAAGTCACATGGTCGATCCTAGAAAGTTGGCGGTCGACCGTGGCACACAATAGGTCTAAAAATGAAAGCCGACGGTTGATCCAAAGAGTTGGCCGTCGACCGTCCAGTGCGAATGAACGCACGGTCGATCGTCATGAAGTCTGGATCGACCGTCAGTTCCAGAAAGTGAGTTTTGAAATTCAATTTAAAATCATTTTTAAATCAAAACATCACAAAACTTTGCATACATGTGTAATATAATATTATGAGACAAAAACCACTCATCAATCATGATATTCACTTAATTTACCAAAATCTAGCATTCAAGTTGGATATGGTATGAAAAACAGATAAAGATGTGACCAAACCTTTTCTTTTTAGCTCCTTTATTTTGGACATCCATTGGGCATCCCAAGCTCCCTTAGTAGATAGAGAAATCTGTCTTCACTCAAGGGTTTGGTAAGAATATCCACAATTTGATGCTCGGTGCTAACAAATTCAAGTGCTATATCTCCTTTTTGTGTGTGATCACGAAGGAAATGGTGTCGAATTTCTATGTGCTTTGTTCTAGAATGTAGGATGGGATTTTTAGATAAGCTTATAGCACTAATGTTGTCACATATAATGGACATTTTGACTACATGTATGTTGTAATCTACAAATTACATTTTCATCCAAAGTAATTGTGCACAACAACTACCCGCCGCAATGTATTCCGCTTCGGCGGTGGATAAAGCAACTGAATTTTGCTTCTTGGATAACCAAGAAACAAGTCCATGACCAAGAAAGTGACATGTACCACTTGTGCTTTTTCTATCAAGCCTACATCCGGCAAAATCCGCATCGGAGTAGCTAATTAGATCAAAAGATGATCTTCTAGGATACCACAATCCATAATTTTAGATTCCTATTAGATATCTAAAGATCCTCTTGACCGCAACCAAATGAGATTTCTTAGGACAAGATTGATATCTAGCACAAAGGCAAACACTAAACATGATGTCCAGTCTACTAGCGGTCAAATAGAGTAAAGAACCAATCATCCCTCTATAAAGTATTTGTTCAACGGGTTTTCTATCTTCATCTTTGTCTAATTTGAGTGTTGTACACATAGGGGTTCTATAAATTTTGGATTCAACAAAATCATATTTCTTGAGTAGGTCTCTAGTGTATTTGGCTTGATTTACAAAGATCCCTCCTTGAGTTTGCATGATTCTAAACCAAGAAAATAATTGAGTTCACCCATCAAACTCATCTCAAACTCACTTTGCATACATGTGGTATATTCTTCACAAAGTTTATCATTTGTAGAACCAAAAATAATATCATCAACATAAATTTAAACCAAGAGCAAATCTTTGCCTTTTGATTTGGTAAATAACGTAGTATCAATATTTCGTCTACAAAAATCATTATCCATCAAGAATTTGCTAAGCCTTTCATACCAAGCTCTAGGAGCTTCTTTTAATCCATACAAGGCTTTAGTGAGTTTGAATGGATGATCTCTCAATTTGTAGTCTTCAAATCCGGGGGTTGTTCATCATAGACTTCTTCCTTTAGTAAACCATTAAGGCATTCTTAACATCCATTTGATATAATTTGAAATCTTTGTAAGATGCAAAAGCTAGAAGTAGTCTTATTGCCTCAAGTCTAGCTACCGGTGCAAAAGTCTCATCAAAATCAATTCCTTCTTGTTGATTGAACCCTTTTGCAACAAGTCTAGCTTTATTCCTTGTAGTTGTCCCCGATTCATCCATTTTGTTTCTAAAAACCCATTTAGTATCAATAATGGGATGATCATAAGGTCTAGGGACCAAATTCCAAACTTTATTTCTTTCAAATTGATTCTGTAACACCCCGTCCCTCCACTGGGCCCCGGCCCCGGGCTCCCGGTCCGACCAGGATCCACCTGAGGGCCCCACCCGATACAATATTGTCCGCTTTTGGCTTGGCTCACCGCAGAAATCTGGGAAAACTTCCCAGTAGGTCACCCATCCCGGGACCGCTCCAAGACAAGCACGCTTAACCTTGGAGTTTTCTGACGGATCACTACCAGCACGGTTTTAAAACGTGTTGTGTGTATTAAGGGCTTACTATATACTTATATCGAACCCCGGACCATACCCAGGCATTGTCGGATTGCTTACCCGGCTACCCGACTCAGCCTCGCCCTCTAGGTGCAGGCATCTTGTCCCACGGTAGACCCAGCGGGCCTCACAGATTCAACTCTTCTTGCATTGCTAAGATCCAATGATCATCCTCTAGTGCTTCCTCAATCGTTTTGGGCTCAATTTGAGATAGGAACACTAGATTTGCACATGTATTTAATGAAGATCTAGTTTGGATTCCTCTTGATGGTTCACCGATTATCAATTCCTTTGGGTGTGAAGATGCATTTTTCCAATCTTTGGGCAAATCATGATATTGATCACTAGGTGTAATTTCAAAGGATTCCTCAAATCTATCATTCAATTCTTCAACATCATTTTGGGTTTCATCTACTACACTTTTTGAATTGTCATTAGGAATATCATCATCTTTACCATCAATTATACTAGGAGCTATAATCATTTCATCAAAAGTAATATGCATTGATTCTTCAACCACTAATGTTCTTTTATTAAAGATTCTATAGCTTTTGCTTTTCTCCGAGTATCCAAGAAAAACTCCTTCATCGGATTTAGCATCAAATTTTCCAAGATTATCCTTGCAATTGTTCAAGATATAACATTTGCAACCAAAAGCTCTAAAGTACCCAATATTTGGAATTCTTCCTTTCCAAAGCTCATAAGGTGTTTTCTTCAAAATGAGTCTCAAAGTTACTCTATTTATCACATGGCAAGAAGTATTAATTACTTCGGCCCAAAAATACTTAGAAAGATTATTCTCACATAATAGAGTTCTAGCCATGTCTTGTAGGATTTTATTTTTCCTTTCAACAACACCATTTTGTTGAGGGGTTTTAGGTGATGAGAAGTTATGGGAAATATTGATGTCATTGCAAAACTTTTCTAGATGGGAATTCTTGAATTCTCCTCCATGGTCACTTCTAATGCATGTAATGATAATACCTTTCTCATTTTGGACTTTTCTACAAAAGTTGGTGAATTACTCAAAGATTTCATCTTTGTGTGCAAGGAAAATCACCTAAGTGTATCTAGTGTAGTCATCTACTACAACAAAACCATATGAGCTACCACCTAAGCTTGTAGGTTTGGTTGGTCCAAAAAGGTCCATGTGAATGAGTTCTAATGCTCTTGTGATTGAAACTACATCTTTAGGCTTGAAAGAAGATTTTACTTATTTTCCTCTTTGACATGCATCACAAATCTTATCTTTATCAAATTTGATCTTGAGAAGTCCAAGAACAAGGTCTTTTCAAGAAAGTTTGGATATTAAATCCATGTGTGCATGTCCAAGCCTTCTATGCCATAACCATGAATTATCATTTAAGACACTAAAGCATACATCATTATGGCAAACAAGATCATCAAGATAAAATATGTATACATTACCATTACGATGACCTACTAGCAAGATTTTATCACTAAGAGCATTCTTAGCATATCATTTTGAATCTTCGAAAATAACTTTGTTACCTCTATCACATAATTGACTAATGCTATGCAAGTTATATTTCAAACCTTCAACTAAGAGAACATTTTCAATAATAATGGAAGAGATTTTACCAATATTGCCAATGCCAATTATTTTTTCTTTTCCATTATCTCCAAAGGTCACCATTCCTCCATCTTTAGATTGAAAAGTTGAGAACATGCTCTTTTCACCTGTCATATGTCTTGAGCATCCACTATCAAGGTACAATCTTTTAGCCTTTGTGTTGGTCTTGATCTTGGATCTCATACATTCCTACAAATAGGAGATCAACCTTGATTTTTGGTACCCAAATCTTTTTGGGTCCATTTGCATTAGTACTATGCATAAGAGAAGAAGATGAATGTCTAGGTGCCCAAATTTTCTTAGCATTAGCATGCCTCATTAGATAGCAACTAGGTGCAATGTGACCTACTTTGCAACAATAATGACATATAGGTGCTTGTGCTACCTTAGGAGGATGAGAAGAAGCTTTAACAAAGTTAGTCTTCTTTTGATTGTTCACCTTCCTAGGGTTGTAGCCAATTCCTTCCTTGTTTAAGGAATTCCTTTGGCTATCAAGGATCTCATCTAACTTGTCTCTACTCTTCACAAATTTAGTTATAGCGATTTTTAAGTCATTAACCTCAAGAGTGAGATCTCTCTTGGATTTCCTCAAGAAGATAAGTTCCCTTTGCATATCATAGTTTGTGTTCTTCAATATGGTGAGCTCATGTTGAGTGTCCTTGAGTTCCTCCTCAAGTGTATTATTAGCGTCACAAGGGTTGTTGTCTAGCATGCATTTGTTTTCAGTTTCTAATGTTTCAATCCTATGCATGGCATCTAATTTCTCTTCTTCTACTTTCTTCAAGTCCTTACAAGTAGCATAGTATTTTTTTTAAGGAATTTGAAATCATTTTCTAAAGCATGATAAGCATCAAAAAGTTCTTCAAATGCAAGCTCATCCTCTACCTCATTTTCTTCTTCCTCCTCATCTCCATGTGTCATTAAGCATATGTTGGCTACCTCTTGTTCTTCTTCATCGGATGAGGTCTCCACATCACTTTCTCTCCAAGTAGCCATCATTGCCTTCTTTTTCTTGAACTCCTTCTTTGAAGGCTTCTTGAGTTGAGGACAATCAGACTTGATGTTTCCGGGCTTCCTACACTCATAATATATGATTTCATTTGAGTTAGAAGAGGTAGGATTGTATTTTTCACCTTTGGGGAATTTCTTCTTGAAGAGTTTCTTTCCTCCTTGGCGCTTGAAGATCTTTTGAATTCTTCTTGATTTCATCGCCAACTCCTCATCGTCATCTCCTTCACTTGAATCGGATGAGTCTTTGCTAGATGACTTAAAGGCAACCGTCTTCTTCTTTTTATCTCCCTCTTCGTTGCTTCTCTTCAAATTCATCTCATAGGTCATGAGGGAACCAATGAGCTCATCTAGTGACAACTTGGATAGATCCTTGGCTTCTTCGATCGCTGTCACTTTAGGATCCCAAGACTTAGGTAGACACCTAAGAATCTTACTCACAACCTCATCGTTAGCATAAATTCTTCCAAGATATTCAAGCACATTTAATATGTTAGTAAAACGTGTAAACATCTCACTAATGGTTTTATCATTCTTCATGCAAAATAGTTCATACTCATGTACAATCATACTTATCTTAGACTGTTTAACCCGGCTTGTTCCCTCATAAGTAACCTCAAGTTTGTCCCATATTTCTTTTGCTGATTTGCATGTAGAGACCCTATTGAATTCACTAGGGCTAAGGGCACAAAATAGAAAGCTTTTGGCCTTGGCATTAGTTTGAAGGTTTTTGAGATCAATTGGGGTGTAGTCACTCTGTCTTCCTTCAACAATTTTCATAGGAATAGAAGGTCCATCCTCTATTACTAACCAAGCCTCATAATCTATAGATTGGATGAATATCTCCATCTTGGTTTTCCAATATGTATAGTTGGATCCATTGAAGTATGGTGGCCTATAGTTTGTCCCTCTATGTTTTTCATCTCTAGATAGATCCTCTAAGGGTTGTTACACCACTAAAAATAGAGACCTCGCTCTGATACCAATTGAAGGTCCAAGAGGGGGGTGAATTAGACTCTTTTCGAAAAACTAGATTAATGGAAAAATCAGGTAGGAGAGAACTAACACCTTAAATTGTTGTGGATGAAATGAAAACTAATGCAAAATAGCATGCAAGAATAATATCAAGGAAGGTTAGAGAGATGGCACCGATTTTATAGTGGTTCTACCCAATTCTTGGTCTACGTTTACTTCTCTCAAGGCTCCCCTTGAGGTTCCACTACTTGCAAATCGTTTACAAGCTTTTCCTCCAAGCTTCCTGGTGATTGGTGACCTTACAATCACAGCCACTTGTTGTTGGATAACTCTCAAAGTACTTCTTCACACTTGAAGAAGGTTTACAAAGGTTGTAGCTCAAAAGAGAATAAGTAGAAAACTCTTGCTAAGACTTGCTCAGATGATCTCAATAATAATGATAAAAGTTGTGGCAAGTTTATAACATAGAGCTACTTATATCTAGCCTTCAACCAGCTCAAAGATGACCTCCAACGGCTCTCTGCAACTCTCCAACGGCTAGTTTTTTTACTTTGCGCGTTGCTGGCGGTCGATCCATGCATCGTCTATCTTTTACAAAAACTCAGCCTTTTTGATCGATGGTCGATCCATGCATCGTCCGTCATGCCTCACGGACGACCGTGACATCGACCGTCACATCGTCCGTCAACCTCTGTCAAGAAGAAAGCTTTCCACAGTCGATGCTCCGATCGACTGTCGCTTCTTCACTTTTCTTCATAAATGCTCAACGGTCAACCGCCGCATCGACCGTTGCATCGTCCGTCAGGCTCTATCAAGAAAATGGGTTCCCATGGTCGATGCACCTGTCACACCCCGACCCGGAAAACCCATCCAGGACGGGGCGTGAGGGTTCCTATCACTATTCACATCCAACTGGCCCGATACATTTGCGAAAAAAGAGATAAACTTAAACAATTTAACTTCCAGAGATAAAGCTGTAATTCAATTCATAAATACATCAAGTTGTACTGTTTAAACGTCTGATACAATTCTTATCAAATTCCTCCAAGGGAAAGATATTATACAACTAATCCCAAAAGTCCTTGAAAGATGTTTACAATTTACAAAACTATCAAAAGT
This sequence comes from Narthecium ossifragum, assembly GCA_963920575.1. Classification (NCBI taxonomy): domain Eukaryota; kingdom Viridiplantae; phylum Streptophyta; class Magnoliopsida; order Dioscoreales; family Nartheciaceae; genus Narthecium; species Narthecium ossifragum. The sequence continues at coordinate 18,761,159 of OY986969.1, forward strand.
ACAACAGTCATCTTGTAGCAACCTTAGACGCCTCTGGAAGTAGTCGCGCCGCTAAAAGCTGATCTCGCCGGCTCTACTGAGGAAGAATTAGCGCCTGCACCTGCAAACGCAGCCCGGGTAGGACTGAGCGATAAGCTCAGTAGGGTTTTACTCTACGACATATTGAAGGGGAGGAAAACAACAATAGTGGTGTCTCCCCGCTCAAGCCTAAGGAATGTCACAGGGTCCCACAACCCCTATCGATGTCGCAAGGGCTCCTGCCATGAAACCTCTCTCCTGAACAAGTTACCAGGAGGCCACGGAACAGTAACATGTAGGGACATCCTTACCCAAGCAGGATTCCCATGCCATGGGGACCGACGTCGGGAACGCATCGACATCCTTCCTTAGCACTTAGCCTTGTGAAGACAACACGACCTCTAAACCTCATAACAAGATCATAGCCAACTATAACACATCCTCGATAACTTGAGATTCCAATTATACAATCGCCCCCTAATCCTTACTACCCAGCCGCGGTCCTAAGGCTAGATCCGAGCTACCCAAGTGCCTCGGATCAGCGATCAACCCATCGCCCGCCTAATCTGATATGCCTCTAATGCATACAGTGCATGAACCTATGCAAACATCTATCCTAGATGTCTCTATATGCCACAACATCAATTATAGGTTCAACAGTTATATAATAGCCCTCGGCACTCGCCGGCAACGGGCTAAGGTTCCACAATACCACGTTAGCCAATACTCATAGCTAGCTAACGGTTAGGAAAGCAATCAGCATTTAAACTACTATCCTACCAAGTATTTAAATGCGAGTAAAGACCGTTAACTCGTCAAGAGATTAAACTCCCGATTCAATTCCTAATCTCGATAGAAATCCATTAATATCCCGTGAAAACAACGTGTATGCTTCCTAACATGATTGGATATCTATCATGAATGAACACCAATCAAAGGAAACTAGAAAACACAGCTCAGTGGTTCACGGTCGATGCCACGGTCGATCCGACGGTCGACCGTGAGGCCAAATGAGGGAAAAACATAAGGACCACGGTAGATCGGTACATCGACCGTGGGAGGCCCAAAACGAGACAGAGCCTGACGGTCGATCCGACAGTCGATCGTGAGGCGAAGGGAGAAAGGGAAGGAGCCCAATCGTGGGAGGTCCAAAACGCGACAGAGCTTGACGGTCGATCCGATGGTCGACCGTAAGGTCAGGAAGAAGCGTATCAAAGCTTGACGGTCGATCCAACGATCGACCATCAGCCTCAGGGCACAGTTCCTTAAAACAGTGCCGGAAATCCAATTCCTTGGATTTGAGCTATCAAATCTTGTTGGAAATCGATGAAACTTTGCATGCATGCGTAATAAATGATGGGGAAGCTACTGGTACGAAGGAAACATGATTTTGATGGTTAAATCCCAAACCTAGGTCAAAACGGCCGAAAATTGATAAAACGGCGATAATACGAGAATCGTCCGATAAAATACGAAAATCAAACGGTAGGAATACTCGAAGCAAGCCATAATACTCAAGCATTAAGCTACACAACATTCTACCAAGTACTCCTACATCGAAATCACAAGAAACCTATCCTAGGAGAACCTTATCACAAGATCGAGGTAGAAACACCTACTTGATCAAGTAGGGCAGCTCCTCCACGCGTCTAACGATTTTAACCGCCAAGATCCGCTCCTCGAAGCTCGTGCCTCCAAGCCCTAGCTCAGCCGGTTGGAGAGAGAAAGAGAGAGAGAGAGAGAGAGAGAGGGAGACAATGACAGGGAAGAAGAAAGAAAAGAGAGAGAAAGGGTCAGGGTATATATAGAGATCAGAACCGATCTCAGCGGTCCGATTCGATCTTTCCCAATTGAACTCCGATCTTCCGATCGAATGCACCCTTAAGGTTCTAATCATTCACATACATCAATACAATGTCGTGTGTGCAATGCGGGTGTGAAACTGACCACCAGGGGGCATATTTATCAAAATACCCCTGGGGCTAAAAACTACCATACGATCACCTAATCGTACTCGACGCGGAATCAAACCAACAGGAAAACGGCCCTCGACCCACACGGTCGAGCCAGGTCAGAGGGACGGGCTCTCACAACGCCGATCGACCGTGAGCCAACAATACATTTTGCTTAGTATGGTGCATCCAACGTGCAACCACACGGTCGATCCATGCATCGACCATCAGTACAAAAGTGACTTAAATATTGAATTTAAGATTTCCAATTAAAGGGGTAATAAATATTAAACATATATTTTAGCATTTAATGTATATTGGTATCATCAAAACAAGATTAGGATCAACATAATCGGCAAGGAGGGGGTGCTAAAATTCTTAAATGCCTCGATAGAGTTCTGTGTAATAAGGGGTGGAAGAATTTGTTCTCGGGTTCTTCAGTCAAACATCTCCCTAAGATTGGATCTTATCACTGTCCAATGCTTGTCAGCTTGCAAAAGGAGAAGAAGGAGGGATCGTTTGTGTTTAGGCTTGAGCACACCTAGCTTGAGATGTCAGAGTTTAGGGAGGCTCTTGTGCGGGCATGGGGTTTTCCTTGTAGACGGACTAACCAGTTTATCTTTGTAACCAGAGTGAAAGCAATCAATAGGGTGGTGAAGGGTTGGGATAAGAGGCAGAGATCGCTGGATGTGTTTGGGCATGGTCAGAAGATTGAAAGTTGCATGGATTGGTTGTATAGATTGGAAGATAGAGGTGAATTAACTGAGGAGGATGACTTGTTACTCCGTCAGTTAGAGGGCCAGTGGGAACACACTATGCTAATACAGGAAGCTAGAGTTTCTCAAAGAGTTAGGGGAGAATGGGTCAAGGCTCAGGATAGGAATTCCAGGTTTTTTCATCAGCTAACTTCCAGTCGCAATCACAAGTCTAAAGTGAAGGAATTGGTTTGTGAGGATGGGTTGGCGTGCCTTGAAATGTGTCGTTAAGTATATCAAAGGCGATCAAAATAAATTACCGGATAACTAATTAACTACAACGTAGTTAGTTGAAGTACGGGTCGAGTCCTCGAGGAATTGGATGGTCGAATTAGTAAATGTGATATAATCTCTATAATAGTTGGAAACAATAGGGTTGATTCTTTGGTTATTCTAACTAAAGTACTCTAAAAGCAATTAAGGCTAAGATTTATCGAGAAAGAAATCCTAGAGAATTCCAATCCGAATTAGGGTCTAAATATTTTCTCTATGAATCAAGATGAATGACACTCAAGGAGATGGTCTAAATTGGAGATCGACGAGCGCAGGATTTATCGATCGCCGCTAATGAGATGTCGGCTTAGGATCATCTCATCGTGAATTACAAGGTTAAGATCCATGATCGAGGTTTTAATTTGATCATAGCTCAATAATCACCGGGTTAAGGTCATATTGTTGGCAATTTACAAAGGCTTTGTATGAATAACATATTGGGTTGAGATGGGTTTAATATCTCACTCCAACCCACCATCGAAGACATGAATTGTAAATAGGATAGTGATGACTTGGGGTGGTTCTAGCACCTCAAGATCCTATCCTAAGAACAATGATCCCTCCAAGATAGGTGGCCATGGTTCTAGCATGACCCATTCTTTGAGGAATTAAGTCAACTACCTATCAAGCATACAATATCTATACAATCCCATACAAGAAGAGGTAATCAAACCATTCAACAATGGATTTCATTAAAAAAAATATGGAATTAAATGTGAATTCATACAAAAACCATCTCAAAGAGTCTTTACATCAAGAAGCAAAAGAGAAATCAAAGAAAAACCCTAAGATATCAAGGAATTTCCAAGGAGAGAGGGTTTAGCTACTCATCTTAGGTAGGAGATCCATGGAAGAGGAGGCTTGACCCCTTTTTTCCATCAAAATCCAACCTTTAGAGCCCTAAATCCTTAAGAATTAGAGGAGAAATGTCAAGAGCTAAAGATGGGGAGAAGGTTGAAGAAGAGTTGGAGAAAGGAGGGAAAAGACCCCCCCTAAAATAAGAGTCAAAACCCCTATTTATAGACCATAGGTCGTGGACCATCAGATTAGATCTGAACCATCCATTTTTACCCATCAGACGGTCTGGGATCGATCCAAAATAGGTTTGGATCGATCCAAGATGTAAATATTTGAGTTTCTAACGTCTTGGATCGATCCACTGTGAGTTTGGATCGATCCAATGTCCAAAGCAGCAAAAGAGGCTCTGAAAAGGAGTTTTGGATCGATCCAGACTGGTATGGTTCGATCCAGAATGGTCTGGATCGATCCGAACTGAGTATGGATCGATCAGGAATAGGTTTGGATCAATCTAGAACTTTTCTGGATCGATCCGAACTGGGTCTGGATTAATCTAGACAGGGTATGGATCTAGTCTGGATTAATCTAGACTGGGTCTGGTCTGGGTTCAATCCAGACTGGGTCTGGATCAAGCCTGGATCAATCTCAATATGGCAGATTTTGTGTAATTTATGTTTTTTAAGCCTGGAATCGATGCAACTCTCTTTGAAAACTCTTGTACCTGAAATAATATAAAAAGTTATTAGAAATGCTTTGCTTGAGAGTTAACAAAGCCAAGTTAAAATGGATGAATTATGCATATTTTGTGACTCATGAGGTCAGTGGCTATTAGTCAGGAAGCTTTAGGTAAAGCCCTTCAGGAGCATTTTGGAAAGCTTTGGGGTTTGGATGGTGTGTTCCATGTAGATGCTTTGCCTGAGCTGCCTATGATCAGTCAAGATTGGAAGGATGCTCTGATTCTTGAGGTCTCAAGTGAAGAAATTAAAGAGGTTGTGTTTCATATGGGGAGGAATAAGTGCCCTAGGCCTGATGGATTGCCAGTTGAGTTCTTTATCAAGCATTGGGAGATTGTTGGAGCTGATTTTGTCTAGATTGTCCAAGACTTCTTCAAGAATTCTAAGCTCCCTGCTTTTTGGAATGAAACGTTCATATCCCTAGTTCCCAAGTGTAAATTTCCCAGGAGAGTTATGGACTTCCGCCCTATAACCCTATGTAATGTAGGATATAAGGTGGTAACTTCCATCTTGGCTTCAAGGTTGAAAGGTGTCTTAGGGGAGCTTATTAGTATGGAACGGTCAGTGTTTATTGGGGGAAGGAATATACTGGATTGTGTTGATGTTGCGCAAGAAATATTACATTTTATGGATGTTGCTCCTAAGTCTCGAAGTCTTATGGTCCTTAAGATTTATTTGATGTCTGCCTATGATCGGGTGAGATGGTCATTTCTTGAAAATGTAATGGTTCGTATGGGCTTCCCTCCTATCTGGATTTCTTGGGTCATGACTTGCGTTAAGGGAGCAATGTTTTCCTTCATTACCAATGGCGAAATCCATGGGAGAGTGTGGTCTAAGTGTGGATTAAGGCAAGGTGATCTTCTCTCCCCATACCTCTTCCTGCTAGCGCAAGAAGTTCTCTATTGGATTTTGAATGCTCCTAGTTCTAGATTGGAGGGTCTTCGGTTTAGGAATTCCTCATTCCCTATTTCTCATTTATTGTATGCGGATGACTGTTTGATCATTTCGAGGGCAACTTGTCTGGAAGCTAGGAAGCTCAAGTTGAAGCTGGTTCAAGTTAAATTGGTATTCCGCAAGATTTTGAATGTCAGTAGAGCCAAGGGTACCTGCCATTATCTGAGAGCTCCTATTATTGAGAAAATGTTGAAAGCTGTCGACTTCTCACCTATAATTGATCGCATGACTGCAAAGGTTTTATGTAAAGATTTGAGCGAGCCAAATTGGTCAAAGCAGTGCAAGCTTCAACACCATTTGTGGAAGAAGAAGACATCCTGTAAAAAAAATGAAAAAAATAAAATGCAAACGAAAGAATTTTCTCAAAAAAAAAAATTCTCTCAAAGTCTTGAAAAGAAAATGGGGCCGGAACTAAAATAAACTAGAACTTTGATGTGCCTAGGCCTGCCGTCGCAACCATATACAGTGCTTCTATCCACACTGTAGTCCGACGGATTTTCCATTCATGCACATCAAAGGGTTGCCATGGTGGGTTCTCATGTTTTTGATCATATCATCGAAAAGAATACCGGGTCGCACAACACGATGGAGAAATCGTTGTGGGATCAGTAATGCTGCATCGGATAGCAGAGCAAGTTGTGCCATCTTCGTCCGCAAGACATATTTTTATTGACCCCCCATAAGCCGTCGCTTCGTGATGTACGACCAGGTATCATCATGATACAACCTCAAACAAGAGGTACGGATGGTACGGGAAAAAAATATGGGAATAAGGGAGACTTAAAAAAAAAGGCTTAATTAAACTTTTGGTACCTATAAAATTTTGGATATACCACTTTAGTACCTCTAATTTTATAATTATGTTTTTAGTACCTATACTATTAAAACCGCTTCGTTTTGATCCAACCGTCTAACGGCGTCATTTTTTCAAACGGCAAATACATGCACATGACTTGGTTCTCGTCGCACCATGCGCTTGACTTAATTACGCTTGCGGACGTCGGCGGAGACGATGAAGTCGTCGAGTGGCAGCATCAGTGTCGCGCCCCGACCCGCGAAAGCCCAACCGGGCCAGGCGACGCGAACCGGAACCTAACCAACGCGAAAAAAGAACGACGAGGGTTCCCTCTAACCTATTGGTCTCCCTAGCAATTCACCAAAGCACCCTCAATTAAAACAATATTAATTAGCAAAACCTCGAACCTCAGATTAAAAACTCAAGTGTTAATATATACAAATCCTCGGAGAGGGGAAGATTCAAAGTACAACATCACTCCCGTAGGAGACTAACTAACATAAGGGTAAAAGCAGTAAATATCGCCACATCTCAAAAACCACCAGGCGCCGCCGCACCACCGTCCAACTGCCCGGTAGGGGCCACAGAGGAAGAACTGACGCCTGCACCTGCAAAACGCAGCCCGGGTAGGTGTGAGCACTAAGCTCAGTAGGGATCTACACTACGACACACAGAAGGAAGAGGGAAACGCAACAGTGTCGCCCTTAAGTAGGACCTGGGTGTATACAGGGGTCCCATAACCCCACCGCGTGTCCCTGAGGCCCCGATCATGATCTTCCAGCCGGGCTGGTCACATGTCGGGTCACACTCAGTAGCAGGAAACGGCACTGCTGACTCTCAACAGGACACTGAACACTGTTTGGTGGGAAGAGACACCACTGAGTAGGCAAAACCTCTACTCAAGAGTTTTTGGAACACCGGACACCGGCTACACCTCAGCATCCGACTCAAGGCAGACACGACCTCTACAATCATCAAGCCACAAGTGCACCAGTCATCTAAGCCTATCATCGAATCGACTGGACACTACAATTCAACCCGAGTCCAAACAACCCAACCCCGGTCCTAGGGCTAAGTCCGAGCTTCCAGCCTCGGGACGGCGACCCAAAGATCACCCACGCCCTAACCAATGCAACTAATGCACACAACAACGATGCATGCTATGAGATACACAGATAATAGGAAAGGCATGCAACAGTATGTCAAGCATTATATAAGTCTATTGGATCGCTACAGCGGTACCACCAACCGCTGCCAGCCGATCCGCAGCGGGTCCCGGCATTACGACGGTACCGCGACCGTCAACCGCGGACTCCTGCAACGGGAAGCAACCCCGAAAACGATGATGAACAAAACACAATATAATATTATATTCTGAAATATAATATTATATTCAAAAAAACACCCAAAGCCTCTACTTAGGGGCTAATTGATCCCGTCGATCCGACGTCCAAACGACGTCGGATTCAACATCCAACTTAGTCACCAGTAGGTGTATAAACCAGGATCATCATATCGAAAAATCATAATCATCCAACGGTTGGATTAACGAGAAAACTCTAATCAAAATCATTAATCAAACTAACTTATCCATTAATTGCTGCAACGCAGCCCTCCAGCAAACAATTCATAATAAATCATACATAAATCGGACAAATATGAAACAAGATGGAATGGAAAGCTAACGAGTAGAGCTACAACTCTTATGTTTATAAAAAGCCAAGATCATGTACTCGCCGGCCGAAAAACTCACCGTAAGCCGGCTATTTCTCAAGAACAGCAGAAAACCAGAAATCCGAGACTAATCTTGCATAAAACCTACTCAAATCTCAACTGATTAACATGAACCTTAAATAAGTTATTCTAACAGGTATAAGGAATCCAACAAAGCAAGGATCAACAAGATCCAACGGCTAGATCTCAAGAAAACCCGAAATGAACACAGTAGGTATAACCCTACCTAGCTGCGCTTTCCTCGGCTGATTCCCCACGATTTGATCACCAACAAGCCTCCAAACCACTTCAGGGATCTTCCTCTTGTTGTCACGAATCCAACGAGCCAAAGAACACCCAATTTGATTGTCGGAGGAGGGAGAACAGAGGTGGGAAAGCTCGGCTGCCGGAACAGGGGAAGAACAGAGCTCTCGGGAGAAGAAGAAAGGAGGAAGAAGAAAAGAGAGGAGAAGAGGAAGAGGAGGGGAAGAAAAGAGGGGAAAGGGGGAGGGGGAAGCCGGGAAAAGGGGAAGAAAGTGAGGGGAGGGGAGGGAAAGTCCTCCCCCCCTCTGACAAAGGAGAACGACGGCCGTCGGTGGCCGTCCTCGCGAAGCAGAAAAGCCACCGACGCGATTCCGATCGGTCGCTCCAAGGAGCGATCGATCGTTATCGCCCCGGGTCAAAACCAACTGACTCGCTCACGAGTCCGATCGATCGTTCCAAGGAGCGATTGATCGCTCAAGGGTCGTCAGCTGCCCAACGGCAAGCTTTCGCGCGCCCGAGCTGGGATCTTCCGATCCCGGGTCCACCTAGCCATTCTAAACAAACACTAACACATACAAGGCCTGTGTGTGCACATGCGGGTGTGAAACAAACCAACAAGGCGCAATTTACCAAATTGCCCTTGCGGTCTACAACGAGCCACAGGGGTAGAGGGGCATGTCCTCACAATCAGACCGGCGAAGACGGGCGGTGGCGCTCGGCGTCGCTCGATGTCGAGACAAGGAGCTTGGTGACGATCTCAGCAGAGGTCACGAAGGAGCTCGACGTCGAGGCGAACGAGTCCCATGTCGGGGTGCCAGATTGGTTGGCGGGTGTGGGGAGAGCAGATCTGGTGAAGGGGGCCTAAGGGCGAGGAAGACGGGTGCTGGCGCTCGGCGTCGCTTGATGTCAGGACCAGGAGCTCGGTGACGATCTCGACGGAGGTCACGGAGGAGCGCGAAGTCGAGGCGGCGGAGCCAGACGTCGGGCGGAGGAACCCAATGTCGAGCTTGGCATGGTATAGGGCATCAGGTCGGCAGATCTGGTGAAGGGTGGCATCAGGCTTCGTGTCCGGCATGCCGACAGAGAGGAGACGAGAGGGATAGTGAGAGGATGAGAAGGGATGGGAGGGAAGAGGGTGTTGGCGTCGGAGATGGGGGAGCTCGTCATCGAGCTTGGCACGACGGCGACTCCCGCAAGGTGAGGCGTCGGAGCTTGGTGACCGGCTTGGGAGAGATGGAAACGAGAGAAAAAGAGGAGTGAGAAGATGAGAAGGGAGAGGAGAAAGGAGGGAGCTGGCGGCGGCTTGGGAGAGATGGAGAGATGGAGAGACAGGGAGGGGAGGGGAAGACAGAGACAATAGAGAAGGGAGGGAGAGACAGGGGAGGGAAAGACAGAGAGAGACGACAAAGAGAGAGAGAGAGAGCGTGGAAGAGAGAGGGAGGAGAGAGAGAAGAGATCCGGCAGGGGGAGGGGGAGACAGAGAGGAGATCCGGCGGGGGAGGGGGAGACAGAGAGGAGAGAGAGGAGAGAGAGGAGAGAGATGGAGAGACAGGGGAGGGAGAGACAGAGAGATAGACGAGAGAGAGACAGAGGAGAGATGGAGAAGATGAAACCAATCAGTCAAAATTGACTGAAAACCGCTCACGTGATATCATGTGAGCAGATTGCCGTCAAGTCTGGATAACGGCGTCTAATGGTAGGTACTAAATATGTTATATATATTAAATATAAAAACTAAAAACATAATTATAAAACCAGAGGTACTAAAATGATATATCCAAAATTTTACAGATACCAAAAGTGTAATTAAGCTAAAAAAAAAGGAAGATAACGAATGCAAATTGAAGAAAAAGGAGCAGCCATGTCATCTGACAATAGAGAAGAGATCGAGAGAGAGAAAGAGAAAAAAAAAACTGATAAAGGTTCTCCAAATCTCCCTCCCACGTGCAGCCAAGATTCCCTCTCTCAAAAGGATCTCAAAGCTATATATAGGCTGCCTTGGGGTTCATGAGATATACTTGAACTCCTACATGAACTCCTACTTTTGACTAAGAGCATATCTTGTGGCAATTTAAATCCAATTTGGACTAAAAAAAAATAAGAATTTGAGTAGGAAACAATCCTATTCTAACTTGGTTTGGATATCTTCAAATATGAAAGATGTCCAAACTAATAGGACTCATAGTACAAATTACTAGGGTTATAGTTCACTTATTCCTTTGAACACCCAAAATTGGTAAAGTAGGATAAGAATTCTTCCAATTTTCGGAATTATTTAATTGGCTAAAAAAAAGGAAAAGAAAGAGTAACGTAGGATGAGCATACATGAGTCTTACTAAAACTCTAATTCTTCCAATTTTCGAAATTTATGGCGGAAACCAATGGACATAGAGTTTAAAACTAAATAGGACACTATAGTAAAAAAAAAAAGGAGTAACGTAGGATGAGCATACATACATGAGTCCTACTAAAGCTCTAATTCTTCCAATTTTCGGAATTTATGGTTGAAACCAATCGACATAGAGTCCAAAACTAAATAGGACTCTAGAGTAAAAAAAAAAAAGAAAAAAAAGAAGAAAATCCTACAACCTGAACATCACATGACATCATATTAGCCAAAACACGTCAAACTCTTCGAGCCCCGCGTGTTCAAATCATATAAGTTTCTCACGCATGCCTCGAGGGGGCATCTGTTGACACCGATTTTAACTAAGGCTTAAATTCGTAATATTTACGAAATTGCCCTCACTCAAGCCTTAGATTTTTGCAAAGGCTTGAAAACATTTAAACATGCCCAATTAAATTCAAAACATATTTAAAGTACTCTACACACGCTCTCCTGGGTGCCAGGAGAGCAAAGGGTATTTTGGTAATTATCACCTCCAGGGGTATTTTGGGAATTCTGATGAAACAGACATACTGAGTTTGCAATCTACAACTCTTTCAATGGTCCTTAAATGGTTTTGATGGCCTCCTATATAAACATGCAGGTCTAAAATCATCTTTTCTTCAAAAGGGCATTTTGGTCATTTTCAATCCCCAGCGGGGTAGTGACTCAAAATGAACGTACAAACTCATACATATCAGCCTTTTAAGTTCCCATCCACCTTAGGGGTACATCCGTCCACATACACGGACACTACATGAACAACAAGGCCAAAAGGGCATTTTTGTCATTTTACACCTTCATGGGTGTGAAGGTCCAAAACATAAACATCTTTCATGCTTTAGGGGCATTTCGGTCCAAAATAAATGCGATCGAAGGATATTTTGGTAATTTACACTCCGGCCCAGCTGGGGATATTTTAGTAAATTTTCTCAAATATGATATAAAATATTCAAAATTCAAACAAACATTCAAAATTTGGGCAAATATATAAATTTTGGACAAATATTTGGAATTCAAACAAATACTTGAAATCCAAACAAACATTCGGACAAATGTTCAAAATTTTAACAGAAAGTTCAAAATTCAAATGGAAATATTTCCAACTCCCCTCTCCTGGGAAGAAACTATGTTACTCCCAGATACGGAGTTCAAATTCAAAATAGAGAATATCTCTCCAACTCCAGATATCATCTCTTGGGAACAACTTACGATAAGATCTTGGGAACAAACACCCAGATCTGATCTCCCAAGTCTCAACCCCTCAACTTCTTAACACCCTGGAAACAAACCCCTCAACTTCCTAACACCCTAGGAACAAATTCCTAACCCATTAATACCATGGGAACAAATTCATCAACCTCCTAACACCCTGGGAACAAATCCCTAACCCCTTAACACCCTAAGAACAAACTCCTAACACCCCAACACCTAGGCACGATTCTCTCAGCTCCCAGATACGGTGGGCCACTTTCAATTTCAAAGTCCCCGCTAGACTTCCCATCCCTCGCCTACAAAAAGAGAGGAGGGGAAAACAGCAGGGGAGGTTGGAAAAAAGAAAAGAAACGAGAGGTTGTCTGAGGTTTGAAGAGGTGAAGAGAGGTTGGCGGAGACCAGCTCTTGGAGATCCAGAGAAGCAGACACGTTGCTGGAGTCCCGAAGGCACATCAAGAGAGAGAGATCCTGAAAAGCCAAAGCTTGAAGAGCCCAAATAAAGAAGCCAGAAGCAAAGAGGTCGAAGACACAAAAGTTAAAGCTTCATCAACTTGGAGATCCTACAATTCCAAAGAATCCAAGGAGGAAGACAGAAGTAGATCCGTACTGGTAACAAAGGTGACGGTCGGAGGCTTCTCCTCCGCCCAATATCCTTCCTACTTCTTTCTTTTTTCCCTTTGTCAATTTTTTTTACTTTATATTAATGTAACGGGGCTTTAAGTCCCGGATTTGAAACCAGGGGTCTTCCCTTTGGGGATGTAAATGATGGGAAAATTTCAATCACAAATACATATGTGTGATGAAATTGAAACCCAGGAGTGTTGTTCCCACAATCACCCACCGATATAATTCAAACTTTTGTCACAATGAAATCTGAAATCTCGTTCCCGCGAGACCTGAGTTTTTATTGTCGTACAGTATGCTTACCTAAAGATGCTGGTGGATTAGGGGTTAAATTTTTTTTCTGATTGGTAGAGAGCATCGACGCTTAAGCGTGCGGAGTAGTTTTTGAAGGAGAAGAAAATAGTGTAGACCATGGATTTCCATACCGGCCGGTACTGTGCGTACCGGCCGATATTTACTGGACCGGTGACTAACCGGGACGGTTTTCTCCCCCGGATCGGTCCAGGGGGAGACCGGCTGTGTATCGGCCGATACACATCCAAACCGGCCGGTACAGGGCGGTTTGGATGAATATCGACCGGTACAAACCGGTTTGATACAAAGAAGGGAAGGGTGAGGGAGAAGGAATGATGTCGGTGGGGATGCTGTCGGTGCCCTTGGTGGTGGCCGACCAGTGGGCCAACGGCACCGACTTTGCCCCCGCCACCACCACTTTTGTCGGTGGGGATGCTGTCGGTGGACTCGGTGCTCGATAGCTTCTTTCGCCGGTCGATTATAAGAGGGGGAGAAGAGAGGTGAAGGAGAGAAGGAAGCAGAGATCTCCTCCACCTCGGCTGAGGAAGAACAGCGAGGAGAGTGGAGAGGAGGATCGAGACTTACCTGGAGGTCCAAGACCGCTGCCATCTCCTCCACCGATCTACTCCACCGCGATCTCCTCCACCGCTGCCATCTCCTCCACCGCGATCTCCTCCTCTCCACCACGCCTCCACCTCTGCGATCTCCGATCTCCTCTTCGATCTCCTCCTCTCCACCGGTCCTGGACCACCCAGGCGTCGAGGGAGGAAGGGCGTCGGCGTTGGCGTCGAGGGAGGAAGGGCGTCGGCGTTGGCGTTGGCGTCGAGCGGGGAGAGGCCCGGGCCGGCGTCGAGCGAGGAAGACCCCGAGTGAGGAAGAGGGTTTGTCTTTTAGACTAAACCCTGCTTACCGCCGGCTTATATAAAGATAAGCAATTTTATTAATTTACTTATACTTTAATGATTCAGTTATTAGTGTAGAATGTAGATTAAGTTAGAATAATTAAATTAATGATTTCAATTATTACCATTGACTACCAGTTATTAGTGTAGAATATTTTGTTCATGAAATACTATATAAATATGAAGGTGTAGTTAAAGATGGCGCCGAAGCAGCGAGTGGATGACGTCGGATGGGAGCATGGGGAGATGATTGATGGGAACAGAAGTCAATGGAAATGCAACTATTGTGGTATGATCGGAAAGGGAGGAGGGGTGAGTAGGCTAAAATTGCACGTAGCTGGTATAGGAGGAGACGTTAAGAAATGCCATCGAGTGCCTCAGGAGGTTAGGCGGCTACTTAGAGATGAAATCGAGGCAACAAAGGCGACGAAGAAGGCGGTCGAAAGACAAAGAAAAGAGATCGACAGACGAGGGTATGGGAGATGAGGTAGATGAAGATTTTATCACAGCGAGGAATGCCTCGCTAGAAGAACAGTGGGAGAGGGAGGAGATTATGCGGCAAAGAGCACGATTTGGTGCTTCGCACTATGAGACTGGTTCTGGTGTTGGTGCTGGTTCTAGTTCACAACGCTTTGACGAATCAGCTATTGGAGCTGATTTCCCTCACCCAAACCTCAGCAGACAGAGATCTCTTCTCGGTATGTTTGGATCTCACAGGAGGGGTAGGAGGAGTACAGATGTAAGAGACAGGAGAAGCGTAGATGTTAGAGATATAGATCCAAATGCATTCTCCACTCAGGAGGCCAAACAAAAACGGATCGATGACTGGGATGGAAAGAAGAAGAGGGAACTAGGCCGCAGCATATCTAGATTTTTTCATTTCAACCATATACCTCCATTCTCGGCTGCGAATACTTATTTTCGGGCTATCATCAGCACAATACAGAAGCATGGCTCAGGGGTTGAGCCACCTACACCCAAAGACATAGGAGGCAAATATTTGGATGATGAGGTTGAGGTGATGCGCAAGTATGTAGGGACATTTAAGAGACAATGGGATACTTATGGAGTGACGATGATGTGTGATAGCTGGACAGGTCCCACGAGACTGTCCATCATCAACTTCCTCGTCTACTGTAATAAAAAAATTGTGTTTCTGAAGTCCGTCGACGCCTCCAAATATTTTCACGATGCAAACTACATATATGGCCTGATGGAAAATGTACTAAATGACATTGGAGAACAATACATCGTACAGGTAAACAATTACTTGTATATTAGTTTCGTCATTAGTTTTATTATGGGATTAACCAATTTCTATTCAATAATACAGATTGTTACTGACAATGGCGCAAACTTTAAGAAGGCAGGCGAGATGCTTATGGAGAGAAGAGGTCATTTATTCTGGACTCCTTGTGCGGCACACTGTATTAACCTGATATTTTGTGAAATTGGGGAACTTGTTTTTGTGAAGAAAACCGTAGATAAAGCCCAACAAGTGTCCAGATTTATATACAACTCGATCTATCTGCATGCCACAATGAAAAAGTATACTGAAGGAGACCTTATACGGCCTACTTCCACCAGGTTTGGGACTAATTTTATCGCACTTCAGTCTATGCAACAGAGGAAGAATGGATTGAAGTCGTTTTTTGCATCCAATGATTGGGCGACTACCAAACATGCTAAAACAAGCGAGGGGAAACGGGTTGAGAACATAGTCATGGCGGGCAGATTCTGGGACTATGTTTAAGAAATTATCAAATCTGTAGAGCCCTTGTATTGTGTTCTACGCATGGTCGATGGCGAGTCTAAGCCTCAAATGGGCACCATCTATCACGCGATACAGATGGTAAAAGGTGAGATACAGAAGGCGACAACGCGACTTTCTAGTAAAATATTGGAGATCATTAATCACCGATGGGACACACAGATGGGCAAAGACATGCACTTAGCTGGTACGTCTGAATCATCTGATAACTTTAGTTTGTTTATTATTACGTTATAAACATTGACCAATCTTGTTCTCTATAGGTTACTATCTCAATCCGGGTTTACACTACCGTTATAATGTGGGTATGCGACATGATTTACTGCGAGCATTGCGGACGTGTATCCTTAAACTAGAGCCTGACGCTCATTGTGCCTCTCTTGCGATTAATGAGGTAAGCACCGCTTACCTTATTTTTTGTCCATATCTAAACTAAACCTACTCCAATGAAAGTAAGTATTAATATTTGATGTGGGTATGGGCAGGGAAGTTTGTTCCGAGAAGCTACTGGATCCTTTGGGGAAGCTGCGGCAATCAATGGGCGTCATACCACTGATGCCGGTGAGCTTGCGCTTGAATCTATTGGTTGAATAATGTGATATAACTAAACCTAACCGAGCTGTTGTTTCTTGTCACAGCTGAGTGGTGGGTGCAATACGGAGACACAGCACCAAACTTACGAAAACTAGCGATTCGCATCCTCTCACAAACCACCTCATCGAGCGGATGCGAACGCAACTGGTCTACCTTCGCACTCATCCACACCAAAGTGCGAAATCGTTTATCACATGCTCGTCTGGAGAAGATGGTGTATGTACACTACAACATGAGGCTTAGAATGAGACACATAAGCACTGATTTGGCAAAAGACATGGGAGAGGTCGACATTCTAGACACCGGCTTTGTTGATGATGACTCGGATCCTATCAACGACTGGCTGCGGAGTACAGATGACCAGCCGGGCCCAGAGCTTGATGAGCCAGGTGACCCATCGCGTCCTTATGGCTTCATTTCTCAGGAGTTGGGACTGGAGGACGATCAGGCTTGGAGCAACAAACATGTGGGTCGTCCTGTTGATGATTGGCGTCCTGCAGTATCACAGAGAGTTGCTGAGAGTTCAGGTAGACCACATGGTACACAAAGTGAGCGGCGATATGAGGATGATGACAGGGAGTTTGCGAGCCTCATGCAGGGACGGGCTGGCGCTGCTAGTTCTCATTCGCCTGCAGTTGCAAGACGGCGACCCCGAAGCCCCACTGATATTGTAGATGATGAGACTACTGATAGCAAGTCATCGTCTTCAGAAAAGAGAGGCAGTGGGGGTGATGACGGGGCCAGGGCCGGAGGAGGAGAGACATTTGTCCCTGCGACACAGTCCCAGAAGGATATATTATTTACTGAGGAGCAGTGTTTTGACCATGCTACGTAGGATACTAATCATGGCGCAAGACAACCAGGGGTGTATTCAAGAAAGGGAAAGAAGGGTAGCACAAGTGGGGGGACTCAGCATGACTACACTGCCATGCGTGATGGACTTGCAGACATAGATGCAGAGATCAGTTCATCTTCGTCAGCTCCTTCATACCAGCACGACAGTTATGCCACGTCGCAGTATTCTAGTCACATCGGCCAACCTCAATGGCCACAAGATACTCTGCAGATGACTGGATCATCTACTTCATATGGCAGTGACAGATATTCGTATGGTGATCCTGGTACAAACCAGCCATATCAACCGCAGAGGGTTGATGTGATGCCCATATCAGATCATCATATTGTTATTGATTTCGAGCGTGATGCGGCAGAGTACCAGTCGCTTATCAGAGAGTTTGATGCCTATTATTCTCCCTATATGACTTTCCCTCAATATATACAGCACTTAAGTTCCACTAGGAACATTTACCTTAGACCACCGAATGACCAATTATGGTTAGTCTGAGAGAGAACTTAGTGTGTACTCATATGAGAGATGTATTGAGTTATTGCTTATTTTTCATGTATTGTATTATACTACTTTGGTATGTTGTCACTCGTGTTTTCATATAAAAAATGATATTTGCCCTAGACAACTAAGTGAATATCAACTTTAATTGTTAATTACATTAGTTAACTTCAATGTATTTCAAATCAAATAAGAAACAAATGAAAACGCCCTAGACATGCCAAACCTGCCGGTTTGCCGGCATACCGGGCCGGTACGCCCCGTACCGGTGGTACATACCGGACCGGCACGTGACCGGAACGGGGCGTACCGCCGGTATGGAAATCCTTGGTGTAGACTGAGTTAGCTGAGGTTAAATTTGGTTGGACTGGGAGGCTACCCTCTTGCACTAACCAGGGATCTAGTCACTGGAAGTTGGTGTGTAAAGTAGTTGATGATCTACGGTTGGGACTGAAGTGGACTCCGGGCTTCAATAGCTGTGTGAATGTGTTGAAGGAACATTGGGTGTTGGATGAGGCCTTAACTTGGAAACCTTCCTTATTTTGTGGTGAGATTGCTGGGAATTTATTGGTGAAGGATCTAGTGACAGAGGTAGGGTGGAATAGGGCCAGGTTGGAGGAGGTTTTTCATCCAGATTTAGTTGCTGCTATCGTTGCTTTGGAGGCCCCTAGTCCTGGTAAGATGGATGAAGCTAGATGGGAGTATAGTAAGGAAGGGTATGTGATTCCTTCCTCTGCTTATAATCTTCTCTTTCTAAGATGTCGATCTTCTTGGGCCTTTGATGATGGTCTGATTTGGAATAATCTTTGGCCTATGCCAGTTGGACCTAAAATTAAGCAGTTTTATGGTGGGCTTTGAAAGGTAAGATGCATATACTTGACTCATTATGGAATATTGGTCTCTCCTCTGATAGATTGTGCCCGAAATGTCACTGTTGTTTGGAAACTGTTAGCCATGCTCTATTTAAGTGTCAATATGTCAAGGATATATATCATTGACCTGCTTCATTTTGAGCTTGGAGTGGTGGACTGTGATTGGGGAATGGATCATTTGATTGGTATGATCTCTAGATCTTCTACCCAACCTGGAGTTTTACAGTTGAAAGCTTTTCTTAGTTATGGGTTTTCGTTAGCAAGGAAAGAGAGGAATAGATTGCTCTTTGATGGGAAGTTTGATGGCCCTGTTATTGTTGCTAGGAGGGCCGAGAGACTTGCACAAGGATTTCTGCGGGGAAGTGGCAAACAAGTTTTTGCACAAGCTAGTCTTGTTGGAGTGGATACATGGGTAGTTCAAGTTGATGCTTCAGTAGACTGCAATTCCTCCTGCGTTGTGGTGGCTAGTGTAGGAAAGCACAAGGATGGTAGGTTGGCTTGGGTTCAAGGGGAGTGTGTCTCAGTGACCAGTGTGATGGTTGCGGAGTTCGTAGCTATCTTGAAGGCTCTCCAGTGGTTCAGAGGCATGCAGCATAGGAAGATTGTAATCGAGTCGGATGCCCTTCATGTGGTCAATATACTTAATGGGTTCAAAGGGTGGTCAGGAGGGTGTGAGTAATTTGCTTAGCATATTTGGAAATTGTTGTTGGATTTTGAATCAGTGCTTTTCTTGTACATTCTTAGGAATGCTAATGTTGATGCTGACCATGTAGCTAGATGGTGTAGAGTGAACAGCTCTAATTTTGGTTGGAGTCTGGAGGATGGGCAAGCTGCCTTATCCCAAGTCCTGTAAATAACACTTAAGCCAGTGGGGTCAATTCATCAAAAAACCAAAGCAGCGTCTTCTTATCTTTGTTATCAACCAAACTGAACGTCGGTGCTAGATCAAATTTGAGACTCAAGAGCAACTCGACGTCATAAAGCTTGAACTTTATAATGTCCTCCGTTACTGTATCTTGCCATTAGGTTCAGTGGTTGGAGTTAACATGGTATTAGAGGAGCCTGGTTAGAGAACTGTCATAGCCCCGATCCAGATGGGTGATGTTCTAGGATACCTAGCGTATTTCCTATGCTCACATTCGTTTGTTTAACTAATTGCTTTGTGGATTATGTTTGTAAACAATCATACATCAAAAGAATCATATTTGCAGGAATTCTTTCCTAGATATTGCTTTAGGTATCTATTAAGTTGAATGCTGTGGATTATAATGTCCACCGTTACTGTATCTTAATTTGTTGTCTCTTAGGGGTATTTAGGTGATATAAGAATTTCTTTCTTAAATCACACCTCTTATGCTCTGCTACCATGAGAGATGATTAGAGATAGATAGATGTCAACTCAACACTATGTTATGAGCAATCAATCGATATGTGCATGTATGTATGACCAACCCATGACCACCATCGGGTACTACCAATTGAGCTACTCAAGGGCTGTTCATAAAATATTCTTTGGTACCCTTAGTTTGGGTAAAATTTTAAATAAAACCTTCAACTTTAAAAAGTTGCAAATAAAGCCATGGTATTATAAATTTGTCCCAATTTCAGTCTGGAAGGGGACAATCTCAATGGACTTGACGGAAATTGGTCATGTGACGTCACCTGATTAGGCCTTATTGACAACTTTTTCACAACTGAGGGTCTTATTTGAAATTTGATATAAATTTACTAAGTATATTTTGTCCTTAAAATATATGAGAGAAAGGGGTCACGTGATATCACATGATCCATTTTCCATAAGACAAGTTGAGGGCGTCGCCTAAAGGTCTAAATTGAAACATATTGATAACGTGAGGGTGTCATTTGCAACTTTTTAAATTTGAGGAAATTATTTGGAACTTGACGCAAACTACATGGTAGTGATCGCTTGCAAATGCATCGTTAAATCAAAGACACATAGAAACAAGGATGGAAGTTCAATTAGTGCTATTGCAAGTAGCAAGATAGTAAGTTCATAATTGATACTTATCCTGGTTTATTCATGCCAAAGATATATTCATCCTACTCTTTAACCTTTATTGATACTATTCATACTCATGAGCATTATGGGTGGAGCTAGAGGAGCGAATGTCGCAGTGCCCCGAAGCTACAATCTCGATCGAAGAAGATATTGGTTGGAGCAACGATGACATCTATTCTGAGGTGTTTGGGCGAGAGCGTCATGGTCGTGTTCATGGTGTTGGACCTAGTCCCACTCCATCACAAAAGCGCACATCAGTTCAACGAGGACTACAAGGCTTGAGAATGACTTCTGAGCATAAAGCCAATTGAAGTGATGAAGTGCAACTCCTTTGTCAGAAGGTTGGTTCACTTGAGACACATCTAAAAGAAAAGGATGTGCAAATAAATGAAAACGTAGCTGGGTTAGAAGCTAGCTCAAGTTAAGAGCTTTCTTGAAACACTCCAATCAAGACAGGTATTATTATTAACTTATTATAGCTTATTGTTGATGGTTGGTTAAGAGTGTACATATCACATCTTGCAACTTGCTCATGCTCATCTATTTTCATTCACGAGTATTTTCTTGGGATTCTATTTCTGTTGGAAGCATAAAAAATTAGGATAGTTAGTATAAAATGTCTGTCACCATAAGCTTGCTTAATACTGCTCTTTAGCTCCTGAACTGCTTCATGTTCCATTGCCTTCCTACATAAGATAATATATGTTTTTGCAGCTTATTGAGCATTAAGTTGTGTTGTGTTTGAAAAAAGTGTGTGTGTTTGTTTGTTTGAATGTAATTGGGCTTGTGGAGTTAGAAGTCATAGTGAGCCTAAAAATGGTGATTGTTATAGGCATTAGTGAGCTTTCTTCTTACTTTGGACTGAAACCGTGGTGTATGAGATTATATGAACATCGACAACCAACAAATTAACTGTGAATATGATGAGAAACTAAGTCCACGACAGGGATATGTTTTCTAATCACCCCCCTAGTTAGTGGAAAACAGCTGAAAGCTTTGAAATTAATTACTTGTGCTTGGAACTATGTAAATTCAGCATTGTTTTGCTTTTGATGGTCGAGTCTGAGATGAGCTTTTTTTTATGGAGGGCACGTGTCATAACAAGCATTATGTTTCATAAATGTTTCATATTTGGTTGTCTGGTCTCAAGTATGTTGCATATCACACAATGTTTAGGTCATTATTAGTATGATTTGCCATCTTCTTACTAAAACTTTCAATACTTCCTCAGTACTTGAAGCTTGAGTACTTCTCTTATTCCCTTTTCAATTTTGCCCAATGGTTGTGCTTAAGTACCCTATTGAATAAAGTAGTGGAGGCATGTTGTGTAACTCTTTACGTTGTAAAGTATAAGCTAGAGGGATGGACTGAGACACAGTTCCATTTTGGAGGTTTATATCCCTGCATTACTATTGTTTGGTAATAAAATATTGTGAGCTAGAAATAGTCTAAGGCTATGATCTCATGTAGGGATGCATTTTGACATGGTTGGTCCTTTAATATCAAAGATGGTACTTTGACTTAGCAGTACTGTGTGTCATGGATTCTTTCCTCAATTTTTTACATAGTCAAAACTAATTGTTTGTATTAATTTTTCTGCATAGGTACATGATTCAACAAGTCCAGAATTTAACTTACGCTCCTCAATATTGAGTCATGATCCCGCATCCACCAAGGACGGTATGTACAATGTAGCTTTTAGAGACCAAATCTTAATGTAATTAGATATCTATTTTGTGGTGATAATTTGTCGCGCCCCGACCCGCGGACACCAAACCGGGCCGGGACACGAGGGGGAAAGACCTACAACTACTAGCTTCAACTGGCGGAAACAGTTGAAACTAACAGACAGCTGGCGGAAACAGCTAACAACAAGAACAAGGCGGAAGCAAACTTATCAACATCTATTAACATCTATTACAAAACAGATATAATAGAGTTAAACAAGGGTTCTAATACAACAGGTTTACAATGGATCAACAACAGTCCCCAAAAAGCTACAACACCCACCAGGGTCTCCGCAAAGGCACAAACAAAACCCTCCTGACCCTCAGACATGGTCAGGAGCCGGCGCGCTACCACGAGACGACCGAGGGGGAAGCACCGGAGAGGAGCTGGGACCTGCACCTGCAAACAACATAGTCCAGGTAGGAATGAGCAACAGCTCAGCAGGGTCCTACTCTACCACTCTCGCTAAGAAGGCAAACC
Source organism: Narthecium ossifragum (assembly GCA_963920575.1). Lineage (NCBI taxonomy): Eukaryota > Viridiplantae > Streptophyta > Magnoliopsida > Dioscoreales > Nartheciaceae > Narthecium > Narthecium ossifragum. Next base: position 18,783,650 of record OY986969.1, read on the forward strand.
CGAACGGACAAACTCTGTGCCAAGTACTGAGGCTTGCCAAGGATCCCATAAATCCCGTCAATAACCCGAAGGGCTCCTGTCCCAAGTACGCCCCTCCGACAACCACTGCTCAGGGGTGGGCAACTCCGACAATCCCTGACACAGGGTGGACATGGCACTACTAGTAGGACACCCTTCTCCAAGCGGGATCTCCACACTTGGCGGAACGACCGTGGTTAAGACTACCATCTCTCAGTACTCCAAGCAGCAAAGCCAACACGACCCCTAACTCCCGACCAAAGACTAAGTCTAGCCAGGGAGTCCATCGATCCCATCGATGTTTCTCCCCCCCAGGGTTCCTGTCCAACGTATGTCCCTCCGAGAGCCACTGCTCGAGGACTGGGCTACCTCCGACGGTCCCTGACACAGGGTGGGCCAGACGATACCTGTAGGGCACCCTTACCCGTGCTGGACACCAGCATGGGGACACAAGTCGGGTAACGGCATCCACGACTTAGCCTTTGATCACCGAAGTCCACGGGTCAACCCCCACCCAGTCTAACCTAGCATGTCTAATGCACAGGAAGCAGGGCAGGATATGAGTAAGGAATACAGTAACAAACAACACAACAGGGGCACACCTTCGGCCCATTTATACTAACCACTCCCGAGGGTCATGACTCCTTCGGTTCACCACAAAGCGGAAAAGGACATACCGTCAGCCCATTTATTCTACAGGTCCCGAGAGGCATCACCCCCTCGGTTCAATTACAAAGCAGTAATAACAAGCAAATATGCAGGATAAGAAATCATAGTAAGCTCCTGAGGGCAAAACCGCATTTAAAACCATAAAAGTCCTCCCTGCATCGAAGGAGATCGATCTTATATAGCAATGAGATCGATCTGCCTCGAGGCTATAGGCACCCGTCCTGGTCACCCCAACGAGATCGATCTCCACCCATATGGAGATCGATCTCGTATGTGACGTATGACGCACCGACGCCAGCCGCAAAGAGATCGATCTCCCTCCCAGGGAGATCGCTCTCGCTCGAGCGGGGCGGGCCACCCCAAACGAGATCGATCTCATCCCATGAGATCGATCCGGATGGGTTCATCGGTGGCCGGACGGCGAGGAATGCCGCCGGAATCTGCAACCAAACCTCACCAAACTAGGTGGGCTGGTAGATCCAAGTACCACGAAGCTACTCAAGGCTTCAAAACCGGAAAACATCAACTACACAAAGAGATCTATTGAAATCAAAACCGGATTCCAAAATCCTCAAAAACAAGCCGGAGTCTTGAGTAGGATCCCTACCTCCACAGAGCTGCTTCGATCCACGAAGCCTAGCCTAGGATCTTCCTCACGCCGTCACGGTTCCAACGAGCCTTCAAGCTCCAGAAACGGTGGCCGGAGTAGGGAGAACGGAGGAGGAAAGAGGGCTGCCGGAACAGGGGAAGAAAACAGGGCCGGGAGGAAGAAGAAAGAAGAAGCCAAAGAAAGGAAGTAGGAGGGGAAGGGGATAAGGCCGGGGAAAGCCGGCGAAGGCGGGGGAAAGGCGAAGGAGGGGAGCAAAAGTCTCCCCTCCCCTGACAAGGGAAGCGATGGCCATCGCCGTGGCCGTCCTTCGAACTCCACCGCCAACGACTTCCAGGCACAGAGAGATTGATCTGCATATCACGCCAGATCGATCTGGTTAGCAAGGCCAGATTGATCTCATCACAAAATGAGATCGATCTCCTTTGCCCAGAAAGGCAACCTTGGGCTAAGACTCGAGCCCAAACCCAGATCTTCCGATCCTAGGTCCACCTAACCTTTCTAAACAAACACGAGCACCAACAAGGTCTGTGTGTGCACACCCAGTGTGAAACGACCGCCAAGGTGCAATTTCCCAAATTGCCCTTGGGGTCAACAACAAGCCAAAGGAAAAAAAGAGGGGCGGGCCCTCACATAATTAGACAACTGTTTTGTTTGAATATGGATCGTAAGTTGAGAAAATAAGGTCTTATTAGTGTTGTTGTGATGAATTTATATGCCTTATGCATGCAGGTACCCTAGAATTATGAACATTAATGGAAGATGTATATGGTCAGGTCTACTTTCAAGGAATATTTTTAGATTTTTAAACCTTTCAGCTAAATAGCATAATAGTTGGTACTGTCGGACACAATATATGGATTTATAGTCTTGTGGAAACTTAGATGCTTATTTTGTATCATTTTGGGTACTTGGAAATACTATATTCCATGTATTCAATATCTTGGTTGTTGGTACTTCAAATTTTTTGGAAATTTTTGTTTCTTTTGAAATTTGGAGATGGATTAGTTAATGTCATTAATTTGAAAGCTTACAAAATAAGCAGCCACAGAGCTACTGGCGTGAGTTTGATAATACCAACATTTTTATTACCATACAACAATGGTAACCAAAGTGTTGGCATACGTAGCCAATGGCAGTGGTTGTTTTGGCCTAAACCAGCATTTTTTCATCACATTTGATCTGGCCTAGACAACCTACACTATCGGCCAGTGTATTTCTTAACCAGCGGTTTTCTCTTCATATTTGAATACTCTTAAAGACCATATACCCACATGTATTAGCACTCTATACCTGCAGTTAACCAACTGTTGGACTAGACCTCCAACACCAACGGTCAGATTATTGCTATATCAGCGGTTTGTTTGTCATATACTATCATTCATCAAGGCAATTTAGCCACATGTTTTAGCCCTTTATACCAGCGATTAGTCACCGCTGGCCAAGTCAGACAACACTACCAGCCACTTTGTGGCTTGACCAGCATTTGTTTGTGTCACATTTGACCATGTGTGAAGCCTGTATACCCACGGCTTTAACCGTTCTATAGGAACGGTTAAGTCATCGCAGGCACTGTATGTTCTATACCCGCGGTCAGTTCTAGTTACCAGTGGTCATCAAAACCGTTGGTATAACCTATGCCTGCGCCGCCAAAACCAACGGGTTCTGACCGCTGGTGTAGCCTATGCCAGCGGTCGAAGATAATCTATATCAGCGGTTACAATCGCTGGTTTAGGCTGTTTCTCTTGTAGTAACCGTGCACAATTGTGAATCGGGCTTGGAGTACTCCAAATGCACACTCAACATTCTTTCTTGCTGACTTTTAACACATTGCCAAATACTTGTTTTATTAGTTTGTGATAGAGGGAACGATTAACAAATAATACCACATTGAGGATTGTTTGACAATAAAATCGCTATCTCAGGGTGAGATGCTTGCCCATTGTTTTGTGATCAAAAATAAATTTTCATGTGGTGGGAGATTGTGGGAACAACACTCTTGAGTTCCATGTATCATCACAAGCTACATATCCTTTTCTGTTTAGACATGCATACCTAGGATGAGACTGGCAACTCATCATTTACATCCCTGTAGGGAAGACCCCTGATTAAGGATCCTAGACTTAAAATCCAATTACATCATCTAAAAAGGGAAAGGAAGAAGTAGAAGGGTATTGGGTGAAGGCAAAGCCTCCGACCCTCACCCTTGTTGTTGATGTTGATCTACCTTGGTCTTCCTTGTTAATCTCCTTGGAGTTGCTGCAGGTCTTCAAAATTGATAGAAGCTTGGTTGGGGGATCCCCAAGAGCTGAAGAGTCTGTTGTAGGACCGTGGATTTGATGAAGGATTTGTTCTAGGAGTTGGTAGTGGGCTTGTTATGGATCCTTCAGGAGCTGCTGGAGGACTTGGTGTCAGATCCTTGGGAGTTGATGAAGGAGTTGCTTTAAGATTTCCAAAAGTTGATTAATGATCTCCGGAGTTGAAACTTTAAGAACTACTCCCTGCGAGTGGATCTGGATCCACCCGGGTCTCGCTAACCCTTCAAGAACTTCAACAATCAATACTTACTCCCAAACCAGGGTCTCGCTAACCCTTCAAGAACTTCAAGAATCAATAGCTACTAGCGAGTGAATCTAAGTCCACTCGAGTTTTGCTAACGATAGAGGAATTTTCAAGAACACGAAGAATGTGAAGAACAAAATTTAGATTTTCAAAGCTCGGCCTCCTCCCTTTCAGAGTGTGGCTTTACCCTCAAATGCATCCTGGTCTTTCCCTTCACCCTCCACCTCCTCTACGATGCAGGACCAAGCCCAGACCTAATCGAGTACGATCCAGAGTAGGTCCCGAGGCTATCCGGACGCGTTCGGACTCCATCCGTCCGACTCAGATCTCCAGACGACCCCAACCGTCGAATGGGCATAACTTTCGACCACGACGTCCGATCGGGGCGTGCGACCAGTCGAAACGACCGGCTCGACGAGCCCATCATGATTCATCGGAGATCAAAGATCTCTCCATGACATTGACCTCCAAATCTCCAGATTCCTTTTCCTTTGGCTTAAAATCTCGCTTTAGTGAAAAACTTTCCTTTTTATTCAGTTTGTTCGGTCTTTCCATTTTTAGCAAATTTCCTATTTCTAGTTGGTTTTCTCCTGTTTGAATTCCGGATTTAGTTACTTGGATTAAGGTAATTCATATCAGAGTCCATATATGAGTTGGTCTGGTCTCTCCTTAAACATATAAATGGAGGACTTAGGGTTTCGAAGGGTCAGTTTTGATGAGGAATGAAAATTAGGGTTTTTGGTTTCTCCGCTTGAGAAATCTGGTTGTCTCTCCCATTGAGAAATCAAGGTTCCAATAGAGAGGTTTGTTTTTGGTTTATATAGGATACCTTCAAAACCATCATGAACTATTTTGGAATGTTGTAGCTAGGTCAAGCCTATATTTGGTTAGAATGACCAAAATACCCCTAGAAGGTAAAACTTACCGAAATACCCTTTATGCTTTCAGTTTGTATAAGATGTTATAAAAACCATACGGGGATATTTCTTAGATATTGTAGGGATCTTGAACACATATTTTAGTCAAAATTCTCAAAATACCCCTGGTGGGCAAAATTACCAAAATGCCCCCGTGTCCTTTTAATTGAATTAGGATGTTATTTGAACCATGTAAAATGCATGATGGAGTGTAAGAGAGAGTGTAAGAATATATTTCACTTAAATCCCCAAAATACCCTTGATGTGATAAAATTACCAAAATGCCCCTATATCGACTTACGTTTTGTAGGATGCTGTAATAGCTATATAGGGTTATGATAGGATATTTTAGAGAGTCCAGGTATGTATTTTGCCCTGAATTCCTAACATACCCGTAGGCGGGTAAAATTACCAAAACGCCCTTTGTTCTCTCGATTTGTGTAGGATACCATCAAAACTATGGAGGGTCACATATAGAGCAATGTATATGTGTTGTGTATGTGTTTGAGCTTATATGTATGGTAACGTGTCTTCGAGGAATGTCCGAAACGAGTAGGGGCAATTTCGTAAATACTCCAAAATTTGACTTTAGTCAAAATTGGTGTCTACAAGGACAAATACCATCAGCCAAATAATACCACATTGTGTATCTGTTAATTGAATAGTTCACTACATGAGCTCATTCTTGAATAAGCTCAGAGAACACAGAGGACGTATCGTAACAGATTTCCTTTTTGTGTTTCCATAAGAAATTCATAAAGAAAAGTAGATGGGAGAGAATTCAAGTAGATATGGAAGATAAACAAGTTAAACTTATGAATAGAAATGAGTTTGAGAAATAAATGACTCTACTTATATTAACAAAATATGAGTATTGAAAATATAGATGTTGGAATACTACTATTCAAAAATATGATCGTTAGTTCTATAGCTGTTGGAATATTATTGGTGAAATATATCCGTTAAAATATGACAGTTGAAGACATAGCAGTTCAAAATATGACCGTTGGAAATTTGATGGATGGATTTGTAATATTTATTTAACACAAATATTGAGATCAAAATTATATATTATATGTTTTCCAATATACTAAAATATAAATATATCACAAAAATTAATGATGTAATATAATATTAATTATTATAATTATATGACTATTAAATAATAAATGAAGAATATAATAAAAAAAGAATATGGGGGAATGAGTATTTTAGTAATATAAGAAATAGTTTAGGAAAGTTGTAAAATAAGAAAGTAATATATATTAGAATATTTTAAAGAGATGGACCGGAGGGAGATTGGGATGGCTCTTTACTTCTTCCAACTTCCAACTTTCAACTTCCAACTTCCAACTTTATGAGAAAGTTTCTTAAGGAGGCATCTATAGTTGTTAAGAGCCCTTTTAAAGAACCCTCCGGATTGGAACGCCAACAACATCTCCATCCTTCTATCTGTAAATTCGGTATCTTAACTCCATGCACCCCACTCTTCTCACAAATAATTCAAGATTCAAGAAGGCATGGGTAGGTGCCCCACACTCAAGAGGACCATCTCTTTCTGCTTGGTTGGAAGAAGAGCAAGTTACGGGCACATTGTTGCATTCATGGCTGCAGGTGAAGAAGACTGTGGCATCGATCATCCATTGTCTTTGACCTTCTTTTTCCCTGTTTTTTAACATATAACTGAGCCTAAACGCTAAGATGATAGAGTCAATTATGCTTATGGTTCTATAGATTAGAACTTAGGGTTAATTGTCGTTTAGTCTTCTAGTGGGAAATTATCTGCGTCCAAGTTTGGATACATTTTTCTTAAGGTGTTTACTACTCTGACACATCATTATGGTTAGATGTAGTTTTTTAGTGATCAAACTACCCTCCTTCCCACGATTGGAGGAGATCAGTGATGGGGAAGAGATGAGAAGGAGGAGAGGACGATGGCGTTTGGGGTGGACAGGGCTCAGCAGCGATGGGGTTGCGCTACACGAGGTCAGGTGACATCGGCGGGGTGCTGGATCCGAAGGGGGACGGAGATCGGAGTCATTGGGAAGGAGGACGGTTGAAATGGAGGTTGCCGGGGAACTGGGAGGGACAATGTCGGTTTGGAAGACCTCGGGGAGGTCGCGATGGCGGTGGGACGGAGAGGAGCCGTGGGTGGTCGCGGTATGTTTGGGGTGGACAGGGCTCGGCAGCGATGGGGAGGAGATGGTAAGGAGGAGAGGACGGTGGCGTTTGGGGTGGACGGGGCTTGGCAACGATGGGGTTGTGCCACAGGAGGTCGGGTGATGTCGGTAGGGTGCTGGAGAAGGAGGATGGTCAAAATGGACGTTTTCAGGGAACTGGGAGGGACGGCGTCGATATGGAAGACCTCGGGGAGGTCGCGATGGAGGCGGGACAGAGAGGACCCACGGGTGGCCGCGGTACGCCGGAGAAGGAGATAGGGGTGAGGATGCGGGGTTCACCGGGGTTAGAGGTGATGATGGCGGGTGCAGTGATGAAGGAGGAGGAGGATGGGAGGTGATCGGGGAAGAGGGCCTCGTCGGTGGAGGCTGGCCGCCGGGATAGATGGAGGACCTGGGTGGTGGTTGATAGTGCAATATTTGTTGGATCTGCTGGGTTGTTCATAAGAACCCCAACAACATGAGATTTGGCCTGCCAAGATACGTTGAGATCACACCGAATGGGATCGCATCAGTTGAGATCCTGCGGTTGACATTGGATATAATCAAATCTCGATGGTAGCTATCCACTGAACTCTCCTTCGCCTATAAATAGAGCAGTGCCCATCGTTCACAGGTAGACTCTTTTTTCTCAGCCCCGAAACTCTGATAAAATACTGTCACGAGTTCTTAAATCCTAACTTAGGCATCGGAGGAGAGTCCTGAGGCCACCCGGCCTCGGATTTCCTTTGATCTTTATCCCCCTGCAGGGCTGGCAGTCGTCTTCCTCGACGCTCCGAAGATCCATCGTCTTCTCTGAAGATTCTACGACTAACATCTATCTTCTTTACAGATCCGTGTATCATCAAATTGGTGCCCACCGTGGGGCCGAGATTTCTATTAGTCTGAGCACGGACGTCCGGAGAGAAGGCCGACGGGGGGATAGAAAGGAAGAGAGGAAAAACATCGCCGTCGCCCACTTCGCTCCAACTCCAGCTCGAGGACCTCCGCTCCGGCCCGAGGATCTTCGCTCCAGCCCAAGGACGCCCACCGCAACAAACCCAAAAAGCTCCGTCGCCGTCCTAGATCCAGCCCAGCGAGGATCTCCATCGCCGAGGAGCGTCGTCGTTGCCTTTGATCCAGCGAGGGGAGGAGTCCCGCCGCCATCCCCGATCCTCAAGCTCGCGGCATCGACCCTCTGTCCAACGAGATCTTCTCCATCATCACCCCCCGTCCGACGAGATCTTCTCCCATCTCCGGAAGCACCGTCGCCGTCCGTGATCCAACCCGAGGAGGGAGCGTCCATCGACGTCCGTGGCCTCAAGTTTACGCCATCCCATATTCGACGTCACCATTCTCGATCTCCAGCGCGATCAATGGCCCCGCGAAATTTGGCCTCCCCAATCTCCGGCACTCCGCACGCCACCAGATCTTCGTGAGCGGCGGTCCTGCGACGCAGCTCCATCCCCTCCGCTCGCCACTTGACCTGTATCTCGAGCGAAGGTTCCAACCGGCGCTTCCTTGGGTTCCAGCCAGCTTCCTCGACGACGTCAGAGGTCGGATCAAGGTGCTTGCCCAACTCCAACGTGAAGCTCAGATACCACCAGCCTCGACGCGCGGACGACGCTAGGAAGTCGGATCGCGGTCAGATTGGCATCTTTCTCCTCCGACACCAGCTTCACGACCAAATCGGCTTTGCAGCAGGGAAAGGAAGGAGGAAACATAGCTAGGAAAGGAGGCCGGCTCCGACACCGGCTTCGCGGCCAGATCGGCGTCGACTCCAAGCTCTCAGATCAGGACGAGATCACCTGGGGATTCTTCTCTGTCCTTGATCCCGGCACCAACGATCGCAGCGTAGCTCTCCTCCGGCCTCCACGAAGTCTTCTCCCGCAACGACGCACTTCTCCTCCGACGACCAGCTATCCTCTCCAGCAGCTTTCTCTCGTCTTCGGCGGGTCCTCAGCGACTGACGACCGGTGACGAGTAGGAGAGGAAGATAGATCGAGCTCGAGGGGGAGAACGACGGCGTGGAGAGTGATGAGATCTTGGATCTGGGGAGATCTCACCAGGTCGTTGATGGTGGAAGAAAGATTGAGAAGAAGATGATAATCCTCGATTGATGGCCGAGGACGCCCCTTGTATCTAATTAATGGCTAGATAAACCCCTATTTTCACTTGATGGCTGGAAGAACCCCTCAATAACTTTATTAATTCTCTGAATGCCTGGACTACAGACTCTTGCCTCCTATTTATAGAGAGGCATATAGAAACCCTAGGACTCTCAAATACCTAGATAACATCATAGCCGTTGGATGTGTAGCCGTCTAACGAATGGCTCATATCCAACCCGACTAACAACTGACTTGGGCTCACACCCAACCTAAATCAATCATAACTACACTTGACTCAATCACAACTCCTAAAGTGATTAATACAAATATGACTGACTTATCCTACGACATGACTCCAAACTACTCATGACGTGACTCGCCCCTCTGGCTCGACCCACTACTGGGTTCCTATCAGAGAGCAGGCGGGACCTCCTTTAGCCTGAGGCGACCTCGGGATAAGATCTTCGAGGAAGTCATCTTGACGTCTTCCAAACTCTTGTTAGATTAACTTCAAGATGACCGAGTCCGTTCCTTCAACAAATGACGTCGCGCACCAACGCACCCGCTCCCAAAAGGCGAAGGAAGGGACGATCCAGGTTCCGCCGCATCGTCCACCTAAGGCGCCTACTGGTCAGAAGGCGCCCGCCATTAACTAAATCACGCCCTGTGTTGTTCCTGCACTACCGAGAACCTAAACCACTGGAGCAGATGGTTTCGTGACGTTGGACCATTTTTTCACGACGCAAGCCCAGTTTCGGAAGGAATTTCAAGCACAATTCGAGAACATGACCGGGTTGCTTCGATCGTTGGCAGATGGAAGCCGACCTCTACCAGATCAAGCCAAGAAGGCACCCACTCTGGCATCAGAGGGAAGGGAGGGCCCAACGGACCTCCATTCCCAACGACGATCTAGAACGGATAGTGCTACTTGAGGGCCCTCTTTCCCTCGTGGGGATAAAGGAGCCCGTAGCCATGTCGCCTCCTCGTATCGGTCTGAATCAAGGAGCTGCCATCACACCGCCATCAATCGAGAAGGCCCCCGGAGACGAGGTCGGTCGCCTCGATGATCTGTCCACACCCGCCTCTCGTATGGTGGCTCCCGAACGAACCGCCAAACAGTGCACTCGAGATTGAGTAACACCAAAGACCTCCAGGACTACCTCGAAGCCAATAGGGAGCAGCTCGGACTACCCATCCAAAAGCAGGATGATCTAGACGTCTCAAAGTTCTCTCGTGAAATCGAGGATGCTCCCATCCCGAAGAGGTTCAAAATGACAACGTTGGAAACCTATGACGGCAAGCAAGACCCGAATGACCATCTGGGGTCATTCGAGACCTTGATGAAGCTACATGAAGCCACCCCAACTGTGAAATGTCATGCTTTCGCAGCCACACTCAAGGGTCCAGCTAGAGCATGGTTCAACACACTGACGCCCAGATCAATTGAATCTTTTGATTAATTGGCAAGGACCTTCCGGACTCACTTCCTCGGTAGCCAACGGAGGAAGAAAACCATCGCCAGCCTCCAACTTATCAAACAGAAGGACCATGAGACCCTGAGAAGCTATCTCAAACGTTTTCAAGCGGAAGCCGTTCAAGTCGACCAGCTCGACCACGCTCTCGCCAAAACTTTCTTCCGGGATGGTTTGGCCTCAGAGTTCGCATATTGGCACATCTTCCACGGCGGCAACGAAGATAAGCTCAGCTATACCGAGCTCTTAAATAAGGCTGAGGAGTACGCCAAGACAGAAGAAGCTATCCAAGCCCGGAGAGAGCGTCTCGGCGGGAAGCGTTCGGTGGCAGAGACAGCCAAGACCTACCAAGCGGCACCACCACAAAAGAAGAAGAAGGAGAATAAGAACAAGCGGTATACCTCTTATACTCCATTGAGTGCTCCCCTGGATGAAATCTTCATGCAGGTGGTGAAAAAGAAAATGAAGTGGCCATCCAAGGAACCTTCTCAACATCAGAAAGGCCAGCCCGAGGCTACAGGTCGATATTGTCTATATCATCGGCAAGAAGGCCATAGCACCAATGACAGTCGGCACCTAAAGAACTTTCATTGAGCAGTTGGTGCGGCAAGGCATCTTGCCCTAGTTCCAGGCAGGCCCCGTTCCACCAAAGGCCCTCGACCATAATCAGAAGCATGAGACTGCAACTGTGACCAATCAGATCCCCCTCCTGCCCAAAGATGGACCCGTTCTGGAGATACGGACCATCCTTGGTGGTCCTGCAAGCGGAGGAGACTCATGTTCAACCAGGAAGTCATACTCCCAGGGTGCATCTGGGATTAGTATGCTCGGTTGTCCAAGGGGATGGGTTCAAGCACGAACCCATCACCTTTACCGAGGAGGATTCTCGGGACATTGTAACCCCTCACGACGACGCTCTCGTGGTGACAACGATCATCACCAATGCGAAGGTCCACCGCATTCTGATTGACAACGACAGCTCCGCAGACGTGTTGTACTGGGATGCCTTCAACAAGATGGGTCTCGGAGCTGGGCAGTTGAAGCCAGTAAACACCCCATTGGTCGGCTTTGCAGGCGAAACTGTTAATCCAGAGGGCTCGATCTCCCTACCAGTAACATTCGGAGACGCACCGCACCAAGCTGTGGTGATGACACATTTCCTGGTAGTAAAGTGGCCCTCGACTTACAACGCCATCATCGGACGACCGACGCTAAATAGGTTGCAAGCAATTACATCAACCTATCACCTCACCATGAAGTTCCCCACCAAGAGTGGAGTAGGAGTCGTCAAAGGAGATCAACACCAGTCCAGGAGTTGCTATCAGACAACGTTGAAGGGAAGGGGTGCGATGAACTTAACCGAGCTAGATACTAGAGGAGACCTCTCCCCTGAAGGAGGCACCCCAGTAGAGGAGCTAAGGACGGTCCAGCTCAAGGAGGAGGATGCAGGAAAGACAACCAAGCTCGGCACGGGCCTTCCACCCATGCTGGCAGCTACATTGGAAGTGTTATTGAAGGAGCATGCTGACGACTTCGCCTGGTGCTCCTCCGACATGCCAGGTATTTCATCCGAAGTAGCGGTCCACAACCTTGGAGTCGACCCCAACCATAAACCGGTGAAACAAAAGAAGCAAACCTTCGCGAAAGATCAGAATCAAGCCATCCATGAAGTAACAGAGAAATTGTTGGAAGCTGACTTCATCCAGGAGGTCCACTACCCTGAATGGTTGGCCAACGTCGTCATGGTGAAAAAGGCCAATGCTAAATGGAGGATGTGTGTAGATTTCACCGACCTCAACAAAGCCTGCCCGAAGGATAGCTACCCACTCCCGAAGATTGACCAAATGGTAGAGGCTACTTTAGGACATGATTTGCTCACCTTCATGGACGCATACTCAGGATATAACCATATCCAGATGCACGAAGCTGATCAAGAGAAGACATCATTTATTACCAACCAGGGCTTGTACTGTTATAAAGTCATGCCCTTTGGGTTGAAGAATGCGGGAGCTACCTACCAAAGGCTAGTTGACAAAATCTTCAAGGAGCTCATCGGGAGGACCATGGAAGTGTACATGGACGACCTCTTGGTCAAAAGCACCAAGGTGGAAGACCATATACAACACCTCCGAGAAGCTTTCCAAGTCCTCCGCAAATACCATATGAAGCTCAATCCGACCAAGTGCGCATTCGGTGTTAGCTCAGGGAAATTCCTAGCGTACATGGTAACCAATCGAGGCATCGAGGTGAACCCTGACAAGATCAGAGCGATCCAAAAACATGTCGCCCCCAAAAACCAAACGCGAGGTCCAAATCCTCACAGGAGGTATAGCAGCATTAGCCCGCTTCATATCCAGGCTAGGTGACAAATGCCGCCCTTTCTTCCAAGCTTTGAAGGGGAGTAAAAACCCCGGCCTGGAATGGACCCAAGACTGCCAAGAGGCATTCGAAGCCTTGAAAAGCTATCTAGCTATTCCTCCTCTGTTAACCAGGCCTTTGAAAGGTGAAGAACTATACCTCTACTTGGCAGTCTCACCTACTGCAGTGAGCTCAGTTCTGATATGAGAAGAAGAAGGGAAGCCAAGGTCTATATATTACACAAGCAAGGTATTGCAAGGAGCTGAGGAGCGATATTCTCTATTGGAAAAGTTTGCACTGGCTCTCGTCCACTCTGCTTGGCGACTCAAACCATACTTCCAAGCCCACACCATCAATGTCCTTACGGACCAGCCGGTGAGGCAAGCACTACAGAAGTCAGACATAGCAGGATGGCTCGTCAAATGGTCGTTGATGCTTGGGGAATTTGACATCAAATTTTGTCCCAGGCCGACAATCAAAGCTCAGTCCATAGCAGACTTTGTAGCAGAATGCACCAGGCTTGAGTCTCGGGTCGCCAAGCTGGCCTGGACTCTATATGTAGATGGCTCTTCCACAGTTGCTGCTAGTGGCGCAGGACTGGCACTCACAAACCCAGAAGGACAAAGCCACGAGTATGTCCACAAATTCAAGTTCTCGGCCACCAACAACGTGGCGGAGTACGAGGCTATGTTAGCGAGGCTGAGACTAGCGGCGCAAATGGGGGGTCAAAGTATTGAAAGCTTATAGTGATTCTCAGTTGGTGGTACACCAAATTCAGGGAGATTATGAGGCCAAAGAAGAAGCTATGCAGAAATTTCTCGATAAGATACGACTGGAAATTTTAAAATTTTCAGAGTTCTCTGTCGAGTATATTCCTAGAGAAGAGAACACCAGAGCTGATGCCTTGTCAAAAATTGCCACTACGGGGAACCCAGACGGTCGCTCTGCGGCCTACATCGAGACACTACAAGCTCCTAGTACTGAAGAAAGAGAGGAGTTGACGGTGGAGATAGAAACCAACTGGATGAGTGATATCATCGGCTACCTGAAGGATGGACCCCTAGATGGCAGATCACTGCGGCAGCTTGCTCGACGAGCTTCTCGTTACACATTGATCCAAGGAGAGCTCTACCGTAGAAGCGCCTCATTCCCATATTTGAAGTGCTTGGCTCCAGCCCAAGCATTGTACGTGCTACAAGAGGTGCACGAAGGCATCTGTGGTTTGCATCAAGGAGCTCATTCTCTCGCACAGAAGGTGATGAGGCAAGGATACTACTGGCCGATGATTAGGACAGATGCAGTCGACCTGGTTAGATGATGCGACACATGCCAAAGGAATGCATCACTCCTCCATCAGTCGGCAATGGAGCAGGTCCTAATCTTTAGTCCTTGGCCCTTCTATCGATGGGGAATGGATATCTTGGGACCCCTGCCTCAAGCCGCTGCACAAAAGAAGTTCCTTCTAGTTGTCATTGATTATTTCACTAAGTGGGTGGAGGCGGAAGCCTTGGCCACCATCACAGAGGCCAAGATCAGGAAGTTCACATGGGAGAACATAATATGTCGCTACGACATCCCTGGAGTTATTATAACCGACAATGGAAGACAATTCAACAGCTCAAGTTTCAGGGAGTTCTGCGCGGGCCTTTCAATCCGCAATCATTTCACCTCAGTTGCACATCCTCAAAGCAACGGTCTCGCAGAATTGGCCAATAGAACTCTGTTGCATGCTCTGAAAACTCGCCTAGAAGGTGTAAAGGGATCATGGCCAGAGGAGCTACCAGGAATACTTTGGGCACACCGTACTACTCCCAATGGAGCTACTGGGGAAACCCCTTTTTCCTTGGCGTTTGGACATGAGGCAGTGATCCCGGTCGAGATTGGAGAACCAAGCCTCAGAACGACCAACAGGCCAGAACCGGAACAGAATGGCGAAGCCTTGAGGATAGACCTTGACCTGCTTGAGGAGAGGAGAGATGAAGCCCGAATCCGAGTTGCGGCTTATCGACAGAAAGCAGCTCGCTTCTACAACTCCAGAGTCATTTGCCCCGGGAGACCTAGTGCTAAGGAAGGCAGAATTCGACACTACCCGACCAGGGTCCCACAAGCTTGATCCTACTTGGGCAGGTCCTTACAGAGTAGTTAAGCGGAGGCACATTGAGGCATATGAGCTGGAAACCTTAGATGGCGATGTGTTGCCTCACACATGGCACGCCCATAACCTCCGGAAGTATTTGCAATAAAATTGAAGTATTCGCTTCAACCCCTATTTAATAAACGGCATAGACATCTTGTTTGCGCCGCAAGTTGTTTCAGTGCAATAAAGTCCTTTATTTTCTAGCTTCAAATTTTTTTAGAAGTCTCAACTAGTCATACTATAAAGCCTTGGCTCCGCCAAGCACTCGATCTTGACCAATGCTCGAGATCAATTCCCAAAGCCTTGGCTTCACCAAGCACTCGACTTCGACCAATGCTCGAAGTCAAATCATAAATAAGCCTTGGCTTCGCCAAGCACTCGATCTCGACCAATGTTCGAGATCAGCTCCCAAAGCCTTGGCTCCGCCAAGCACTCGACTCAATCTCGACCAATGCTCGAGATCAGTTCCCAAAGCCTTGGCTTCGCCAAGCACTCGACTTCGACCAATGCTCGAAGTCAAATGATAAATAACCCTTGGCTTCGCCAAGCACTCAATCTCGACCAATGCTCGAGATCAGTTTCCAAAAGTCTTGGCTTCGCCAAGCACTCGACTCGATCTCGACCAATGCTCGAGATCAGTTCCCAAAAGCCTTGGCTTCGCCAAGCACTCGACTTCGACCAATGCTCAAGGTTAAATCATAAATAAGCATTGCCCTCGCCAAGCACTCGATCTCGACCAATGCTCGAGATCAGTTAAGCACTCGATCTCGACCAAGCTCAAGATTAGTTCCCAAAGCCTTGGTTTCGACAAGCACTCGATCTTGACCAAGCTCGAGATCAATTCCTAAAGTCTTGGCCTCGCCAAACAATCAATCTCAGCCGAGCTTAAGATCATTACAATGAAGAAGAAGAAACAACTATCTTACTCCCACCCCAAGCTACTTCTCAGCTCAGGCAGGGAGTGGGGGGCTTATGATAGTACAATATTTGCTGGATCTATTGGGTTGTTCATAACAACCCCAACAACATGAGATTTGGCCTGCCAAGATACGTTGAGATCACACCGAATGGGATCGCATCAGTTAAGATCCTGCGGTTGACATTGGATATAATCAAATCTCGATGGTAGCTATCCACTAAACTCTCCTCCGTCTATAAATAGAGCATCGCCCATCGTTCACAGGTAGACTCTTTTTTCTCGGCCCCGAAACTCTGATAAAATACTGTCACGAGTTCTTAAATCCTAACTTAGGCATCGGAGGAGAGTCCTGAGGCCACCCGACCTCTGATTTCCTTTGATCTTTATCCCCTTGCAGGGCTAGCGGTCGTCTTCCTCAACGCTCCAAAGATCCTTCGTCTTCTCCGAAGCTTCTACGACTATCATATGTCTTCTTTACGGATCCGTGTGTCATCAGTGGTGGTGGTCCGTTGTGTCTGGAGGAGAGGACGGTGGCGTTTGGGGTGGACGGGGCTCGGTAGCGATGGGGTTGCGAGCTAGAGAGGAAGGAGGGAGAGTTTGTGATGACCAGAGTTGGGAGCTTTGCCTGAGGAGAGATGATCGCCTGAGATGGCAGAGTCGCCGGGGTGGTGATTGCGGGGTTGTGGAGGGAGGATGTGTGAGAGGTGCTGGTCCGGAGTGGAACCTGGAGGTAAGGAGAAGAGAGAGAGAGAGAGAGAGAGAGAGAGAGAGAGGTTGGGGAAGGAGATGTATGAGTTGTTCCAGGATATGGTTGAGGAGAGCTCGTGGGGGTATGACGAGAGGGACAAGGCTGTCGATCATGGTGGAGCTCTTCGGGATGGATGTGCCGATTGGGATGGAAAGTTGGGTGGTCCCGATGGGTTAGTGGAGCTTGGAGGTGATGTAGTTAGTGGCTGTTGATGGTGCTTGCTCGATGTGAAGGTAGGTATATAGAATGGCCGGAGAAGATGTAGTTCACCGGATTAGATAATTAGGGGTCGCCGGACATCCCCGTAGCGGAAAGTAACTAGTGATTGCAAGTAATGGAAAGTAACTACTGATTGCAAACTTGAGTTACTTTTCATAATTATTACAAGTTATTTTCCATATTCTAAATATTGTTACTCGAAAATGTGTGATTTTTACCCATAATTTCATTATTTTAGCCGATTGTTTCACATATTTTCCACCAATATTTTCCATATTGGTAGAAAGTTACTTTGGTGGTGGAAGTAATTGATGGAAAGTAATTTGTGGAAAGAAACTTACCATGATTTTGTGGAAAGTAACTTGAGTTCTCAATAATGAAATCGTGAAAAGTAACTTGAGAGTTACTTTTCCAATTAAACAAATAAAAAGTAACTAAAGTGACTTGAGTTACTTTCCATAATTATTACAAGTTATTTTCCATATTCCATATATTAGTACTGTGGAAAGTAACTGTCGCGCCCCGACTCGCGTAGGCCCAACCGGGTCGGGCGACGCGGAGCGGAACCTAACCTACTACGGAAATTTTGGCGAGGTTTCCCTCTATTCGTAGTGGTTACCCTAGCAAATCATAACTATCTTGTATTATACAAATATTACAAACCCAAAGACTGAACTGGATATTTATATACAATCCTCAAACAGGGAAATTATACATTTATCACTCCCGTAGGAGACTATCTAAAACAAAAAGGGTATAAAACTGTAAGATCGCCACCTCTTAAGCACCGCCAGACGCCGCCACATCACCAAACATCGGCACAGTAGGGGCGACCGAAGAAGAGCTAACGCCAGCACTTGCAAAACGCAGCCTGAGTAGGAGTGAGCACTAAGCTCAGCAGGGACACTACACTACGACACTCACAAGGGAGGGAACACAACAGTGTCGCCCTCAAGCAAGACTTGGGTGTGCAGCAAGGGTCCCATAACCCTTCGCCGGTGTCCCTGAAGGGAGGCCTCAGTTATGTTCTTCCAGCCGAACTGGTCACATACTGGGTTGCCCTCAGCGAGGCAGGAAACCACACTGCCGTCTCACTAGCATGCACCTGACTCTGCTAGGCGGGCAACCACACCGCTGAGTAGGCACCTCTTTCACCCAAGAGACAATGAACCGGACACCGGTTGCACCCACAACGTCTGGCTCGAGGCCGACACGAACTCTATAATCATCAAGCAATATGTATTCAGGTCAAACTAACCCTATCATCGAAAATGACTGAATACTACAAATTGAGTCCTGGACCAAGCTACCCGCAACGGTCCTAGAGCTAGATCCGTGTTACCCGAAAACCCCGGATCGGCAACGCCCTACACAGATGCAACTAATGCGCAACACAATGCATGTTATGGACATGCGCAGGATAATACAGATAAACATGCAACAGTATGTGATGATATATCAAACAAGGTCTGGGCACGACACCCAGCCGGCCCGGGGTGGTGAACATGAAAATAAGGTCTAGGGACTGCTACAGTGGTAACCCACCAACTGCCAGCAGTCCACCAAAACACCAGCACCGGGAAGCAGCCCCGCAAACAACAGCTCACATATAACACAGATAAAGCCCTCGGCACACGCCGGCATGCAAGGCTAAGGAAAGCTGTAGGGCTACCTGCCCACTTATTCTAAACATCCGGGGAGTCATCACTCCCCCGGTTCACCACTGCCCTATTATAGGGCTAACATGCTTAAACATATGTACCATGTATTAAGACAGTAAAGAAAACCGTACATGCAAAGCCCCGCGACCAAAACAAGATAAATTTCCTCTCTCTGCCATAGTCGGATCGATCCCTCTCCCAAGGGAGGATCGATCCCTCTAATGACAGAGAGTGAACCATACCGCGTCGAGTCCGATCGATCCGTCCTCCCAGGACGATCGATCCGACTCGGGACGGATCGATCCCACTCGCGACGAGGGGATCCCATGCTACCCAAGGCACCGGGATCGATCACCCTCACCCGGGGCCGATCGAACCTGCTTGGGTTCAGCATGACCAACAAAGATGGATCGATCCATCTCACAGACGGATCGATCGGTTGGGTTCTCCGGTAAACCGACGGCGAGAAATACCGTCGGAAAACTCCACCAAATCCCACAAAACCTTGGGATCTAGTAGTACGAAGCATCACGAATCCAAAACCGACGGAAATACTACAATCTAACAAGTATACAACAAGATCTAAGCATAAGAACATCGACAGACGGAAAACTTCCAAAAACCCGAAATGAATGTAGGTAGGAATCCCTACCGGAGCAAGAGCAGCTTCAATCCCAGCTGCTAGGCCTTGGATCGTCCACGAACTCTTCGAAATCCAGGAATTCTCAGCCCAAGAATCCGATTTTTCAAAGAGATTCAAGGAGGAAGGTTCTGTTTGTTTTATAGGCAAACAAACCGACTTAGCAGGATCGATCCGTCCAAGGAGACCGATCGATCCAGCCAAGGGAACGATCGATCCAGCCAAGGGAACGATCGATTCAACCAAGAGACCGATCGATCCATCTCCGAGTCTGATCGATTCGTCCCAAGAGACCGATCGATCCGACTCAACAATCCATGTTCCTGTCATTGAGCGATCGATCCTTTTAGCAAGGAAGGATCGATCCCTCTTTCGCAGGAAGCTGGACTTGGGTTAAAACTTAAACCCAAACCTAGATCTTTCGATCCCGGGTCCCACTAACCATTCTAGCCAAACATTACCACAAACATGGTCAGTGTGTGCACACGCGGGTGTGAAACAAGCCGACAAGGCACAATTTACCAAATTCCCCTTGCGGTCCACGACGAGCCACAGGAGTAGAGGGACGGGTCCTCACAGTAACTTACCATGATTTGTGAAAATAACTTGAGTTCTCGATATGTGGCACGACGAAAAGTAACTAGCACCTAATTGAAAGTAACTACCATCTATATATCGTGAGTTACTTTTCAAATTAAACTAATGAAAAGTAACTTGTGTAACTATGAGTTACTTTCCATAATTATTACAAGTTATTTTCCATATTTCAGATATTAGTACTGTGGAAAGTAACTTACCAAGATTTGTGAAAAATAACTTGAGTTCTCAATGTGTGCCACGATGGAAATTAACTAGCACCTAACTGAAAGTAACTAACATGTATCATCTTAGTTACTTTCCGTATTGAATTATGGAAAGTAACTATCATTTAACTGGAAAGTAACTACCAGTTAGATGAAAAGTAACTACTATCTAGATGGAAAGTAACTACTATCTAGATGGAAAGTAACTACTATCTAATTGAAAAGTAACAATCATGTGAAGATAATGACAACTATAGACACCTATGGCTTTCGTTAGACATAACTACCATCTATCATTCCGAGAGTTTGAGTTACTTTCCGAATTTACTAGAGGAAAGAGAAAATTGATGAGATGGTGTTGGCCTTGGCAGAAGTCGAGGCCAAACGCCAGCAAAGGCTTGGGGGGCTCGCGTTGGCAGAGCTTGGCGATGAGGATGGTCTTGGCGAAGTGAGTTGTAGGCCTGGAATTGCTCGACGGCTACAGAGCTCGGAGATGGGGGCGGCCCATAGTCGAGGAAGGAGGTTGGGGCGGATCGGAGTTGGGCCTGGCGGTGAGGCTTCCCGGACCACGTCATGATGCACTGGGGAAGGAGGTGACGACCGAGTCTGCAACCTACAGGTCCGCATGGCTAGCCACTGGGTCACCATCCAGCCCGTCCCCGACGCCTTCATCGTCAATGTCGGCAACCAAATCCAGGTTCACCCATCTTCCTCGCTACAACCCCACATTCCTCAGGTCCGCAAGGCCGACGATCAACCTCTGCCCAACCCATCTTCCTCGCACAACCCCGAACAGGATCGTGACGTCCACTATCCGCCGTTGCTAGTCGGATCCGACGACATCGCGACGAGGAGCTTGGGATCGGACAAAGAGCTCGAGATCAAACAAGGAGATCTAAATCGGCGACGGGTAGCTCGAGATCAGACGAGGATATCGGGATCAGGGACGGGGAGATTGAGATTGGCGACGAGGAGCTTCGGATTGGAGATGGACAGAGAGACAAGGATCGGCGACGGGGAGTTGGGGATCGACGACGAACGGGGAGCTCGGGATCGGCGACGGGATCCGATTGGATCGGCGATGGGGAGCCGGAGAAGGAGGTGGTGGCGAGGGAGGAGGTGGCGTTGGGGATCGACGACGGACGGCGACGAAGGGGGGGGGGGGTAGGGGGATAGGGGGTTATGGATAGATATTTAGTAGGGGTATTTTGGTCTTTTGAATGGAAGAAGGTAGCAAAGGGCTGATGAAAAGTTATCAAAGACTCTAAGTCGTACCATATTTTTTTTCGTACCTATCGACAATTTTCCTTAAAATTTATTCATTTCTTCCTGAATTCTTCATAATTACAAAAGTTACTCTCGTAATCTTCGGGGCTATATGAATTATTATATGAAATAGAACCTCAATTCTAATATCATATCGACTCTAATCACTTAATCTAAAAGCTCAAGTCCATAGTTAATAGCCTAGAGGGAGGTCCCAATAATAGTCCATCATGTACATGTAGATGCAAAAGTGGTAAGTGCGTCCTCCCCCAAAAACAATCCAACTGATCTCTCGTGTGTGAAGTCCTTGCTGCAATCGAACGTCCCCATACAAACTTACTTAAAACATCACACCCACTGCTATCTACAAGAAGGGTGTCATGCAAGATACCAAAACAATCTTGTCTATTGATGTAACCAATGAATTATTTTCGAGTGTGACACCAATATGAGATATTTTACCCTATGTTGTGCAGCCCAACTAGCTAGTAACTCGACTCCTCAATCGTGGTCTGAACTTGTAGATCAGGTTTTTCTTCCTCTTTATCATTTTTCACTTCTTTTGAGCGTATTATCTCAAAAATTTCATAGGAGAGAAATTCTAAATACGCCATGAGAGTTACCAAGTACACTAAATCTTTTTTCATTCAGTAGTTAACCATCAAAAGGAATTAAAACATGTTCGTTAAGCAACCATCCAACGTATAACAACATGTTCAACGTGCGGCCATCGAAAACTTACCCCCCGAAAGAAAAGAGATGTGGTGTACTCAACAATTCTTAGAGCGTATTCCAATTCATGTATCCGAGTCGAATTTGTAGTAATGAAAACTAGCATGCTAATTAATGATTCGAGGCTCCAACTAGCTTGGAGACGATCCTACCAAAAATCTATCCAGACAGATACGCCGAGCTTTCTCATAAGCGCGGGTGCCGGGTCTCTTGTATGGTCTCGGCTCCTCCTTAGTCAAAGCTATGGTTATGTTGAGATATACCTTTAGCCCCCGTTTGACAACGGGGGTAACGGGGGTAAGAAATTGGGTTAAGCGGGTTAACCTCCTTAACCCCATTCTTATCCCAAAACGCTAAGCATTTGGGGTTAAGAGGGGTTAAACCCAAAAATGAGGTTAAACTTCTCTCTCTCATTTACATTCATCAAATATGTTTTTAATATTATTTTGATGATGTCAATATATAAAGAATGATAATAATAATTTTTTTTTTTAGATGACGTGGACCAATCATGGTATAACATGTGGCATGTGGGCAGGGGCGGATCCACATGTTGAGGTGGGAGGGCAGGCGCCCCCATGAAAAAAAACCTGCCTAATATATATAGAATACTTAATTGCCCCCCCCCCTCCCAAATTAAATTTGACCCCCTCCTATAATTTACTGATTGCAGAGAGAAAGAAATTTTTGACGATGTTCCTAATGAAGATATTATGCAATACTATCAAAGTATGAAAACTCGGATGAAGTAATTGTAATTATTTACTTTTATAGCTATGGTAATGTAATAAGATACCTATTTTGAATTTTTTAATTAATTACTTATATATTTTCTTCTATAGTAAATTTTTTCTATTAAAGTCGTCCCCCTTCATATAAATACGGGATCCGCCACTGCATGTGGGGACCACCTATATTAATATTTTATTATAATAATATGTTATTGATATTATTTAATACACTACACATATGAAGAAAATTTTACGCCCTTAGACTTTTTTATGCGCCTCTAAAAATAGATGCAAATATTTTTATGATGGTATACAAATTAATGTTTATGTGTGTAGTAACATTTTTTGTGCATGTTTGTTTTTCTACGTGCAAATATTTTTGTGAGCCATAAACATTTTTATATTCGATTTTATGAGCGTATAAGAACTTTTGCGCACACATAATATTTTTTTTTAATATGTGTCATGTATTTAAATAATATTATTTATATGTTATTATAATAAAATATTAATATAAGTGGGTCCACATGTCACATGTCATATCATGATTGGTTTACACTTTACGTACAAACATTTTAATTAACTTAATAATTAATTCAAATATGATAATCTTAACCCACTAGGTTACCCATTATTATAATATTATATATTTTATACACTTTATAATTTTTACCCTTATATTAAGCTTAACCCACTAACTTACCCCTATTTCTAAGCCAAATGCCAAAAGTGGGTTAAGTTCACCCCCATTTCTTATCCCCGCTTTTTTACGCCTAACCCCCTTAACCCTATTCCTCTTAACTCCCGAACCAAACGGGGGCTTAGGGTTATAGGAGAAGCACCCTAGGTATTCGACGAGGAAGGCTCAACCGGAGGAGAGAGACGGATGAGGAAGAGGATTACCTCGCAGCTTCTTCTATGGTTGACCAGCTACCCTTGGGGGATCCACGCATTGGAGATCGTGGCAGCGAATCAAGAGGTGGCGGAGGGAGGCATGTCAGCCAAGGGAATGCCGAGGACTTGGAGTGGGACGACGAAGGCGTGGACGACAATGGCTTACGGCGGTGACCGGTGAGTGGAGAAAGGAGGCCGACGGTAGGAGAGAAGGTGGAGTTGGTGGGATTAGGGTTACAGTTACTCCTAGGATTATTCTACTAATAACTCTACTTTATTCATCATAATTTGTCCATAACCTAATACAAACTATAACTGTCCTTTTACAGAGGCATTGACAAAGTCCTAATCTAACTAGAGAATTATCTTATTTTAATCAACAAGTACTAATACTTTCTTATCAAGACTCAAACATAACTCAAACTTCCTAATAAGTAGGACTCATAATAGAAAATAATAAAATAAAATATAAACTGAACTCAAACTAGAAAATCAACTAAGAAAATAAGGAAAAAGTTTCGTGTACATGGGATGTACCCATGTTCACGAAACTCCACCGTTGGATTGAACCGGGATGCGTGCCCGGTTCAATCCAACGGTGGAGATTTGGGTACATGCCTACGTGGCATGTACCCAAATCAGAGCTCAGAAAATAATTATAAAATTAACTAAGAAAATAATCAGTCAGGAATAGAATTCCTTTTGACCAGTTTTGACTTGGAATCTGGTTCAGTGCCGGGTCCTGCCAAGGGATCGGGATGGATCTGGTTCTACTTAACGTGTGGGACCCGCCCCTTGGCTCGGGGTACCGTATCACAGACCCCGTGACTGCGACTGTTGTTACAAACCACTCAATATACCTACTACATAAATCGGGCTTGAAGCATCATCTCTCAATATACCTATCTACTTTGGAATCGCTTCAGTGCTACCAAACCATGGCGGCCAAGCTCCCGACGGGGAATAGACCTCCGCTCCCGTGGAAGACGCGGCTCGCCGTCGCCGCCGGCTCCGCCCTCACAGACTTCACACGCCGCCGTGACGGCACCATCAACCGCCGTCTCGTCTCCTTCCTCGACCCCCAGATCAGCCCGTCCACAACCACCAAAGGCGTCCGCTCCGCGGATCTGGTCGTCGACTCCGCCACCGGCGTCTTCGTCCGCCTCTTCTTCCCGACCCCCGCTGCCAATGACGCGGGCCGCCTACCGGTGGTGGTGTTCTTCCACGGCGGGGGGTTCGCCTACCTCTCGCCGGCATCGTTTTCGTACGATCATGTGTGCCGCCGCCTCGCGCGGCGGATACCGGCCGTCGTTGTGTCGGTGGGCTATCGCCTGGCGCCGGAGCACCGCTACCCCACGGCCTACGACGACGGACTCGCCGCGCTCCGCTTCCTCGACTCCTCCATCGCCTCCGTTGCTCCCGGCGACCTCCGCCGGTGCTTCCTCGCCGGCGACAGCGCCGGCGCTAACATCGCCCACTTCGTGGCCCGCCGATGGGCGGCATTATCCGATTGGAAAGAATTAAACGTCCTAGGGCTAATAACGATCCAGCCCTACTTCGGGGGGGAGGAGAGGACGGCGGCGGAGCTGAGGCTAAGGACGGCGCCGCTGGTAACCCTGGACAGGACGGATTGGCTCTGGAAAGCGTTCTTGCCGGAGGGGGAGGACAGGGACCACGAGGCGGCGAACGTGTTCGGGCCGAGGGGGGCGAAGTTGGACCTGGGGGAGAGGTTCCCGGCGGCGGTGATGGTGGTGGTGGCGGGGTACGATCCGCTGCAAGATTGGCAGAGGAGGTACTACAAGGGGCTGAGGGAGAGGGGGAAAGAGGCGAGGTTGGTGGAGTACGAGGACACCATCCATGCCTTCTACCTGTTCCCAGAGCTGCCGCAGTCGTCGGCGCTGATCGGCAAGATCAAAGATTTCATCCACGAGATCGCCGGAGAAGAAAGATCATCCGTAGAGAATTCAGAAGCAGCCAAATTAAAGGGTAAGTAATATTAATATTTTAGAGATATTATCTCAACTACTATTATGACTCGACGATTGCTTTGAATTGATGTTTAATAAAATTACTATTCATCAGCCATTGTTGGAATTTTCTAAACCCCTCAATCATTTGTAACGTACATGACTGAAATGTCACGTACACAAATCTTTTTTTAAAATTTTTTATAATAAAAAAAAAACAGAAATAATTTGTGCACATGCTCACGTGACATGTGCATTTCACATGTATATGAATCGATAGTTGTGTTACCGATTCATATATATGTCTATCGGTAATAGGCTACCGATAGATATGTATAAGTAGTGGGATACCGATAGGTTGTACCGATAGGTTGTACATGCCTATCAGTATTCCACTACCGATAGACATGTATATGAATTGACAACGAATCTATCGGTAGTGAGGTGCCGATAGGTTATACATGGTCTATCGATAGACATGTATATGAATCGATAGTTGTGTTACCGATTCAATAATGTGAGATGCACGTCAGCTGGTGTGTGCACCGATCACTGCTCTAAACGAAATGGGAAATGATTTGTGCACATGAATGTGCACCATGTGCACAAATCATAACCGTTGGATTGAATCGGGCACACATCCCGATTCAATCCAACGGACAGTGTTGGTGCACATGGCGGACATCCATGTGCACCAATCACTACTCAAAGGAATGCTTGGCTCTTGTCGATACACATCTCGCGTCTTCCAGAGACGAGACAACAAACACGAGTACCAACTAATTCTATAATTATTGTATCCAACTAAAGGCTCATTTAAAATCCTGGAACATCCAAGCTCATTTGCAAACACCTGCCCTGCTAATAATGGCTAGCAGCTCTTCTATAGAACACAGCCCCAACTCCAGATGATATTAAATAGAGATTCCACATGATATCATATAGAGATTCTAATAATTGGAGTTTTAACAAATTGTAAACGTAATCTATGCAA
Organism: Narthecium ossifragum; assembly: GCA_963920575.1. Taxonomy (NCBI): domain Eukaryota; kingdom Viridiplantae; phylum Streptophyta; class Magnoliopsida; order Dioscoreales; family Nartheciaceae; genus Narthecium; species Narthecium ossifragum. The sequence continues at coordinate 18,810,231 of OY986969.1, forward strand.
CATTTGTTTACAGATTGTCGAGCAAATCCAAGGAGTATCCATTGTAAGTAAGAACCTTCCAAGCCAATTTAAGCATTTCATGTTGGTATTTTATTCCGAGTCCACATTCTTCAATAGGCTTGCAAATTCTGATGTCTGGCAGAAGTTTCAAAATACCCCCAAATATTAATATTTTACTCATCTAACGACAAATATATTTTGTTATAGAAAAACATAGAAAAAACACTAGAGATCCGGAGTCGATCGAGTGTCTATACATGACATGATCACAGGAGAATTGTTTAATTGCGAAATAAACTTTTGAAATTTGGTTATCTCCAACATCAAATATCTCATATCGGTTTAGCAATATACATGAATAGCAGCACTTGCCCCGTGGAATTTCAAATTGCAAGACCTCGTGGAAATCTTGCCGTTGACCGGCAATGATCAAACTAGTTAAAATGTCAAAATCAAGTACGTGTTTAGGTTCAACTCCTTCAAACACTCGATTCGAACATATGTGTCAAATTAAATGGAAAATATGATCAAACTCAATTAAAATATATTTAAGTGAATAATAGTGAAAAAAGCTAAAGATAAATCTAAATTACTCCTAAATTAAATCTAATTTAATATGAGATTATCTAAATCAACTAATTAAATCAGAAAAAACAATACAAAGGACTTTAAACTAAATAAATCTAAAGTAAAGTTATATTAATTCTACAGAAATCCTAAATTATTCTACTGGAAGGAATTAAGACTATTTAAACTAAACTAGTTTAACTTAATCTAAGAATTAGTCTAAACTAATTGAATCTAGAGTAAAACTAGATTAAGCCTATAGTAATCCTAAATTAATCTACTGGAAAGGGACTAAGACTAGTAAACTACATTAACTAGACTAATCTAACAAAGAAATAAAGAAGAACAATAAATGCCCCATTAATTGAAAGAACTTAAATGTACAAAAGGAACGTAAGAATTCATACTTGAAAGCTGGCTACAAGAGTGTCAAAGAGATTACAGTAGTGAAGAAAACCTATTTATATCCTACTTGCTAATAACTGTTTCCGTTTTGAGTGATCATGGCGCAAATATAGGAGATCGTGCTGCAACTTCGCCATAACTGTTTCCCCACGTTCAGTTCTTGGTTAATGACCATATGTGGCCGATGATCCTTCATTGCACACGTCATGATCACGTCTGACTAATGATCGTTCTTTGTATACGTAGTGATTACACATGGTTAATGATCTTTATTTGCACGTGTTGTAATTGCTTCTAGCCGATAGTTTTTGCTTGTCTCATCACAGCTTTTGGTCGATGACCTTCCTTCACCTGTTTCACCATTGTCTCTGGCCGATGGCTTGACGTTACACCTACCTCAATGGCATTTAGACGATCCTCCTTTCCTGCAAATACCTACGAACCTATGGAGATAGAACTTACTGTTGGACCCGATGCCCCTTCCAGTAGTAAGTTTGATTACCTACGAACCTATGGAGATGTGAAGGTCAAACGGTTGGTAAGGAAGACTCAAGTCATCACTTAGATAAGCTCATCTGTACAAGAACCAATAGTCTCTACTGGGTGGGGTGATGAAGAGGAACCAGTAACTTACGGTTTCAACATTGTCTCTGGGCGTCATTATAGTCCTTTATTGGACGATAGAACTTACTGTTTCCTTTCCCTCCTACCATAGGGGCGGCAGTATTCTCTTCCAGATCCGTGGTGTCCTCTGTCTGTTCTTGGCTATTCTCCTGAGCTTGCTTGCCCTCATCATTTGGCCATACTTCTTCTTGTATCGCCAGTATTGAGTCCTGGTCATTTCTTCCACAGCAACTGATCGCCGACTATAACAATTGTAATTGTATCATCTGTCTGGTCTAAATGGCTAAGGCAAAAAGCTGTGAGGATAAGTGTGTGGCTGACCCCTATTCCATTGCCAGGGTTGAAGTCGATGAAACCACAATTCGTCCTTAAGAGTGATTGGACGATTGATGTCTCAATTGCACCTTGGACGTAAGTTTTGTTCCATATGTGCTTTACCCTTATCTTGACTGAGCCTTGTGAACACACCTGGACGACTGTCGTCCTGGGTCTCATCGATCACAATTTTGAATTCTTGTAATTTGAAAATTGCCATATATGTCATTACCATTGCAACTTGAGAATTCTTAGGGAATAGGTTCTTATCGACACCCATATCTTTGGCAGGAAAATTGACTCTTCCCGAGTCAATAACTTCACGCAAAACATTGTGAAAGACCAAACAATTATTAATGTAATGTGACCAAGTATTATGCCACTTACAATATTTTTTACCCTTAATTTGTTCAGGATTTGGAATAACACGTCGATCGTTCAATTTGATTTGTTTATCTTTCAATAACTGATCAAAAGTTTGATCAGTCTTTGAAACATCAAATGTAAACTTCCTCATTTGACGTTTGCCATCTTTTGCAATTTCTTTAGTCTTAAGTTATCGTTCAATCCTTGCAAGTGCGTTACAAATATATGGCTGGTCACCCCTTTATCAACTCGGCCAAGCAGATATCGGTCATGATACATTCATATCCTTCATCAAATTCTTCGATGTGATTTACATCATAATTGGCATCCTTATAATAAGTTCCTCTAGAAGAAGCTTTTATTTGATTTCCCTCTCTTAACAATTGCTCATAGCATATTATGTAATTGTTCACTTCACCACATTGCATAGAAAATTTTCCAATATGCTCGATCGTCGACGTCTCGTCGACACCAGAGAACATGGTAAAATCATGAACTTTATAATTCCTTGGAAAATGATACATTTGATAGATCCAATCAGAATAAGGTTTTCTATAAGTTGGACGAATAGTTGGTCATCCTAAATCTATTTGTTCTTTTAATATATCGGCCACTTGTTCTTACATTACATCCATCGGATTATAAAGAGGATTGCAATGCACCTGGTCATATTGCTCATTCTGTGGTCGAGCATTGAATTGAGGTTCATTTGGTCGGTAATTATTTTGAGGGATAAATGGTGGAAAAGATCATTTGGTCGATAATTATTCTGAGCGAAGAATGATGGAAAAAGATCATTTGGCCGATAATTATTCTGAGGGATGAATGACAGAAGTAGATCATTTGGCCGATAATAATTTTGAGGGATGAATAGCGAAAGAAGGTCATTTGGCCGATAATTATTCTGAGGGGGTATATCGACCATTCTTGGGCCATTAACATTGTTTCCAATCGGCCTATAATTTTGTCCACCTACTTGGCTAAGATTATTATGACCATTTCCTTTACCATAATTTTGGCTACTTAAATTATTGTTCTGGCCAAAAGTTTGACCATGGTATAGGCCATTATTGGTTGGAACATAAAAGGGAGAATGGTTATGAGGATTACCAGACATATCGTTATTTGACATTCCTACAAGTATTCGTGGTATTTGACCGATTTCCATTTGGTCTTGGACCATTATCATTAGGCATCGCCATCGATCTATAAAATTGATCATTATGACTTAAGCTATTCTTGCCTAATTGGACATTTTGATCATTCCCATTTTGATTGGCCAATGGATTGTTAAGTAAAACATATCCAATGCTAGTCTCTGGCCCAATTATAGTATTAGGTGGGAATCCTTTATTATTGTGATTAACATGATTGCTATTATTGGCATTAGTATTTTGGTCGATGTTAGGAGCATTAATGTCAATCGGCCTATTGGTGTTATGACCATTACTTGAGCTTGGAGTGGTCACATTTATGAAGTTTTGCCTAGTCTATGAAAGGCCTTAAAGCTAGAGCGATATAATTGGTCATTTGCTGATTATTAGCATGTAAGGCTTCATCGACCATTATATGTGTGGTCCTAGCTGTTATGGTCTCATAATCTTGACCATTTCTAATCGATGGTCCACCTCACTCTAAGCTACGATATATCGTCCTTTCTTGATATTCTACTTGAGGTTGAGCGATAGGTGGCTGGTCAATTGGTACATTACCTTGAACATTTTCAACATGTGGGGCATCGCCGTGATCGGCATATCCTCCACTATGAGTGTCTAATCCAGTACGAGTAACGACCATACCGTCAGATCCAATTTGACTACTTTCCATAAAAACTTGATACAAGGTCCCAACGGGTGTGCCAAAAAATGTTGACGTAGAAATCTTGCCGTTGATCGGCAATGGTCAAACTAGTCAAAATGAGGGACATCTTTAGGTTCAACTCCTTCAAACAGTTAGTTCGAACAGAGGTGTCAAATTAAATAGAAAATATAATCAAACTCAATTAAAATATATTTAAGTGGATAATAGTGAAGAAAGCTAAAGATAAATCTAAATCTAAATTACTCCTAGATTAAATCCGAGATTATCTAAATCAACTAATTAAACCAAAAAAAAAGATGGAAAGCACTTTAAACTAAATAAATCTAAAGTAAAGCTATATTAATCCTACAGAAATCCTAAATTATTATACTGGAAGGAATTAAGACTATTTTAACTAAACTAGTTTAATTTAATCTAAGAATTAGTCTAAACTAATTAAATCTAGAGCAAAACTAGATTAAGCCTAGAGTAATCCTAAGTTAATCTACTGGAAAGAGACTAAGCCTAGTAAACTACATTAACTAGACTAATCTAAGAAAAAAGTAAAGAAGAAGAATAAATGCTCCATTAATTGAAAGAACTTGCAGGTACAAAAGGAACCTAAGAATCCATGCTTGAAAGCTGGTTACAAGAGTGTCAGATAGATTACAGTAGTAAAGAAAACCTGTTTATATCCTACTGCTAATAGCCATTCCCGCTTTGAGTGATCATGACACAAATATAGGAGATCGTGCTACAACTGCGTCATAATGGCTTCCCCACATTCAGTTCTTGGGTAATGGCCACACGTGGCCGATGATCCTTCATTGCACATATCATGATCACGTCTGACTAATGATCGTTCTTTGTACATGTCATGACTACACGTAGTTAATGATCTTTATTTGCACGTGCTGTAATTGCTTCTAGCCGATAGCTTTTGCTTATCTCGTCACAGCTTTTGGTCGACAATCTTCCTTCACTTGCTTCACCATTGTCTTTGACCGATGGCTTAACTTTACACATACCTCAATGGCATTTGGACGATGCTCCTTTCTGACTAATACCTCTACTTATATATCTATCAATTTTTACCAAGAAAACTATCACATTATATTTCTGAGCCAATCATAGCTATATTGTGCGCCATATGTCACAAATTGTGTCACTAGCAAAATTACACTATTTTCTTTCTGGTTCAGTCCATGACTGACCATACCAACGAAAACTGTTCGTACAATAGAGTATCATGCCATTAGCATTTAATTCAATGGGACTGGTGAACAATTCATCAATCGCCTGCTTGCTCTTGAAAGTTTACTCCAACATTAACAACAACTATAACTTGTGGCATTAAGATATTTTTGTGAATTTACAATCAATCCCATTGGATATTTGCCAATGCGTTGCTCTATATATAGGCTAAAATATGCGTTTCATCCGTATGACAAGTTTTTATCAAGTTTTTATATTTTAAAATTTTCTGATTTAAATCTTGGGCTTTTTAAACCGGGCTCAATCATGTCCCTCCGTCCACTCGTCTTCTGCCCACTAACGTCGGCTCGGCCCAAACTGGCCAATAGACCAGGTGTGAGGACTTGCCCCTCTACCCCTGTGGTTCGTTGTAGAATGCAAGGGCAATTTGGTAAATTGTGCCTTGTTGGTTTGTTTCACACCCGCGTGTGCACACACTGACCTTGTTTGTGTTAGTGTTTGATTAGAATGGTTAGGTGGGCCCGGGATCTGAAGATCCGAGCTTGGGCTTGTGTTTTAGCCCAAGTTTGAGTTTCTGGGCAAAGGAGATTGATCTTTCTTGCTAAGGAGATCGATCTTCCTTGCTAAGGAGATCAATCTTCCTTGAGAAGAAGATCGATCCTTCTGTGCCAGAAAGTCTTGACGGTGGAGTTTAAGAGGACGGTCGCCGTTAGCTGTCGCTCTCCACTATCAGAGGGAGACAGTACTTTCTCCCCTCTCCTCTCCCTTTTCCTCTTCTTCTCCTCCTTCCCCGGCTTTTCCCCTTCCTCTTCTTCCTCTTCTCCTTCTCCTTCTGCTTCCTTAATCTTTCTTCTTCCCGCGGCTCTGCTTCCCCTGTTTTTTCGGCAGCTCGTTGGATCTATGGCGGCGTGAGGAAGATCCGTGGTGCGGTTTGAAGCTGGGTTGGTGACTGGTTAGCAGGGAATCAGCCGAGGTTTAGCGTTTCTGGTAGGTTTCTACCTACCTGAGTTAGTTTAGGGGTTTTCTCTTGATCTAGCCGTTAGATCTTGTTGTTCTTTGTGTTGTTGGATTCCTCTTGCTTAGTGTAATTTCTGTTGCAAGTTTCATAAGCTTTGGTTGAGATTTTAGTAGGATTTAATCATGTTTAATCTCGGATTTTTCGGTTTCTGCTGTTCTTGAAGAACAACCGGTTTACGGCGAGTGTTCCGATCGGTACGTGCATGTTCTTGGGTTGAGATGAACATAAGAGTTGTAGATCTTTGACTCTACTCTCAGACCCAACTGATTTCATAATTTGTTGATTTTCCTACGATTTGTTATGATTTTCTTACGGGTGGACTGCGTTGCAGCAAGTAATGGTAAGTTAGTTTGATTAGCGGTTTGGATTAGTGTTTTTCCGTTAATCGAGCTGGATGTTTTCCTATTTTGGACACGTTGATCCCAACATGTTGATCTACTGGTGTCTAAGTTGGATCTCGAATCCGACGTCGTTTGGACGTCCGATCGACGGGGTCAATTAGCCTCTAAGTAGAGGATTTTGGTGTTCTTAAATAATATTATATGTCGGAACATATAATATTATATTTTAACTGTTCATCGGAGTTTTCGGGGTTGTTTCCTGTTGCAGGAGTCCGCGGTTGACTGTTGCGGTACCGTTGTAATGCCGGGACCCGCTGCGGATTGGCTGGCAGCGGTTGATAGTACCGCTGCAGCGATCCGGTTGGACTTGTATGATATCCTTAACATATTGTTGCATGCTTACCTCTTACTTGTATTTGTTCATAGCATGCATTCTTTGTTGTGCATTAGTTGCATGGTTAGAGCATGGGTGATATGTGGGTCACCGTCCCGAGGCTCGAAGCTCAGATTTAGCCCTAGGATCGGGGTTGGGTAGTTTGGACCCGGTTCGAATTGTGGTGTCCAGTCAAATTTGATGATAGGCCTAGATAACTGGTACACCTGTTGCTTGGTGATTGTAGGGTCGTGTCGGCCTCGAGTAGGATGTTGAGGTGTAGCCGGTGTCCCACTGTGTTGACTCTTGAGTAGAGGAGTTGCCTGCTCAGCGGTGACATTGCCTGCCTGCAGTGCCTTTCCCTGCTTGTGAGCCAGCAGTGTTGTTCCTGCTACTAAGTGTGACCTGACATGTGACCAGCTCGGCTGGAAGACCATGATCGTGGGCCTCAGGGACATGCAGTGGGGTTATGGGACCCCTGTACACACCCAGGTCTTACTTGAGGGCGACACTGTTGCGTTTCCCTCTTCCTTCTGTGTGCCGTAGTGTAGAACCCTACTGAGCTTTATGCTCACTCCTACTCGGGCTGTGTTTTACAGGTGCAGGCGTTAGCTCCTCTTCGGTGGCCCCTACCGGGCAGTTAGTCAGCGGTGCGACGGCGCCAGGCGGAGTCTGAGAGGTGGTGATCATTTACGGCTTTATACCCTATGTTAGTTAGCCTCCTACGGGAGTGTTTAAATGTTGTATTTGGATCTTCCCCTCTCCGAGGATATGTATATTAAATTCACTTGGGTTTTGTAATCTATGATTCGAGGCTTCTTTAATTATGTCTTTTTAAATTGAGGGTGTTTGTGATGATTGTTAGGGAGACCAATAGGTTAGAGGGAACCCTCGCCAACATTTTTCCACGGTTTGTTAGGTTTCGGTTCGCGTCGCCCGGCTCGGCTGGGCTTTCGCGGGTCGGGGCGCGACACCAGGGCCACGTACAAAGCACATGCCCTGATCTTAGTCCAAAGTGCCATAATAGACCCGAACATCATCCCTTACATGCTCGCGGTCGACCTTCGCTTCAACCGCTGCATCATCCATACGCCTCGGACTCCAAAAAAAGCTTCCTAGGATCGATGCATGGATCAACTGCCAAAGAAAAGTTAATTTTGCCCAAGTGAGGTGCGACATCCATGCCACCTCACGGTCGACCTTCAGATCGGCCATCAATAAATAAACTTCTAAAAATAGAATTTAAACACTTCTAAATTAAGAGGAATAAATATAAAACCAATATTGTATCATTCTCTATATATTGGCATCATCAAAACAAGGTTATGATCAACACTGTATTCTCAACACAAACATGTAAATCTGAATTGGAGAACATGTATTCTCAATACAACCATGTACATACTTCTTTGACAATAGTGTGTAAATTCATTTGGTTTTAGTTTCACAAAAAAAGGTAAATACAGCAAGTACATAACAGCTGTGTCATTACAAACACAAACACATTACACCAAGCTGTTACAAAAAATCTATGGTGCTATCCATTCTATACACCAACTACACAAACATGAGACCCTACCAACTACACAAACATGAGACATAACTACACAAAAAACTATGGTATTGGCATGTTTCAATTTCACAAAATACATCACTATACAAACATGAGACCCTACTTTCTGGCTTGTTGTTGCTCATATGAAGCAGAGGCTCTACCAGCTACTCTTGGAGACTTGAAGGGAGCAGTAACCGGTCTGACTTCAGAATCATAAACCTTGCACCATTCACCTTGGGCTTGTGAAGGTGATTGTTGACTTGTTCCTTGTTGGGGCTGTGATCTTTGGTGCTGTGATGAAAATGGTTGACTTGATCCTGGCATGTAGAAGTCTGGCTGAATTGTTGCAAGCATCCAGCCATGTCCAGGTGTTGCACCTATGCACTTGGTGCTCTTACTCATGAAGTTGCTGCTCTGGCTCCCCTTCCCCTTTCTGCCTGATATCAAATGGGCTGCAAGGAGGCTCTGGTGTCTTGGCAGAGATATTGAGAAACATAAAAGAAATTGCAACATAGTATGTTACATACATACTTGGTACTATCATTTAACAAAACAGATAAACCAACCATCATATGAAGGGCATAACCAAGAAAAAACCATAAGTAGATACTTGATACTATTATCTAGGAAAGGATTTATACAAGAACCATGTTCTATGATAGCAGACAACCAAAGAACCACATGTGGCGTATATAAAATTGATATCATGCAACAACAAAGAACCTAACTACTATGCACAAGCAACTAACTAATAAAAAACAGGTAATGTAGCAAAAAGAAGACATAGTAAGTGGTCATATCAAACATAACAGAAAAAGCCTGATCTTTAGCTGTGTTAAAATCATATCCTACCCCCTACCTGTCACGGGCTGGAGTCCATGACATGACCATGGCATGAGGGATCTTGAAGATGGCGGGGTAAAAGTTGAAAATGGCACGACGGACCGAGCCAAAGCAGAACTTGACGAGTCATGAAGGGATCCTATCGAGCAAGACGCGTGTCAGCCGGAGTTGACACGGGCCATGGCGCGGTGCAGCACACCAAGCCATGGGCAGCATGAAAACACCATGATCACACGAGAAAAAGTCCTTGAAGGAGGCTAGACGACATTTCCCCAAAGATGGCAAGATGGATTCCGAGCATGGCACGGTCAACCGGGCCAAGAAGGAAGACAGCGCGCCAGGACGCGGTACGACGCGAGCCCAGCAGAGCAAGACGCGCGCGGGAGCAAGTCAGGCGAGCGGGGTGCGCACCAAGGCAGCCAAGATGGGAGCGCGGGTCGAGCGCGCGTGCGCGACGCGCTCAGGATGCTCAGTCCTAGTCGGACTAGGACTTGGCTTGCCTAGACTGATGCGATAAGCGCTAGAGAGCAAGCCACGCGGGCTAATAACCTAATTCCACTTGGGGTGGAAGCTCCAAGGCGGATAACGCGGTCAAAAACAGTTTTGGCACGAAAGAATTTGAAGATGATGCGCGACTCCGAGTCAGACTAGGAGACGGCGTGCTAGGCGGAGCGGATAGGCCTTGGAGGACGATCCAGCCGAGCAAATTCAAATGTCTCGCGTGCATTCGACTTGTAATAGCTGATGACACGGGGAATACGAAGTTTGGCACGAGAAAACTTGCTGTTGGCGCGGACGAATAGGAAGGAGTCCTATTTTGAGTCAAGTGGTGGTCATGGTGATCTTTAAGCAAGTCAAACTCAAGGTAGAGTCCAACTATGTTTGGAAACGTAGTGTTGTGCTTATCCTTAGCCTAGATAAAAATGTAAGTCAGGACTTTGAGTAGGACTTCTTAGGGGTGGCTTGTTGGAGCAAGCCAAGGACTATTCCTCTATATAAGGAGTAGGTCGGCCAAGGTGTTGGGCATCTAGGCTTTGGCTAGGGTTTAGGAGGTTCCATATTGAGAGATCTTTGTACCTTGGAGGGAGAGAGAGTTGTGAGTGATTCTCTTGTAAAGATCGTTGGATCAATAAAGGAAGAGGGCCATCCCCTTGCCATAAACCATAGGTCCTTCATCCTTGGTGTGCTTTTGAGCAGGAAGGAGAAGAAGACGAGGAGAAGGCTGGTCAAGGACGGACTTTGCTGCACCAATCATCGTCAAGGCGTGGGTCGTGCCTTGGGCATAGAGCGCCCAAGGTGTGGAGTAAGGAGCGGAGGGTTCTTGGCGTCGGCATCGGGTAACTCTAAACTTGTGAAAAATTTATCCGCTGCGTAACCCGGTGACAATTTGGTATCAGAGCTCGGTTAGAGCGAGGAGCTAGGTCGGAGCCTAGGATTGGTGCGAGCTTTGGTGAGTGGTGCCATGGCGAGCAGCGATGGATCGCAGAGCGACGGAGGGACTGATCGCTTGGCGCCGTTGATCGCGTTGGTGGGGCAGCCAGCGGATGGGGCATCGACTTCAGTCTTCGCTCGTTTGGAGGAGATGAAGGCAACCCTTGGAACTCGAGAGGAGGAGCTGCGAGAGTTGAAGGAGTTGATTGAGGCGCGCGACAGAGAGATCGACAGAAGGACCTGAGAAGTGGCGGAGGCTTCAAGGACTATGGGAGCTCTTGTCGAGCAAATCACGGATCAACTTGAGGACGAGCTGATGGTTCTCAAGCGATCGATGCGCAGCGGAGGGGCCGCTGATCCACCAAAGTGCAGGAAGGTTCATGATCCGAAGCCTTTTGATGGTGTTCGGAATGAGAAGGAGTTGGAGAACTTCTTATGGGATATGAACCAATACTTTGTAGCTGTGGCGGTGACTTCGGAGGAGAAGTTAACGGTGGCGACAATGTATTTGGTTGGGGACGCCAAGTTATGGTGGCGGACCAAGCTGGAGGATGACAGAGTCGCGGGTCGGCCTGGCATCAAAACGTGGGAGGAGCTATGCAAGGAGCTGCGGGGCCAGTTCTTACCTTGCAACATGGCCTGGGTTGCAAGAGAAGCTCTCCGTTCCTTGAAGCAAACGGGAGCAGTGCGAGACTATGTGAAGGAGTTCAGTTCGTTGATGTTGAGTATCAAGAACATGTCGGAGGAAGACATGCTCTTTAATTTTCTTGCAGGGCTTCAAGGATGGGCGCAGTTGGAGCTGCGAAGACAAGGTGTGGCGGATCTTTCTGCGGCAATGGCGGCTGCAGAGGCCCTGATGGACTTCCGTGCAAAGGGGCCAACTGAAGGAGTCAGTCGGCAGCCCAAGGCGGTGGACAAGGGCAAGGCGAAGGTCCAGGAGCATGCAAGGGAGGAGGAAGCACGGGCTGCGATGAGACCTCAAGGTAAAGGTGTCAGGTTGTCATCGGGCTGCTTCATATGCGACGGACCGCATCGGACAAGGGACTGCCCAAAGAGGGAGAAGCGGAATGTGATCGTGGCTGAGGAAAAGGAGGAAGACTCGGGTGAGGGTCAGGCCTACCTTGGCCCGATCCAACTTCTACGATAACTCCGCCCGGGGCAGAGCCCCTTGCTGCAAGATGTGCGGCAAGGCGGGCGTGGGATCTGGAGGTCCTACACTCCGACGAGGACATCAGATTCTTTTGGTGGGGGAGGTTTGTCACGGGCTGGAGTCCATGACATGACCATGGCACGAGGGATCTTGAAGATGGCACGGTAAAAGCTGAAAATGGCACGGCGGACCGAGCCAAAACAGAACTTGACGAGCCATGAATGGATCCTATCGAGCAAGACGTGTGTCAGCCGGAGTTGACACGGGCCATGGCGCGGTGCAGCACACCAAGCCATGGGCAGCATGGAAACACCATGATCACACGAGAAAAAGTCCTTGAAGGAGGCTAGACGACATTTCCCCAAAGATGACACGATGGATTCCGAGCATGGCACGGTGGACCGGCCCAAGGAGTAAGACAGCGCGCCAGGACGCTATGCGACGCGAGCCCAGCAGAGCAACACGCGCGCGGGAGCAAGTCAGGTGAGCGGGGCGCGCACCAAGGCAGCCAAGATGGGAGCGCGGGTCGAGCGCATGTGCGCGACGCGCTCAGGATGCCCAGCCCTAGTCGGACTAGGACTTGGCTTGTCTAGGCTGATGCGATAAGTGCTAGAGAGCAAGCCACACGGGCTAATAACCTAATTCCACTTGGGGTAGAAGCTCCAAGACGGATGACACGATCAAAAACGGTTTTGGCACGGAAGAATTTGAAGATGACGCGCGACTACGAGTCAGACTAGGAGACGACGCGCTAGGCGGAGCGGATAGGCCTTGGAGGACGATCCAGCCGAGCAAATTCAAATGTCTCGCGTGCATTCGACTTGTAATAGCTGATGACACGGGGAATACGAAGTTTGGCACGAGGAAACTTGCTGTTGGCGCGGACGAATAGGAAGGAGTCCTATTTTGAGTCAAGTGGTGATCATGGTGATCTTTAAGCAAGTCAAGCTCAAGGTAGAGTCCAGCTATGTTTGGAAACGTAGTGTTGTGCTTATCCTTAGCCTAGATAAGGATGTAAGTTAGGACTTTGAGTAGGACTTCTTAGGGGTGGCTTGTTGGAGCAAGCCAAGGACTATTCCTCTATATAAGGAGTAGGTCGGCCAAGGTGTTGGGCATCTAGGCTTTGGCTAGGGTTTAGGAGGTTCCATATTGAGAGATCTTTGTACCTTGGAGGGAGAGAGAGTTGTGAGTGATTCTCTTGTAAAGATCGTTGGATCAATAAAGGAAGAGGGCCATCCCCTTGCCATAAACCATAGGTCCTTCATCCTTGGTGTGCTTTTGAGCAGGAAGGAGAAGAAGACGAGGAGAAGGCTGGTCAAGGACGGACTTTGCTGCACCAAACATCGTCAAGGCGCGGGTCGTGACGTGGGCAAGGAGCGCCCAAGGAGTGGAGCAAGGATCGGAGGGTTCTTGGCGCCGGCATCGGGTAACTCTAAACTTGTGAAAAATTTATCCGCTGCGTAACCCGGTGACAATTTATCCCCCCCCCCCACCCCCCCCTCCCCCCCCTCCCCACCCACATCAGATGATGACTCATATGCCACGCCATAAACATTATTTTATAAGGTAGACTAGTGAGCCCCCTGTCACCTTGCAGGGTAACCACCCATTACCCCTCCTCTCTCCCCCCTCTTACAGTAACTCCCCACTATCCCCCGTCTCTCCCACACTAACTCCCCTCCACCCCACTCTCCACGTAGGCTCTATATAGGACAAAATGATAGTTAACTTATAACTATCGTGCTATATATATACTATGTGGGCCCCTGTGCCAACTGGCACTGGTAACCCCCACCTCCCACTATTCTCTCTCACTCACTCTTTATTCTATCACAACCCTATGCCATGCGTGCATAAATTTATGACTCAAATGATGACTCACGAAACGTTTTCTTATATCTATTACTAGTGGATGCCCGTGCCCCTGGCACGGTTTTTACTTTCCATTTTTTTATTTTTCCTTCTTGTTAAATGCTTACTGCTAGTGTAAAATTTTAACAATAAAAAAAATTACAACTAAAATTATTATTAATATTGAGACATCTAAAAACAGTGACAATAGAAATGTAGGCACCATTTTGGATTGATTTAGAACATATGAATTAGCTTTTATACAATCACATTTACAAATTCAGGATAAAAGACTCAATTTATAAATTAAAAAAGAAAAACAAAAAGATGGCATCCATCAATGAAGCTCCTCATAAGAACATTTACCTGTCTAGATGAATTTCTCTACAAATCAGCAGAGAAATCTACATGATAAGGGGTATATCTTCATCAGATAGAGAGAATGAAATAACAACGACAAACTCCTCTGAACCAATTGAAATAATGTTCAATACACACAAATGTCAAGCAGTTATGGAGTACATATGGCTTTTGTAGCATTTTACATAATCAACCAAAACAATCAAACATGACTACATGCAATGTTTTCTGCATAGGCAACGATAATAATTGCTATAGACTTAATAAAAAAAGAGAAAGAACGGGCATTGAAAGCCTTGAAATAACATCAAATTAAAAAAGCCAATGAGTTCATCCCATTCAATTTGTTGCGAAAGATATCCGCCCACCATGCCCTTGTTCTTTTCTGAACCTGATACAGCTTGTCTTGCACCACATTTGGATCCCATTGTCATTTAGAGAGAGAGAAAGAGAGATTTCCTATTGAAGAACACGGATGCAAGTTAAACACATAATCAATCAATTGAGAAAATCAAGTTGACAAATCTTCAATAGTTGTCAAGTCAATCAGCTAGCTATAGATGAGTTTGGCTAGGCATATCAACAACCCAACATAACAAACTTCTCTAGCTATCATACATAGAAAAATTGGAGGTTTAAAGCAGGCTAAGAAGGGCCTGTGCCCTTGTCATGGTTGATTCACCTCTATCTCTAGACTGATGGAAACATCATTCAATAACATGTTTCATTAATTGAAACATCATCCTTATGTTTTTAGAAAACACCAATGGCCAAGAATAATTATAAAAGAGTAGTAGTATACCTCCTCTATGCTGTCATCCTATGAAAGAACGGGTAGTTTGGATACAAAAAAATGCAAAAACCCCAAAGATGGCTAGCTGTTAGAAAAATAAGCAGCAGAATATGATATTGTTGAAACTTGTGATAGACAACAGTGATCAAATTAAGGAATCCAAGAGGCAAGTTTTGAGAAAGACAGCAGTGATCAAATTAAGGAATCCAAGAGGCAAGTTTTGAGAAAGACAGCAGTGATCAAATTAAGGAATCCAAGAGGCAAGTTTTGAGAAAGTCTATTTAACAAAAGAAAACATATCTTAAGAAAAGAGTTGTTCTAATTCAAACTTGCTGAGCTTTAAATCAAATGGGTGACCATCAAACTTGCTGAGCTTTAAAGAAAAGAGTTCCAAGAGGCAAGTTTTCAGAAAAGACTTGTTCTAATTCAAACCTTTTAGGGAAATAGTTGTTCTAATGCATGCTTTGGGTTAAAACAGATTTTAAGCACAACATATTAAAACAGATACTAGCTCCTCAAGTTCTATTTACGATAGCATCATGGCCAGTAGGTATACAGATGTCTACATTTGTACGATGAACAACAGATTGAAACATATTAAAACATTTGTAGGATGCACAAATTAGTCCAGTTACTGAACTCAGTAATTAGTGACCGCATCAATAGGCACAGAGATGTCTACATTGTTGGAGGGAGCTTGATATTTATTTAAATGAGTTCAAAATCTTCCAAATCTTCTCCAAATATATTCTTGTCCAGGATTCGAATTATAAGCCAAGAGATTAGGCAAAGTCCATGGCATGCTTACCAAACTTGATGCCAGCTATTCCTTCAGCAAGACCAATAAATAAGCTAAGAAACAATATCAATGACCATCACATTTAGCTTGCATCAGGTGATTTGCAACATGTTTTGCAACTTGCATTAGTACGTATAATATAAGTCAAGCAAAAGAAAAATGGGGTAGATTGTTAAAGAAAAAGTACACATGAACCATTTGGGTCAAGACGCCTAAGAAAGAAGATTGGAAGAAAAATGAAAACAAAGGATTACATAGGTTATGCGGCTGTAACTGATCAAGTTATGAACATGTTTTGCAACTTGCATTAGTACGTATAATATAAGTCAAGCAAAAGAAAAATGGGGTAGATTGTTAAAGAAAAAGTACACATGAACCATTTGGGTCAAGACGCCTAAGAAAGAAGAGCGAAAGAAAAATGAAAACAAAGGATTACATAGGTTATGCAGCTGTAACTAACCAAGTTATGAACTTAATTGCGGATGAGATCTTTCTTAGAAGGGAAACTATCTCAGATCAATGGACAATTTAAAACTCTCAGAATTCTTCTAAAATTCATTGAAATTAGACTGATTCAAGAGAATATTAGTTAGATAACTTGAACTTGATCGTAGAGTCATTAAATCAAACAGCTGGTAAGCAGGGATTTGGATCATAAATTACAAGTACAGTGTCTGCGGGTGAACTTGTTGGCGGTGTTCTTGCCGCTGATGAGCTACTCGAGGTGAAAGAGCTGGCAGGTGCTCACCTCATCCATGATGATGGGCTCGAGGTCTATAAACATAGCACGCGGTACATGCTTTCCGGCACAGGTCCATGAGCCTCGCCCCTCTCATCGCCAGCACCCGACACCCAGCATCAGACGCAGCCGCCTCTGACCATCTACAACGAACGCGTATCCCCTGCCCCCGTAGCCACGGTCATGGCCACCGCCGTAAGCACCCCCGCAACCGACCTCCTGGCGCTGACCGCCGTTATAGCAACCACCAGTGCCACCTTAGCCGCTGCAGCTACGGTACCCTCCACCGCTACTGCGGGACTGGACGGTGATGAAGAGAGTGAACGCCGCAGGCACCGAAGGCACTGAAGGCCCTCTCAAGAGAGGGATCGTCGGTGGCCCAGACAAGTCCGCCAATGAACATCGGAAACGGAGAGGGGAGGAGATCCAACCCACCAAAGCACTGCTCTCTCTTTCTCTCTCATTATCTCTCTTCCGTAACCACCACCATGACACCCAGTTCTCTCCTAATTTCTCTCCCATTGGAAAGGAAAATTTTTTTAAATAATATTATTTTAAAAAAATATTATTAAAATATGCCTCTGAAGAAAATATTGATGGATGTATGCCTTGTTTGGCCACGTCAGCGCCACGCTGGCGTGGCCTTTCATTTTTTTAATCCTGCCATAAAGACGTAACTTCAAGTTACGTCTTTATTAATTAGACGTAATTTGAAGTTACGTCTTTGACCGTTCCCTCCCCACTCGAAGCCAAGGGCGGGCGGATAAGAGTGGTCACTATTAAGACGTAACTTGGAGTTACGTCTATATTAATAAAGACGTAACTCAAAGTTACGTCTTCCATCGTCATCAACCCCGTGGCCGCAGGCCCTTCTCCTTTCCCCCAGCCGGTCTCTCCTCCTTCCCCACCCGGGCTCTCCTCCTTCTCCTCTTTCCGGCGCTCTCCGCCAGTCTCCGGCGCATCTGCTCGGCGCTCCGCGCACGGCCCCGCGGCCCCGCGGCCCGCGGCTCCCCTCCCCCCACATTTCCGTCCATCCACTCCTTCAAGAGGAGTTAAATCTTGAAATTTGCCGGCGATTTTTCGGCGATCTTCCGGCCAAATCCTTCAAGATCCTTTGGTCATTCTCCATCTTACTTTCCAGTAAGTTTTTATCTTGAAATTTTAGTTCTTGTTGTTGTGTGAGATTTAGGATTTATATAGTCAAATTAGGGTTTTTTTTATAGTATGCCTATTTTTTATTCGAAAATTCATTTTTTAATCATGCTGATATGATGATTTGGATAGTGGCATTGTTGATAAATTTCATAAATTTTTAGTATTAATTCAATTAGATTAGATGAAACATGTTTTCCATAGAAATTTTTATTATTAACATGTAATTTCTTTCTAATCGACTCATAATTGTCATCATATTTGTGTTATTTATAGTGATGGATAATGGCATTGTTCCACTATTGTGTCGGATGGACAGAAATGTGGAATTAAAGGGTAATGCGGGTGATATTGAGTACATAGGTGGCCGAATCAAACCTAGTAGGATACGGAAAAATGCAAGTTATGCCGATTTAAAGGCTTTAATGTTTGATTTAACTGGATACAATCCAAACTATTTCGACATTCGCATAACTTGTAGATATCCAATAGGAGAAAGCATGTATTGCGGTGTCGAAATAAAGAATGTTAGTGATACTAGTGGCATTCTTAGCATCTATCTAGTCATTCCAAGTATACAATTGTTCTTGGTGAAAATTGGTGTCGAAGTCAACAATAACCCTCCAAATAATACGGCATTTGGTGAATTTACACGCCTACTACAACGAGAAGATGATTCAACAGATAACGTCTCTCTTGGGTCTTATGGCGCTCCCATCCTCGGACACCAGGCATCGCAGTAAGTAATTTATTGTCAAACATGTAATTTTACATCTTGGTTTGCCCTTGTTCATGAGTTCGCTTGTGTATGAACATGCAGGCCTTACCGGTAGGAGGATACATGGTTGACTCCTGAATACACGCAAACTACTCCGGGTACAAACATGGGACACACACATTATGCTTTTGATGTTGAGCCGTCGAGTTTGCTCGGAGGCCACCAATATGATGATGACAATGTCAGTAGCGGCCATGGAGATGCTTCTATGCCTTCAACATCTCGAAGCCCCTTGATAGATGTTGATGTCGAGGATCATGATGACGATTGGATCGAGAATACTGCACTTAGCAACGAGCCAACACGTCATGATGAAGGTATTGATGATCCAATGCTGCTTACTCCAACACAGTACGAGGAGGAGTTACCAGATGAATTCCCAAATGATGAGTGGGTCGACCGAATGACAATGAATAATACCATACTCGGGGTATTTGAAGACCCGACCCCGTTCAATGGTGAATTCTATAAAAAGCAAATATTCGAGACCAAGGCATCACTTATGCATGCTCTTCAATAGTACGAGCTTCGGAGGTTTGCAGAACATTGCACTGTCAAGTCCGGGCCGAAGGTGTTGACCGTCAAGTGCTGTAATCCTAATTGTTCCTGGCATTTGCATGCGTCTACTTATAAGGAAACATCTTACTTTCAGGTACAGAGCACTCATTGCATTTAGTGTAGAGCACTCATTGCGTTTAGTGTCAAGTGTCGTAATCCTAAAGGAAACATCTTACTTTCAGGTGAAGAGTTATGGTGGTTCACATACATGTCGGGCGGGTTTGTTGAATACCAACCACCGTCACTGCACTGCTCAATTCATATGTGGTATCATACTTGGTGCGATAAGGACAAACACCGCTATGACCCCCAAAGATATTGTGCAAAGGATCAAAGATGACTACCACGTCAACATCAGCTATGCAAAAGCATATCATGCACGTATACTAGCTATGAAGATTATATATGGTGATTGGAAAGAATCATATAATATCCTGCCTTGGTATATGCAAGCAATGGTGGCAGATAATCCTGGTACTGTAGTGAAGCTTCAAACGGAAACTGTGTGCACCGGTGTTGATATATTTGAGCGCGTCTTCTGGTCGTTTCATCCTACTATCGAGGCTTTCAAACACTGTCGATCCATAATATCTATCGATGGAACACACCTATATGGAAAGTATCTTGGCACTTTATTAGTCGCGACGGCAGTGGATGGCAACGATCATTTGATATCAATAGCATATGCCATGGTTGAGTCTGAAAATTCCAGCAGTTGGTCATGGTTCCTTGCTCTACTTAGAGTATATGTGGTCAGTGGAAGAAGAGGTATAGCTATAATTTCAGACCGACACAGAGCAATCAAAGAGGCAGTAAGGACAGAGTTCCCCCCGCCGTTAGGCTTCCAGCGATTCTGTATGAGGCACTTTACAGACAACTTCAGAAGCAAGTTCAAGGATGATAATTTGTATAGCTTATTTTGGGCTGCAGCAAAGAAGATCCACAAGGAGGCATTTCATAAGATCATGGATGGAATTAAAAAAGTTAAGCCAGAAGCTTATCAGTGGCTCATTACTGCAGAGCCACCAGAAACTTGGGCGTTGTCTCATGATGATAACAAACGGTTTGGCTCAATAACCACCAATTGGTCTGAAAGTTTGAATAATGGTTTGAAAGGTGTACGAGGTATGCCTATTAAAGCATTAGTGGCCAAGACTTTTGAAAGGATGAACAACCTCTTCAAGCGCCGTCGTCGTGAGGGGCAAGCAATGACTGGTGAGCTGACACCAGTAGTTGAAGATGTACTACACAAGCATTGCATACTAGCCCAATCATGTCATGTGCAATCATTTGACGGTGGTGAGTACACGGTGAAAGAACGACATGAGGTTACATTTACTGTCAAGTTATTTGGACAGGAAGGGACATGCAGTTGTGGACAATTTCAGATGATGCTTTATCCATGTCCGCACGTTCTAGCCGTATGCGGTGACATATCGATCAGGGCTTCGGCGTACGATTTCGTTTCTTCGTTTTATAGATTATATGGTATCCATACGCACCGCAGCGTCTAGCACAATTACTGGCCCTTTGCACTGCGGGGTTTGCTGTCTGGAGGAGTCATGTGCCGCTCATATGCTTTGATGTTGTGGAGATGCACCATGTACTACGGGTGATGCGGCAGTTTGGCCTGCGACAAGAGATACCGCCCTCGGTGACAGAGAGACTATCGCGTGTAAGCCTTCGGGGCAATGCTACTGCTGACTGGGTCAGTATGCATCACCAGTATATCACCCAATGGGAGGAACGACACCAGAGGATCATTGACGGTGTAGTGGACGAGGGTGAGGATCCTGCAGCATATTTACAGTGGTATTGGGGGATCACCAGCCGGTATGTCAGTAGGCCTAGATTGGAGGACATAATGACCTTTCAGCCGAACATACACCTGCTACGGAAGCTGGTAAATATAATTTGTTCGTTAGTAATTAATTCTTATATTATGTTAATCTAACTAAACTTTGTTAACTCGTCATGAACAGTATGACACAGCCGAGGAGAATTACATGCTGTGCCGCGACCGTTCTGGAGAGGAGCTCGCCGATCGTTTGACATCGATATTCTACTCTATGATGGAGGATTTGCGAATTTGCGGCGGAGATCCTGTCAGTTCACAACAGTCGCAACAGACTACTGGTCAGACTCCTTTCTATGACATACCGATATCTCAAGATATACCATCATCATATCCAGCCATGGGCACGACAGAGGAGGATTCGGAGGGACATGATGAACATGATGTCGGTGTCGGTGCTACGATGGGGAGAGGGAGGTTGGACCGTCGAGGAAGAAAAGTATGGAAGTGAAGAAAAGAACTTGGAGATTGTGATTGTCTTCTATTGTAAATTTGGTATTTTTTGGTTAATGGTTTGTGACCATTTAGAGATGTTAATTATGTTTGATGTAAACGATTTTGATTTATATAAAGACTGTGTATGGTTGTGAATGGGGTGGGTGAGTGTTTAGATGTGAATGGGGTGGGTGGGTGTTTAGATGTGAATGGGGTGGGTTGGTGTTTAGATGTGAATGTGAGATGTGATTTGTAAATATTGTATTTTTGTGATTGTATGGTTGTACAAAGCGAAAATAAAAACTCAAGTGAGATTGCTGTGAGCACCAACTAAGACGTAACTTCAAATGAACCCAGGGAAAAGGTTCCAGGTAAGACGTAACTTGGAGTTACGTCTTTATTAATATAGACGTAACTCCAAGTTACGTCTTAATAGTGACCACTCTTGTCCACCCGCCCTTGGCTCCCAGTGGGGAGGGAACGGTCAAAGACGTAACTTCAAGTTACGTCTACATTAATAAAGACGTAACTTGAAGTTACGTCTTTAATGGCAGGATTAAAAAAATGAAAGGCCACGCCAGCGTGGCGCTGACATGGCCAAACCAGGCATACATCCATCAATATTTTCTTCAGAGGCATATTTTAATAATATTTTTTTAAAATAATATTATTTAAAAAAAATTTCCCATTGGAAATCAAATCTTCTTTTGACGTGGATGATTCGGTTTTAACTGGGGAACCACTATCTTAGCCATCTGATATCACAGAAAACCTCCTATCTCAGCCGTCAATTATAAGACAAACCCTGTCTTATATAGAGTTAAATTCCATTAGATTCGATTCCATTAGATTAGATAGATAGATTAGATTAGATATGGGATCCAGTACATCCTATCAGACGGATAATGATGTCTGATCCAAGTTAAGCCCGGATATATCATACGATCGAGATAAAACAACGTAGAAAGGAGTAGTAGAGGGTAGTGGTTAGCGGGTAGTTAGGAAAAAAAGAGGAGTATGGGGCCGGTGGTTATCCATGCCAGTTGGCACGGGAGCCACCTAGTAATTGATATAGCTCACTTAAAATCCTCTCTAACCTCCAAGAGACCTCCTCCAATATGTTTTCTAATAATTCCAAAATTGAGCTTTTGACCTGGCTTAAGGTATGCTGGTGCTGTTACAACTTTAGGCCTGAACATGGTGCCCGTTGTCCCGAGCCTAGCCCGAACCCATCCGAAAATTTTCGGGCTTTAGCACTGCCCGAGCCCAGGTCGGGCCAGGGCCAGACCGAACCCGTTAATATTGGGCTTAAGCTTGGGCAGATATCAGCCCAACCGTACCTGGCCCAAGCCCGAGTAACACTAAAGGTACTTCTAAAAAGGCATTTGGACCTATCATGAGAGATGAGCCTTCAGCGAGCGTTTTCTCGACATTCATGTGGGACCCAATCCCGATGCGAATAAATTCCAATTTGGAAGATATGGACCGAGCAAGATATGGTGGAGAGAGAGGTGGTTAAAATTTGAATTTAATTAGCCGTTGCCAATTGAGAACGTTCATTTAACTAATTAGAGAATCAAAAATAGATAATTAAGCTAATTATTTATAGAAGAGAATAAAGGTCCATTAAGCCAATTCTTTTAAGAAACTTTATGCTGATTATGGTTTGAGGGTTGCTTCATCTTCGACAATAACTATTCTCATGTCTAGTGCTACTAGCAGCTATGGTACCGGTACAAATGGAGGCAGGCTTCCGGTCGTCTCCGCTATGACCCGTGATGTATTAACTATTCTCATGTCTAGTGTAACATCACAATCAATGTTTAGCATATGTGGAGGTATAATTGACGATTACACATGTGGAGGTATAATAGACGATTACAGAAGTTGTTTGGATCCGACAGTCAGCGGAATCCAGAGATCAAGACGTCGAATTATTACCCAGCCATATGGCTAAACTAATCAAAAAAAAAAAAAAAAAAAAAGACATGAAATTATTCCCACCAACACCAGAATTTGAAATTTTAGATGCCTAATATGTTAATATGTAGTTTCTAAATTCAAATTTTGGACATTCCCTTGATTAATAAATTTTTGTAATGTCTAACACAATATTGTCATATAAATAAAGTTGGTTTTTTTGTAATGCCTGATGATTGGTCTGAGCCCAGCCCGAATCCGGCCCGAGCCCAACACATTGGCGGGCTCAGCCCAACTGGGCTTGGGTTTGACTATAAAGACCCGACCCGTCTTGTTTTCTTATCTATGTCGGGCCCGGCCAGCGATTGGCCCGACCCGAGCCCATAAATTATGGGCTAGGGCCGGCCGCATGAGCACCCCTACTTACAATCACAATATCCATTAGAATCGAAGACCTATCCTCGAAAGGTTCCAGCCAACATGAGCAAGCCACCCAATAACAGGACGTTTCAATGTATTTTTTGAATCCATGAAACCATACTACTTACCCACACAAAGCAGTTCACTAGAAAGGAACAAACTCTTTTGCAAGAGTCTAAATACCTTGGAACATCAAAACATTATTCCTTCCCATAATAGCATTACCATAAGTTTGAAAGGCAGTTAATGGCTCGATGAAAGCTCTGTTGTCTTCTAAGGCGATTCAAAATGTTTTCCTTAAGAGGAATTACTCTATTGGTATTCCACTGTTCTTCATATGCCAAGAATCCAGTCCTAAGATAAGTAAGTATTCAACATTCTATGACAGGAAACCAACCCCTCCCAAAAAAAGAAATGAGTACTATAAGTAAACAAAGGCCACATTGTTGTATTGGATTTTGGTATATCTGCAGCAGGCAACACCAATAATTCAAATACTTTGGTACCGCTCTTTGGTTCCTACTTCATTTCTTAGTTTTATCAAGCACCTCGATGTACCTCTTTGGGACGCTGTAGTGATCGACCAGGTGCTTTGCAAGGTCTTCAATCACCCCACCTTGAACTAGCACTTCATGCTGATCTTTCTTCCCTGAAAGACCATCCAATTGAACTGAACATAAGCAATCATTCAACGATAGGAGCCGTCATCTTATGACAAATAATGAAAGTAGATGCAGAGCTTAGAAGATAAGAAAATAGTGGAATGACAAAGAGAGTATATGAAAAGGACAATTTAGCAGGACTACTCGTCATCCAGAACTGGGTCTAATGAGGATCCCATCTTAGCATCCTTCAGCAGAAATAACCATCAAAGTACATAAAAAATTCAGTGCTCAATTTAATATCTGAACCCACGTCATTAACATAATACGTGCATCTACAACACCACAATATTCTGCATGAAGATGAGCAATCTTGACTCGCCATGCAGATGTGAGATGTCTTACACGTCAACGATCCAAGATTACCACACTGAAAAATAGTGGTGGAGACAAGGGAAACAAAGCTAACGAAAGACAATGTCAAAAGGAGAATGATATCAATGCCTCACTAATTGCAGCTCAATTTTAGGCTGCAAATTCATGACATGTTTATGGTTCAAGCACAAGGTCAGTAATTAGTCAAAGTTCTAGACTAAATGGACAAGACAACATCAGGCATATATAACCATTTGATGCAAAAGTTTCTCCCTGTGGGATTTTTATCACCACTGGCAATTGCTAAAAAGTAAACCACCAAATTATCACTTTGAGAGAAACTATAAAGCACTGAACAGAAAATTTGTAGCCAACATCCTGTTAAAGCTTCCTGAGCTTAGCATGTCATATTCCACATAAAGCCATTCTAAAACTCAACTGTTGCCAATATAAATAACTGAAAAACTGTACGAGCCTAATCTAACTACAGAGGCAAACCAAAACCTCGAGACTTATCAGATCAGGCCAGAGCAGGCTATTCAGAGGGCTA
The DNA here is from genome assembly GCA_963920575.1 of Narthecium ossifragum. Classification (NCBI taxonomy): domain Eukaryota; kingdom Viridiplantae; phylum Streptophyta; class Magnoliopsida; order Dioscoreales; family Nartheciaceae; genus Narthecium; species Narthecium ossifragum. The sequence goes on from OY986969.1 coordinate 18,835,421, forward strand.
GCTGCAAGTTGCAAGACCAATATAATAAATATCCCCCATATGCTGCATTGGCAACCAATATACATTCAGAGTGATAAGAATCCTATCACTTGGCTTTGTATAGGTATAGACATGGATTATGGCTCCTAGAAGCTCCTACATATATCCAAGGTGGTCAAGATACAATCCGCTAAGTTTCACAAACCCTCCAAATTAAGAGATTGCATCCTACCCTATAAAACTTATTTATGATATTGTAACACTACAGAAAATACAATTAGGAACAGCACATCAAGATGACATACCGGGAAGTTCTGTTACAGATGTACTGCAAGCAAACTTCTTTTGCAGTTCAGATGCTAACAATTCGGCATCCATTAAGAAAGATTCCATTCCTGAGACTCTCGTCACTTTCTTGTTCCCCTGTCGCCTTTCAGTCAATATCTGAACAGGTCTAATAGCACCCTTGCGTACAGCAACCACATTCCCTCTTGATACTCTGTGATGAACTTGCATCCGACTTAAAAAGGTTGCACCTAGATCCTTCTTATGAATCTCGGTTGGATAAGTTAAGCCCTTTTTTATTGTCCCCTTGTAAAGAGCATCACATAATGTAGCATCAAGGATGACCATTGCCTTGTCCGTTGGCTTTACCAGATTCTCTTTCTCAACATATCTGCATCACCACCAGTTCGAATTTACTTAGTAGAAGAAACAATGTTTTACAAACCGTCAAAAACAAACAAATGAAACATTTGAGCATTCAGCAACGGCTACACTAACCCATGCTATAAGGGAAAAAAAAAAACTAGCAAGATAAGCAACTATTATAAAGCAAGGGGCAAGCTTTTCAATAGCTCGAGTACAATAAAACAATATGACAAGGGCTCCTCAGTTGCCTAACCAACAACTAAAGTTTTAGTACTGATAAAATGTCATCCAAGTGACAGCATACCTGAAGGCAATATCAGTAGCCTCTGATGCACTGTAATATTTTCCAATGTCTGCCCCAACAGACATTAAAATGGGATTGACATGCGTGCTTGATTTATATATCTCAACTACCTCCAGCTGCAATGTTGCTTGAGAACCTTCAGCAACCGATGAGTCATTCCTTTGATCAACATTCTCTACTCTTCTTTTCTCAGGCTTGAAGGACGTATACTCTGGGTGAACACGGTTAACAGCCAGTAATATGACCTCTCTCTTATGCTTATCTTCCTTAGCTGAAATCTGTACAGGTTGCACAAGCAGTTGAAAACCAAATTAGAATAACGCTCCAGAATGGACGAGACCATTGTGAAGTCAGCACATAACAAACTAAAGGTCATAGTTTTCATTTTCCTCGCAACATTCAAAATAGAACCACTATCTGTTTATTATAACAATCCTTGCCGTCCAGCAATCCCCCGGACTCACATCAAGCTTTTCTGGAAATCCTCTCTAACCAACTGCCCTATGCAATAGTGTGGGAGGGCATCTCGATCTTCCCTTTTGAGGTTATGCTAGTTGCAATGGCTTCTCTATGGGAATTGCTTATGCTCATAATTCATAGCAATTACTGGTCATAAGTCGAGAGCCATAGATCTTCAAAAAAAGGAGAACTACATCTAAGGACTGCTTATTATGGATATTCAGAAGAATCATGTCAAACAGGAATAAAAAACAGCGAACGGTACTTTGTTGGGTGATGTAGCCAGAAAACGCATTCCTCCATGGAGATTTATAGTCCCAGTACCATGTGTACCATTGAGAAAACCTAGGTTAAGAGAAGATTTTCTGAAGCTCAATAGTTGCATAGCAAAACCAAGCAAACTCTCTGAGTGTCTTGTAACTTCAGTGCAGCCAAAGCATTTTTTTAAGACTTCCATTTATAAGTTGCCAACAATGTGCAATATACCTAGTCGCGTTTCGAAACCAAATAAGTTATCTCAGACATCACTGACCAAACACTGGTCACTGCTCTCAGTGCGAAGATCAACATCAAGCTTTACACCAGGTGACTAGGCATCTATTACATATAGATCAACCCAGTATGGCGTTGCTCTTTCTGAAAATGTAGCAGGATTGAGGAAGGCACAATATTATGAATGAGCAAATAGTTCCTTCTGAAAATGTTTTCCAAGTAATTTCAACACTCACCAACCCAGATGAAGACTTTGACTGTAACCACTTTGAAAGTTTCTTGTGTGATGATTTTTTAATGTCCAAAGTAATGCCTGGAGGCCGACAAGGCAAAACATGACTTGCCCTGTACACAAAAGCAAAAAGGAGCAGTCATAAAGTTAAACGATTGCAAAAAATAATGAGAGACATTACTATAAAATCAGCAGATATCAAACTCATAGTGTTCAATACAACCTATCATTGGATTGTCCACATTGCCAATGCATGTGGACTTCATTAAATTGCTTCACAGCATGTTAGATGATTACTTGGTCCTGAAGCTTTAAATTCAACGAAAAAAGAAGAAATAAAATCTACATGCAATCAACAAAAATACCTATGCACTTTAGCAACCTCATTAAAATATTGGATAGATAAATGCTAGCCAGCCAGCGCAGATATTTAACAGATCGGAACTTGTGGAGCAAGCAAAGTGGATACAGTAATCCACATGGATATGCCTACAATTATCCAATGACATTGGTACGAAAAGCATGGGCATGAATGTACAAAAAATTGAACCATTCACTCAGGTCTTATCCAAGTACTTACAGGGGGGCATCCTAAGCCACTTAGTGGCTAAAGTATATTAATGCAATAAGTATAAGGCTAAATTAAATGGTACTTAGGTAGAGATTTTATAGCATAATATTCATCAAAGGACAATTAGGAAAGTAAACAAGGGCAGGGAAAAGCAAGCATTTTATGAATGTCAGGCTTCCATCAAATGCTGCTTTTCTGAGAAAACAAAGTGAGTAAGTGGAAGAGAAAATATACTGTAACCGAATAAGGAGGTCCAGCAGATGTATGCACAAGCTATAAGCAACAAAAGCCAAGGAAATCCTACAAAATAAAAACAAAAGACGAGCATAATGTCAGAAGGGTGAAAAACTGGGCAAATCAAGAAACCTACTCGATAATGATGCAGTCTAATGAAGGAATGAAGAAAGAAGAAGAATGCAAACAACTAGGATTACATAGTCTGTAGAGTTGACTGGAGTTGTTGAGTTTCAACTACAAGAGACACCATCTCGCACAAGAGGGATTAACTAACTTGTGCCGAAGTGGGATTAAGTAACTAAATGCATGAAGATCCTGGACATGAGTATTAAACACAAAAATTGCCGAAGTCATTGAGGCACGCCAACTCTTTGCAGAATCTACAGGTCATGAATACCACAAGTTATTCACAGGTGACATGAGAATGGAAATGGCTGAATGTACGAAAGAGAAAAGCACATATGCTGGAAGGAATTGACAAGTAATAATATTTTACAAGATGCAACATAAAAAAATGCAGTGATGTGGAGAAGCCAAGAGCTTCATACACTATACTTGCATAAATAAATTTCACCGCAAATCTCAACAAAGCAACTAGTAATCCAATAGTCAAATGCAAAGAAAAACTATCACATGCCAAAAAATATCAGAACTTGACTGTGCTACCATAGCTAACATTAGCCACAAGACCACATGATAGTCAGAGAGCCAAACAGGTAATGATCTTTTTTCCAAAAGTGAGAATACAGGTGGAACCTATAATTGATATATCCAGGACAGCTATAACAAAAGTATTAGCAATAGTGCCATAGGCATATCTGAAACTTGACCACCTAAGCACCGTAGTAGTTTCGCTAGGAGATTTCGTTACCATAGAGTGCTTCCAGACATGGGAAGGTCTTTATCTTTTACAGTCACGTGCAGTGCTTGTAAAAGGCACTTGTCCAAAAGTTTATCTTCTTCTTCAGTAGTCACAATGTGCTGTGCCTTCTCATCATTTGCTTCTAAAGCTACAGCATTCCCTGAGAGCTTTAACCCACTCAAATCACTGGCCATTTCTTCTGAAATGGCACTAGAACCATCAACATTATCTTGGGCACTAACATCTTGTTCAGAATTCGAATCTCTAACATGAACAGGTTCTCCTTTTTCTTCATTCGTAGCAACAACATCTTGATCATTCGAGGCATCTCCCAAAGCATCAGATAACAGAGAAACAGAAGCTGAAGCAGGATCTTCGACAACAATGTCCTGAAAAAATCCTGCATTTGGAACATAACAACCTTCAACAGATTCCCTGTAGAGACATTGAATAGGACAAGTGCTATGTTAGTCAAAATATTTCATGAATAGTTTAGCAAAATTAGTAGTGGGCCATTATACTTGCCACAGAGAGTCCCGATAATAATGTGTTATTCGCAAAGCCTTGCCACGCAAACCCGCTTTTAGGGCTTCTGTACTGCTCATCATAGTTGCTCCAACCTGAAAATATTGGAAGCCCTTGATTCAGTTACAGAATGAGATGGGTAAGGATAGACAATACTTCTGTGTTTAAGTAGGATTTAACTGGGACTTCAATAAACTTTGCTTTTAGAGCGCCTTACAGCAATTGGCGCTGGATTTCCAGGGACTTTCACTGCCCATGGCTGCCCAGAGAAGAATGAAGGAAGACCATCCTGAGGTATGCTAATCCCAGGGAACATTAAGTCAGCACCTCCAATTAAAAAGCGAGACACCTCACCCCCCTTGAGCAGAAAAGAAGGTAATAGTTCAGGAACCTTCCAAAGTGCATAAACTGCAAGACCAAGTTACAGAACTTAGGGGAATGGACTTTCAGGGAACATAATTTCCTCGACTAAAGGCTCCTGAAGTAAATTAAAAAGCTCGATTGAGAAAGATAGCCAGAAATGTATAGATCACTAACTAAATGTACCTGGACAAAAAGAACCATAGCAACCATTGAGTTCTATAGATCAAAATTGGATCCCCCATGCAGCACAGCATTCATTCTAGTGCATCACAGTTACTGACCTTTCTATGGTACCAAGCTACCAACTATAACAGTAATAATAAATGCTAGCAAAGTGAAGTGCATTACAGCAAATGCAAAAGAACTGTTGGCGATTACAGAATGACATATTAGGCTAAAAATTTGGAGCTCTTATGTGGGTCTCAAAGCAGTATTGACGAAACACTTTGTACTCAAACAACTTCCAGACGCTGTATAAAGTAGATGACTTGCTATTTCCATAAAAGAACCACTCAGAAGCTAGAGTGGGCCAGATTTTACTGGGGAACTGTCTTCCAAAAAGAACCCATTTCAAGATGAATAGCCTTGAGGTATGTGAACAGTCCCAACCATTAACAGCCTCAAGGAATTGTTTCTCTCTAGAAAGTAATAGTTGTACGCTGTACTTCAAATGAGAAATGTAAAATGGTACATAGCAATGATTACATTGAATTTATCAACCAGGTTCATCCATGACACACCTTGTTGCCTTCAAAGACAAACTAATATTGGAAGATCTTAAACATTAATGTCAGCTTTCTTCTTTTGCAAAAGGCATACCATATACCTCTTAATACTCATACTAAATAGGTAGAAAGAAGGCCCGTATTGGTGTTTACCTATGTGAGTTCACATGTACTGCACTATCAATAAAAAATGATATGGAACTCAAATGAGATCTTGATATCTTTGTAATCAAAGACATTCCAAGGAAACAGCCAGGAGGGCCCAGCCAACAGTATGATCCTCAACTAGAATATCCACAATAAGATAAAAAATCACCGCCAACGAAATCACCGAGTAAGGAATGTATCACAGGGACGAAAATTATGGGAATACATAGCTTGAGAGTCCCATGTAAATGCCATGACTTAAATCCCGCAACAGGGATGATGATGGAGACAGGATATACATGGTAGGCTTCTTCCCAAAGAAATAAAGATCAACAAAGAGCACCTTATAGAATACATATACAAATGCAAAAATTTAGCTCGTGTACTCTCACGATTAGTACAAAAAAAATTTCCCCAACATCTATGCAACCACACACAGTACTCTAGCATGAATAAGAGGGGTAAAGCATGGAAGTCCATGTATAAGAAAACAAGTTTACACGTAACCATTTCATTGACCCAAGATGTTAGAGATAAAGCTATTAAAAGTTGACACTTGCACCCATACCAAGGCAACATAGGTTGACATTTTCTCAGATAAGGATCGAATGATGGTTGATTCTTAGGTAGTAAATTTGATTGAGCATCAACATTATCCATTCCCAGCCTCCTCCCACTCGCCCTATTTTGTTGTCTTTTTGTGATGCAACCGACAAAAACTAGTTCAGGAATTATGACAAGATATTAAAAGTCAACCACAGTGAAAAAAATATATTTTACACGTTCAATGTCTCAAATAAATGACTGATTTACTGATAGGGCAAAGGAATAGGTAACGGGAAGGGGGAAATTGGGAGGAAAAAAGTAGCAAGTGTGAAAGACCTGTCGGGTAAATTTCAGCTCCTCGCCCATCAACATCAAATAGCATCGGCAAACCTCCGTCAATGCCATACACGCAAACCCGATTTGGATACTTAGCAACTGTTATCTCTGCCTAAAATAAACATTCCAATTAAACCATCAAATGAAAAATAACATGACAAGATGTTTAAGTGTAATCATAACCAGTAATGCCTATAGAAATCTATTAAATAACGATTACATGTATAGATTTTGTGCCAAGGGTATATAAAGAATCATGGGTTCAAATACATTTGTTATTGGAGCAAATACTAATATCTTCCTAGAAAGGACAGGAAAGTCAAAGTTCACAAATGAAACATCAAACACGTCCAAATAGTTATGCAGCATATCACAGTTACTACCTGGATTACCGTGCCAGTGGCAAGATACATGCCAGTAGGTATGCACAGTACCGGTAATTTACCAGCATGGTACAAATACTCAGCATGGGTTCCATGGCGAGTAAATTCACACACACACACACACACACACACACACACACACACACACACACACACACCCCCCCCCCCCCCCCTGAAGAATTTCCATGTGATCGGCACATACACTGCCAGCCAAATACTGGAAAAATTGCCACCGTAGAGTAACCATTGGAACCATTGGTTCTTACACAACAAGTAGGCAAAGATTCTGAAGATTTGAGAAACAAATAGGCCTTCCACTGCTGAATGTTAACTGAATCAATATTTACATAGGCTGCTAGTCGCACATTTTTCAAGTTTCAAATCACACTCGATATGGCTCAGCAAATATGATCATCTAAAATTCATGGCACATATTCTTCCTAAACAAAGTTAACTGGATAAACTTATAACATAGAAAGCTGAAAACCAACTTCTGGTCACACATATTCATGCCAGCAAATTTGCTAAATGAGGTTGTCCACTAGAAGTGATATTTGGAGACAGATCCAAAATAGTAAGCATAAAATGAGCAATTGTACTCCGAAGATGGGTTGTCAAAGAATAGTTCATGCACGATTTTCTCTTTTCTCTCTTTTTTTGACGCGCATAACTAGCACCTTTATTCTGAGAAAGACATCCATCAACAACATTGAAGATCATGTGTGTAAATTAAGTCCCTTGCAAAGTGTGAATCTCTAAGTTTCACAATGGCAGCTAAAAATCTACGCCTAAAACATTCATGATTAAAATGAAAGAACCATGGCCAGATATAAGGTTCCAGTAACAGCTCAAAAACATGACATGTTGAAATTCATTCCGTCCATTCCTGCAGTAAAAGAATGCTAAGAATGGAATAATTGATTTACTAATATTCCAAGTAGCAAGTTGACATTCTATCTCACCTCAAGATCAACGACAAAAAGAAGCCAAAAACCATATGAACGAGAGGTTGTAAAATATTGATGCATAGAAAAGATTGGTAGAGAAACCATTAATACATACTAAAAGGAGGAAGCATACCTACGGCAATCCCCACAGCAAAGGCAGATGTTTCAAAACCTTGTGAATAAATAATGCATTATGGATCCATGATATTACAGATTAACAAAATCTAGATTAGTCCTTATCTCCTATATGCCGAAACAACCAATATAAGTACCGAGAATCATTGAACCCTAGCTGATAGCGTAGTCCAAGTGAAGTCTAGGCTTAATTAGAAAAGTAAGCCTAATTTGGATGGGGAATAAATCGGGCTTTGTCCCCATTTGGATGCCAAACTCTCTAAATGGAGGGAAGGATACGTTTTGGTAAAAAGCAACTTATCCCATTTACTTGTCCAGTTATACCAGCCCCACATATGGGTGATTTTAATCCTTGAGCTTACCCTAGTAATTAAAAAGATCAAAACTTATTTTTCTAAACTACCACTCCAATTTTATCCGTAGTCACCCAATTATCATTACATCCCTAACACTTATTATGTCACTTGTTCTCAGAGCACATGCAGTGCATGAGCTCGCGGTCCAAATCCCATTTTGTCTTTATTATGAATGTTTAGATCATAAAACTATTCCATGGGATATAAGAGTTCGGCCGTTTTTGTATCTTACCCAAAATATACTTCTATTTTCTTTTATCTTTCACAACCAAATACTATATATCTAACAAATTCTAAATTACCATCCACGCGGCCACCTATCACGGAGTACAAGTATCTTAGGCCATAAGTTCGCGGCCCAGACAATCAATCTTTCAATATTTTGATGCTATATTACAAGCTATCTGCAGAATACAGAGAATAGGTAGTTTTGGTAATTTACTCAAAAAAGCTACTTTCCTTACGTTGTTCGATCTATTACAACCGAACACTATTTTCTTCTCGAAGACAATCATTCCCCGGGCACTTCATGTTTAAACAAGACACTCAAACTATAATAGGAAAAAAAATAACAATTTATCCAAGAATAAGTCGACATAAAAATTTTTAATCATGGGTTAAAGTTATCACAGGACCAAACGGCACCATAGTGTTACTATTAGAACCAATACTACCGTGACGTCCAACCAACTTATGAGTGATGATGTGGCCATGTCTTTGCAATCCGCAAGTTCAAAACAGCAATATGACCACCACTGGAATGTAACATGCTATGAAGAGATCCTTTTCCCACCGTACCTTGTTATATCATCTTTGGAGAAAGGAGGATTAGCTTGTTCATAGACGAGGTCTTTTTAGAGTTAAAGCCCCTTTGTTATTCTTTTGTGTGGCTAATAATGTCCCAAATGCATACACTCTAGCTCAAAAGGCCCACTAACATCCAACTTTGGCGCCCCAGCTCCATGATTCCTATTCGACTAGGATCCCTTAAATGGAAGGGAAACAAAAGTCACATGCATTTGCATGCTATACTGATATTGCTCAAAAGGAAACATAACGCAAACCAAACTCCAACGATTGCCGTGTTGGTGGCATGTGTTGTGCCAATCCTTAACCAGCCGGCCACGTGCTGCTAGGCACGGACCGACAAAGAATTTTACTGGACGGACACGGAGTTTTACTGGTTCGACACGCACATTCGGGACACATATATTGGTGTTTGGGACCTTTAGGGTATATTAAGAGTCGTTTAGGTAATCAAAATAACAAATACTTGGATTTAAGTATCAAATATAATAAACCATTCTTTAGGAAAATATTTTTTAAACTTCATGCCCGTTCGTGCCGCTCCCTTATGTTGGCCGAAACAATAGCACAAATGTATGTGCCAGTGCCAACCACAAAGTCGGTGCCGGTAGCCCACTGGCACGACATTTGTCAGCCATGCCGACCAGCACAGAAGACCTTGCCAAACGCAACCAACTCCACCAAGGGTTCACTTGGTTGCACGATATACATGTAACACGAAATTTAAAAGGGTCAACGAGGCCATTTTGAAAATATTGCCCAAAGAAGCAGCCTTTTCATAGAGAAAGAGGACGTGGGAGCCAAATAAAGGTATATCTGAGAGCCCATTTCCCCATGAAAGGAAGAAGCGTGAACCAAAATAAAGAAAAAGGTTATTCTAATGCCCAATGCCCCAAAGTCCTTCAACAATATACACTATTTGCATTCTTATGAGCCACTCTTCTATCACTTTCTAAACAAAAAAAGGACATCTTAGAGTGACAACTGTACTTCCCATTAAAAGTAGGATGTTCTTTCCATAGACTTTTCTTGAGTTTCTTGCAACTAAATTAGCTACAAATTGGACCGAAATAATATTGCAAATCAAGTTGGGGCAAAAAGATTATGCTGCCCCAACAAACGAGAGACAAATGAGATGTGCATACTTGTTCCATGCCATGTATACTTGTATGCATATCCCATTTGCAGTGTGTGATATACATAACTTAAATTCAATGTAGATCAGCATCCAATGAAAAGAGATTGATCGATTTTTAACTTCAAAATCCTAAAATGCAAAATCCCATGGTACATTAGCTTATAGAAACATAGATTTAATAGGAAAATTGATTTAGAAAATGGATTACAAAGGTAAATTACAACGTTGCTCCAAAAAGTGATTGCATGCTGAAAGAAACTACGCATCGGAACACGGAAAGTTAAAGTACACTATACGCAAATATTGAAACCCCATCGATAAGTATCCAAACTTGGATGTGGGTGAACCAATTGTAGTGGTGCCAGGAGAAAGCATGGCTATTCTCACCTTTGGAGGGAGAATAATATCGATATCGGCATCTGAAGCTCGTGGGAACCTTTCCTTTGTGGTTCTCCTCAGCTTTTTCTTGTCTCCTCCAGACAAGCGCTGGAGCGCCTTCGCCTCGGCTGCCTTCTTAAACATGATGTATAATCGGCACCAAATATCAAGCCACCTGACAACTCTTTGCTCTTTGTCTATAGGAAAACAATGTCAATGACCTTCTCTTCATAGCAGACAAGAAGTAAGCTATTGCCCATGCAGGAGAAACATATGCATACGAACAATGTTTCAAAAATATCGATTTGCCGAGGTACCATGTTCAAGTTATTCTACTCGAAATAGGAAATGACATCTATTCTTGATAACAAACTCGATAACAACACCAGACAGGGCACTTGAAAACTCGCAAACAGCCCAACATCCTCCAGAACCAATCCCACACAAGAAAAATCAGGGGAAACGAATGCAACAATCCATCCAACGGATATTTATCCAATAACAAAAGCCATTAACCAAACAGAATATCATATAAACACAAAAACACAACTTTTGCTTCTCACAAGCATACACTTCAAGATCACAATGCGCGAATACTTGATTTCAGAGATGCGAGAGAAGTAGCAAGGGAGAATTTACCGAGATGACTGCAGCGATGAAGCGAGTGGTGGATGAAGCTTGCGACGATGCGTTACGATGAAGGGAGCGATGGTGATCTCCGAGCAGAAGGTTCTGGAGATGGGAATTTAAGAGGTGCGGTTTTAGGCTTTCTTGGCGGTAGGGTTGAATGGTTTGTGCGTTTCTTAAATAGCTTCACGGACGGAATCTTTTGTCAGCCCATAGGACCCATAAATGGGCCGGCACTATTAGCCTAGCCGGCCTGTTTAATTTTATACATGAGGTCATACCAATCTCCACCGCTCTCAAGAGGTGGAACTTCGCATTGTTTCATACAGCCTTTTTTTCTATTGTCATTCTTATTTTTATTTTTAAATTATTTCCACTTTTTAGTTTCTAGTTTCCGACTTTCAGGAAATACTGAAAAATTGCTTTCTGAAAAATGATGACGGAAAATGCTGAAAATGTCAATTTGGTCTCCTAATAAATTTGTAAATGCCGACTACTTTTTAATAAACCATTTTGACAACAGAGGCTCACTGTCGATGCGACGGTCGACGTGGAACATGGGTGAACAATGGCGGATGATCCACGCATCGACCTTGAGAAGCTATTTTGGGCATAAGAGGCTCACGGTCTATGCGACGGTCGACCGTGGAGCCTGGGTGAACAATGGCGGCTGATCCACGCATCGACCTTGAGAAACTATTTTGGGCATAAGAGGCTCGCAGTCTATGTGACGGTCGATCATGGAGCCTGGGTGAACAATGGCGGATGATCCACGCATCGACCTTGAGAAACTATTTTGGGCATATGAGGGTCACGGTTTATTCGCAGGTCGACCGTGGAGCCTGGGTGAACAATGGCAGATGATCCATGCATCGACCTTGAGAAACTATTTGGGCATATGAGGCTCACGGTTTATTCGCAGGTCAACCGTGGAGCCTGGGTGAACAATTCCGTGAATTCAATTTTCTGGGATTTGATCTACCAAAACTTATCAGAAATCAATGAAACTTTACATGGTGGTAGAGAAGAACGTTGGGAATCTAATGGCATCAAGAAATCAAGATTTCAATGGCAAAATATCGGTTCTGTCTTGTTTCAGTCGAAAAAACTGACAAAGCTGATAAAACAGCGGTAGAAACCAAACCGACAGACAAAACGTAAAACCGGAACATCCATGTGTTCTTAAAACGACGATTACACTGGAATACAAATTTACAACACATTCTAAGATGCATTTTTATACTAAAACATCCAAAAGCAATCCTAGGCAAACCTAATCAAACGATTAGGGTAGAAACACCTATTTGTACTGGCTGGGTAGACGATCCACCAATCATCCAAGTTTCACCGCTCCAATTTGATGTCGAAAATCCGTTGCCCAGGCTCCAATCCGCAGCTGAGAGAGAGATAGAGGGGAAGAAAGAGAAAGAAAAGTGGAGAAAGAGAAGGAAAGGGGTATTTATACAAATCAGAAATCGATCTCGACCGTCCGATTAGATCTTTCCCGATCGAGCTCCGATCTTTCGATCAGAAGCACCTCTAAGGTTCTAATCAATCACATACATCAATCCAAGGTAATGTGTGTACTACGCGGGGTGAAATCGACCACCAAGGCATAATTTTACCAAATTGCCCTTGGGGTCCAAAAACAACAATGAGATCGCCCGATCGCACCCGACGCGAACCAAAACCAACCGAACCCACGGGTCTGACCTATGCGGTCGAACTAGGTATAGTGGTACGGGTCATCACAACCTATCACCCTTGAAGGAATTTCGTCCTCGAAATTCGATTAGAGTAGAGTCGGAAACAACAAAGCAAAAACAAACACGCATGCATAAGATAAGAAGGGTTAGTAAGCTCGCAACGCGAGCAACCACACAAGGCACCGGGCATCAATGCCCGCAACACAAGAGATACACATCGGGGTGAGAACCACTTGAGATACTCTATCGCCAACATTGTCTCCAACGGTCATCGACTCTAATCTGTATAACTCTTCTGCCGACTCAAAGCCGGCAGAAGTCTTTGTCTGGTTTGCGCCAGTCTCTCTGAAGATTATCTGATGATGCCTAGAACGATGAGCGAAGCCTCGGCAACATTTGTTTAACGATCAGAAGAACGACACAAAAAGCCATACTACGCCTCAAATGCTACAACTGCTGAAGTAGGCGAACTCCTCCAAAAGACACACTCCTCTCAGCTGCCTCCTGCATCAAAAACACATGCCCTAAGCATGTCCTCCAAGATATGGATTGTCCTCTCTGAGTGCTCTATAATCTGGTGATGACGTCTGCCATGATATGCTTCCGCTGAAAGGGATGCAATGTGTCTGCCGTCTACTGATGCTCCGCCTTCACCTCCTAACAAGTGAAGTAGTGAGGAAGAACTCTGCATCTCATGCTACTAACATTGATGACGATCATGATACACTATCATGCCTCTGGAGTGGACAATGAAAGGGGAAAGAGTGGAACACTCGAATGCCATCATCGCACAACTCTGGAACTGTGGTTCGGCCTTTGAAGCACAACCTACCGTCTGTTGATGCTATCTGGCTCTCATACACACGCTGAGGATCAATTTGGGCATAGACCTTTGTAAGATTCACGTCCTCGCATAACGTCGCCATCACTCTCGACTGAAATGTTGACATCCTTTGGATGATAAGTAATGATGTCTGATTTGAATAACTTCTTCCATCTCCGCCACTAACGGGCTATCACTGCCGCTAAAGTTGCTCTAAACTCTCTGGCCTATATACTCAAGGTAACAGCTACGACACTAGCCTAACCTGGAAGGTGACATACTAAAAGGTTAAAACCTTTTAGCAACTCCAAGTTGCTATCACCCTTAAAGGCACCGATGTCGTATCTACCGATGTCGTAGTAGATACGACATCTCATGATTCGCTTCGAGAAGAACAACACTAGTGTACTAGTCGACCTCGTCCTCAACACTAAGAGGACCTTCTCACAAGTATCCTCCCAAACGAGGAAACTGAACTCTTGGCCAATAGACCACTCCCTCTTGGACTTTCAGCCATGACCCAGAAAACCCATATGGACCAGGACGTGAGCCGATCTATTCCTGTTCACTTCCAAGTTTGGCGTGTTACATTACAAATTTCACGATTAATTTGAATAATTTAGTTTTAGAGGTAAAATAGTAAATTTAACAATCTACTAACAGATCTAGATCCAATTTCAACATCTATAAATTAGCATAATATTAATTGATATAGAATTCAACTGATAGTAGGTACAAGTCCTCATTTACACAATATAAGATGTCAAAACCTCAAAGTGGGAAATTATACATTTAGTATAATCCTCAAGTTATAACAGTACAACAAAAATCTGTAAAGCTACAACTGGTCCCTCATGATCCTCAACCACCTCCCGAAGTCAACGCGCCACCAAAGGTCTGTCCAACTGGTACTACAGAAGAAGAGCTGACGACTGCACCTGCAAACGCGGCCTGGGTAGGAGTGAGCAAAAAAACTCAGTAGGGTTCTATTCTATGTCACACTGAAAAGGAGGAAACAACAACAGTGTCACTTCTCTGCCTAAGTCTAAAGTATGCCAAGGGTCTCATAACCTCATCGATGTCCCAAGGGCTTCTGTCACGAAACCTCTCTCTTGAACATGTTATCAAAAGGCAGAGGAACAGTAACATGCAAGATGACCCTTACCCAGACAGGATTCCCATGCCTGAGGACCTCATTGGGAATACATCGACAACCATCATTAGCAGTTGGCCTTGGAGAAGCGACACAACCTCTTAACCTCAATCAATAGACTATGTGTAGCCAACTAGACAACAACCTCGATAAACAAGATTAACACAACAATTCATGCCCTAGGCCTAGCTACCCAGCCTCAGTTCTATGACTATATCCGAGCTGCCCAAGCATACAGTGCATGCACCTATACAAGCATCTAGCCTAGGTGTCACTATACGTCACATCAACATTAGAGGTTCAATAGTTAAGCTATAATACGATAAAAGAATCAAACCTGATTCTCAAACAGAAATTGGCATTATAATACCGCTATAAAATAACCCTCCACAACGCCGACACATAACAGGCTAAGGTTCCATAGTTATCCAACAGATAACACGTAACAATACAACGATTATGTATTCAATTTCATATAGCAGGGAAATTTCGGCAATTAATCCTACAATCGAAATCCTAGCATAAAACCCTTCAAAGTCCATTAGAAATCCGTGAAATGTCAAGAGGTAGTCCTAGGCATACAATAGTAGGACATACTATGTTATCGAGTCGATTGGAAAACAATTGATCGACGAAATCGAAGAAATTGCATAATGTCTTTAATTTCATAATATTTCACAAATATAAAACTCCGATCAAATCCCCCTCAAATCGATCGATAAATCCATCAAAAAGTCATTGTTACCATGCTATATGCTTCCTAGCATCATTAGCTATCCGTCATGAAAGAATCAATCCAAAAGAATCACGAAAATCACTATTTAAAGGGTGGCGGTCGATGCGACGGTTGACCGTGAGGTGGGATAGTGTCCACTGACGATCGATCGAAACATCGACCCTGAGAAGTCATTTTGACAACAGAGGCTCACGGTCTATGCGATGGTCGACCGTGGAGCCTAGGCGAACAATTCCGTGAACAATGTCGTGAATTCAATTTTCTGGGATTTGATCTACCAAGACTTATAAGAAATCGATGAAACTTTACAGGGTGGTAAATAAGAACATTGGGAATCTAATGGCATCAAGAAATCTTGATTTCAATAGCAAAATATCAGATTTGGCTTGTTTCAGCCGAAAAATCGACAAAATTGAAAAAACAACGGTAGAAACCAAACCGACCGACAAAATGTAAAACCAGAACATCCAGGTGTTCCTAAAATGTCGATTACACTGGAATACAAATTTGCAACACATTCTAACATGCACTAGCTGGGTAGACAATCTACCAAGCCCCCAAGTTTTGTCGCTCTAATTTGACGTCGAAAATCCTCAGCCCAAACTTCAATCCGCAACTGAGAGAGAGAGAGAGAGAGAGGCGAAAAAAAAGAAAGAAAAGAGGAGAGAGACAGAGAAGGAAAGGCGGTATTTATAGAGATCTAAAATCGATCTTCGCCGTCTGATTCGATCTTTCATGATCGAGCTCCGATCTTCCGATCGGAAGTGCCCCTAAGATTCTAATCAATCACATATATCAATTCAAGGGAGTGTGTGTACTACGCAACTGTGAAACCGACCGACAAGGCACAATTTTACCAAATTACCCTTGGAGTCCAAAAACAACAATGCGATTGCCCGATCACACCCAACGCGAAACAAAACCAACTGAACCCACGGGTCCGACCTATGCGGTCTAACCAGGTATAGAGATACGGGTTCTCACAGTCTCTCCCCCAACCAACAATCATGCAGTAAGCTGATACAATGATCTTTTCCCAACTCACATTTCAAACCTTTCCTCAATTTATCCACAGCTTCAAGGAGCTTTCCAGTGAACAGAGCCGGACTTAGAGTCTCTTGAGGACGGGAGGATCTCCTTCTATGTATACTTCACTTTCGTCAACTGAAACCAAATAGTATCCTTACTAACCAAGAAGTCAGCTATACGATTCATCTTAATTGCTTCCTGCCAAGTCTATAGGCTGTGAAACCCGAGCCCCCCAACCTCCGTCGACGTGCAAGCTACCTTCCAAGCCACACAGAACATTCCTAAACATCGACCTTGCCATACAAAGTTCATGCCAATGCTATTGAGTTTCTTGATCACAGCCACAGGGAGCTTCGTAGTTGCCATGACATATGTCGGTATA
Source organism: Narthecium ossifragum (assembly GCA_963920575.1). Taxonomy (NCBI): domain Eukaryota; kingdom Viridiplantae; phylum Streptophyta; class Magnoliopsida; order Dioscoreales; family Nartheciaceae; genus Narthecium; species Narthecium ossifragum. The sequence continues at coordinate 18,852,450 of OY986969.1, forward strand.
GCCTGAAGCACAATCTTCATAAGAACTACCCTCCCAGCTTCAAAGATCCTTTTCCTTTGCCACGAAACAACCAGAGCAGTCATCTTTTCAATAAGCCATGAGAAGTCTGTAGCTTTCATTCTTTATTCACTGAAGTCAACTCCCAAATAGTTCCATGCTTCTTTAGCAACACTAACGCCCAAAATATGGCAGATAGTTAATCGCCTATCCTCCACAACCGCCTTTGAAAACCAAATACTATACTTGTTGAAATTCATTTCTAGACCCGAGAGCTCCTTGAAGAGGACGACTTTTTGTTTTAATTTCCTCATCTCCGAGCATGTAGCTTGAGATACAAATAAACAATCGTCCGCATAGAGTAAATGAGAGATCGCGAAATCTGATTTTGGGAAGGTCACACCCACCAAACCATTAGAGGGATCCTTTAATATTCTAGAGAGCACCACTTGTACAATGAGAAATAGGTAATAGGAGAGGGGGTCGTCTTGCCTCAATCCGCACTTTGAAGCAACATGCCGATGAAGCTTCCCATTAATGATTAAGGAAAATCGAGCTCCTTTGATATATTCCATTAGCCAACTAATTCACCTTGGCGGAAAGTTCATGAGTCTCAAAACTCTTTCAAGTAAGGACCACTTCACCTTATCATAAACCGACCGAAGGTCCACCTTCACCATGAATAGACCACGAGTTTTGGGCGCTATCCTCATAGAGTGGACAATTTGCTTTTACCGTATAAGAAGGACGATTGTTCCCCACCAATGACCATATCCAAGACTGGCTTCATGTGCTTAGCAAGACTCATAGTGATAATTTTGTACCCCACATTGCATAAACTAATCGGGCGATAGTCCTTAACCTTAGTGGAGAGCTTGCATTTAGGAACAAAGGACAATAAGGTCTCATGCCAAGCCGGCGGCAGCCGGGAGGACTCAAAGAAATCCTTGAAAATCGCAACAAGGTCCTCGCCAGCAACATCCCAGTGTTGAATATAGAATTCAATTCGCACCCCATCTGGGCCCGAGCACTTGCTCTTACCTATCCCAAAGAATACTTTTGTCACGCCCCGACCCAGAAAACTCATCCAGATCGGGAAGTGAGCAACCTAAACCTGTTAAATCATCAATTTGAGCAAAAATTTTGACAGAGTCTCCTCTATAATTCATACACAAGGAACATGTACAATTTCTATATTCCACGATAAATTTAAATACTTGATCATGAGGGCAGAAATGTAGATTCACAACTACTATCATTATTTCAACCCAATTTAAACATTTAAATAAACATCATTCCACATTAATATCAAATTCAAAGTTATACAATTGTCCTCAAATGCGAAACAATAGTCTCCAAGATTTAACTACATTAAATAAATATAAAATAGTGAATGGAAGCCTTCAATTTGTCAACAACCTCAAAGTTCACCTGAAGTAGAAGCGCCTCCAAAAACTGATCCGCCTGGGACTACTGAAGTGGAAGGAGCAGCGCCTGCACCTGCAAAACGCAGCCCGGGTAGGGTGAGCATAAAGCCCAGTAGGGTTCTACTCTACGTCACTCTCAAGGAAAAGGTAGACTGCAACTGTATTATCTTTCATCCCAAATCTAAGGTGCGACTGGAGGTATCACACCTCGTTGATCCAGAATGGGCCCCTACATAGGGTCACCCTCACCCAAGTGGCGAAACAAGGAGGACGACCAATACGAGTCCGGACCCAGGGTCGGTGCATCGCCGCTGCACTCACCGCCGGAGCTCTCGCCGTACACCACCCCTTGTACGGGGACATACGTCATGGACATCGACATCCACACTTAGGCCCTTAGGACAAAGAGACAATACGACCTCTATTCCTCAACATCATAACTCAAATGAGTATATCTAGGTTGTAACCTCGATCAACACAAGATCGTAACCACACATTCTCGCCCTACTCCTCCTACCCATACCTCGGTCCTAGAGCTAGATCCGAGCTACGCGAGCCCTCGGATCTGCGATCAAGCCCAATCACCCGCATCTAACCTTAATGCTTCTAATGCATACAACGTGCATGAGCATGATCAAGCAACTAGGCCTAGGTGTCTCTACATGACAATTCATCAATCACCTATCCAACAAGATAAAGCATAGCTATAGAGTAGGTTTAGCATTCAAGAATTAACAAAAGCCAAGTACAACATTCACATATTCCAATCATGCATAATCATTCAGCACATAAAAGGGCACACCTTCGGCCCAAATAAATCTAAACATTCCCAAGGAGAATCACTCCCTTGGTTAATCCATAAAGAAATAGAAATGGGCACACCACCGGCCCTAGGCTTAAACATGCTACATGAGGGTGCAATTGGATAATAGGCATGTGATCATAAACATGTGGACATTAACACTAAGTCACATGATTAGTACAGAGAAAGGAACATGCTACTCTGTTCTACAATTGACATGAATTGACATGATTGAGATACTTTTACCAAACTCATAGAGAATTAGAGGAATGATCAATTGGTGGAATAACATTTGGCAGCAACCATAGAGCTCTTCCATGATGAATTAAGAGCACTCAATGGGAAGAGGAAGAGAAAGAGAAGGGTTACCAGCCACAAGTATGAAAACATAGTTCTCATCTCTAAGGAATGAAGCAACAACTAGGAAGGAAACTGAGAGTCCCTCCAGTCGATCCCAAGCCTAAGGCCACTCCGTTGCATTCAACCAAACCGAAAACAGGGAAAGGAATCCAACAACAAACACCAGAAGATCAAATGGGATTCTGGAAACTCAAGTATACGGCCAACCATGAACAAGGGAAAGAAAGAGGAGAAACAGAGGAAGGGAGGGGCTGTCCACCCAAAACAGGGGAATTGGAAACCCATCAAACCAGAGAGCGAAGGAGAAGCAAAACCTCATCAAAAATCCATGAAAACCCATAGATCTAAACCACTGCGGTACAAGGGAAACAAGGAAAGAGAGAGAGAGAGGAAGAACAGGGCATCTATACCCTAGCTAGCATCGAAATCCAACATTAACTCCTAGATCTAAGCAATGACAAACAATGAAAGAGGAAGAACATCAATCAGTACAACCAACAATCCTAAGCTAGCATGCTTCCAATCAAGCCCTAGAGCCCTAACCAAAGGTTAGGGTAGGAATCCCTACCTCTGGGCGTCAAAGTTGAGTCCTTCCTCTTCTTCTTCGGCCGTGGCAGTCGTCGCCGCCACGGTCTCCGTCGTCGCCGCCAACGTAGCCAAGTTCCCCGCCGTCGGAGAGAAGGGCCCCACAGCCGCGTCTCTCGCCTCCGGTCTCGATCTCTCCCTCTCCTCAGCTGTCGCGTCGTGACCCAAGCAAGCTCTCGTGGAAGGGGGGATGAATAGTAGGGCTAGGTTTTATATAATTAGGTTGCTTAAGTCCACAGCCGTTCGATCAGCGTAAGTTGATCACAGCAGTTCAGATCTAGATCTACTTGATCAAACTCCGATCTTTAAATCCAGAGCACTCCTATGGGTCTACTCAAGTACATACATCATTATAAGGCCGTGTGTGCGTTACGCAAGTGTGAACCCAACCCACAGGGCGCAATTTACCCAAATTGCCCCTGGGACCGCAAAGAGGCAATGCGATCAGCCGATCGCGCTCAACACGGAAACAAGCCAAGAAGGGGTCGGCCCTTGACCGACGCGGTCGAGCTGGGTCGGAGGATTGGGTCCTCACAACCTATCACCCTTAAAGGAATTTCGTCCGTAAAATTCGATAAGGGTAGGGTCGAAGAAAAGAAACAAGCACTCTAGGCCTACCTGCACAGACAAGAACAAGGCTACAGTTAGGGGCACCAACGCCCGAAAGAAGTCTAGCTGTCGGAAGGAACAATCTTGGGAACTCTTGGCGCATACGGTTATCTCGCTCCCAGGTCAGCTCTTTGGTATTGCCATGTTTCCAACGGACCATCACTAACGGTATCGATCTGCCCCTGAGTACCTGGTCCCGGCTATCCATGATCTGCACCGACTCCTCTATGTATGTGGCATCCTCCTCAACCTCAATGTCGTCGACTCTGATCTCATGTGATGGATCTGAAAAAAACTTCTTCAACATCGACACGTGAAAGGTAGGATGAACAACAGACATGTGTGGGGGTAATGATAGCTTGTAGGCGGCCTCTCCGACGAGCCTCACAATCTTGAAGGGACCCGTGAACCTCGGTGTCAACTTGTCTCTGTTACCAAATCTGATCGATCCTCTGCGCGGAGAAACCTTCAGGAAGACTCTGTCCCCCACTGCAAACTCTAACGGTAGCCTCGAACGGTGAAAAATCCAAACTGGACTGTTAACTGTTGTTGTAGGCAAACTCCACCAACCGCACATGTTGCTCTCAACTACCTCCAGCGTCAAGCACACAAGCCCTGAGCATGTCCTCCAGGATCTGAATCGTCCGCTCTGATTGTCCGTCCGTTTGAGGGTGGAACGTCGTGCTGAAAGTCAACAAGGTACTCATGGACTGCTGGAAACCTTCCCAAAATCTACCAGTGAACCTGGGGTCTCGATCTGACACTATGGACACCGGAATGCCGTGCAATCTGACAATCTCATCAACATATATCTGGCTCAACCTAGAAATAGGATCCATGGTCCTCATGGGTAGGAAGTGTGCCGATTTTGTCAACCGATCAACAATGACCCAAATGGCATCATGCCCTCTAGGTGTCCTCGGCAGCCCTGTAACAAAATCCATGGCGATGTGCTCCCACTTCCATTCTGGTACTGGAAGTGGCTGTAGTAATCTGGGGGTTCGTCTATGCTCCGCCTTCATCTTCTGACATGTGAGGCATCTGGAAACGAACTCTGCCACCGCTCGCTTCATCTCGGACCACCAAAACTGTCGATGACGATCATGATACATCTTGGTGCTCCTGGGACGAACTGCAAAGCTGGAATGGTGAAACTCATGTATGATATTCTCTCTCAAATCTGAGTCTGCTGGAACTGCAATGCCGCCCTTGAAGCACAAACCACCATCTGTCGTCACTATCCAGCCCTCAATCGTGTGCTCAGTCCCGACTGCTGCACGGATCTCCATGAGTTCCGAGTCTCTACCCTGTGCCTCTATCACCCTCGTTAGAAGTGTTGGAATGCTGCGTACAGCAAAGAGAGAGCCGCCTGCCACTGCCGAGCTGACACCACTGCTAACTTTGCCCTATGTTCCCTGGCCTGCCTGCTCAGTGCGTATGTTACGACGTTTGCCTTACCATGATGGTAATGCAACTCGAAGTCGTAGTCCTCCAACAACTCCATCCATCAGCACTGTCTGAGATTGAGGTCACGCTGGGTGAATACATGCTTCAAGCTCTTATGATCTGAGTACACTTGGAACCGCTCGCCATAAAGATAGTGTTGCCACGTCTTCAACGCAAAAACTACTACTGCTAACTCTAGATCGTGGATGGGGTAATTCTTCTCATGGTTCTTCAGTTGCCTCAAACCATAAGCCACAACGTGGCCTTCCTGCATCAGTATACACCCAAGACCCTCTCCGCTGGCATCACAGTACACACTATAGCCGACGTCGCGTTATGGAACTATCAAGATAGGGGCACATGGCACTGGTCAATCTAGTCCTCATCTCTATGAAGGCCTACTCGCAAGCATCGTCCCAAACAAAAGAAACCGCCTTCTGGGTCAATCTGGTCAGTGGTACTGCTACCCTGGAGAAATCCCTAACGAATCTCCTGTAGTATCCTGCCAAGCCGAGAAAACTACGGACCTCAAACACAGTATTCGGTCTCTGCCACTGCATAACTACCTCTACCTTGGCTGGATCAACTAAAATCCCTGCCGCTGACACTACATGTCCCAGAAACTTCACTTCTGGGAGCCAGAACTCGCACTTGGAGGCCTTAGTATATAGCCTGTTCTCTCTCAGCAACTGTAGCACTATCCTCAGGTGCTCCTCATGCTCCTCCTCAGTGCGTGAGTAGATCAAGATGCCATCGATGAATACCACTACAAGCTTATCCAGGTAGGGTCTGAATATCCTTTGCATCAAGTCCATGAAAGTTGTCGGTGCGTTCGTCAATCCAAAAGGCATCACCACGAATTCATAGAGCCCATACCTCGTGTGAAATACTGTCTTCGCAATATCACAATCCCTGATCCTCAATTGGTAGTAGCCAGTGCGGAGGTCGATCTTCGAAAAGACCGACGAGCCTCGAAGCTGATCAAACAAGTCATCGATCCTTGGCATGGGATATTTGTTCTTTACAGTGACCATGTTCAGCTTCCTATAATCTATACAAAGCCGTAGAGTACCGTCCTTCTTCTTAGCAAACAATATTGGCGCTCCCCATGGTGAAGTACTAGGGCGAATGAAACCTCGATCAATCAGTTCGTCCAACTGTGTCCTTAGCTCCTTATGCTCTGCTGGTGCCATCCTGAAAGCTTGTAAGGAAATCGGTCCCGTACCCGAAACCAGATCTATCTCAAAGTCAACAGCTCTAGAGGGAGGAAGTCCCGGAAGCTCGTCTGGGAACACATCGGTAAACTCGCAGACCACCCTGGAAAAGCTAACCTCTTGGCTGCCCTCTACAGCGAACAAGGAAAGACGCGCCAACAAGGCTGACAGTTGGCTCTCGCGTCTAGGAAAACAGCAACAAGCAAGAGAATCGATAGACTGTCGGTCCCCCAACAAGACAAAGCGAACGATGTCCGGTGTCCAAGAAGTCACCCTACGACGCCCACAGTCGATGACGGCTCAGTATGATGTCAGCCAATCCATACCGAGTATCACGTCGAAGCCGACCATGTCTAGCACCCGTAGGTCTATAAGAATGCGGAGGCCCCCAACCTCCAACTCGCACACTCGGCAAATTTTCTCAACCTGAGCTCCTCCACTGACCGGTGTGTCTAAGTGTAGTGCAACTCTGAGTAGTTCGGTTTCCAGCCCTAATGATGTCACACACTCCCAAGCCACAAATGAATGGGAAGCTCCTGAATCTATCAGCACATCCACAAAGGAACTAAAAAGCTGGAAGAAACGTCGAAGGACTGAAGCTCAGCTGGGGTCTGTGCTAGTGCTAGTGGTTGCTGGGGTGCCTGCGGGTACTGATGGGGCTGGTACAATGGCTGCACTGCGTCTGGGTGCTGGCGGTCAGGAAGCGCGTACACCCCACCCCTGGAACCTGCTCTGCCTCTGCCACGGCCCCGTCCTGCTACTGCTCCTCTCTGCCAACCTCTCATCAATTGGCGCAAAAATGTTTTGACAGAGTCTCCTCTATAATTCATACACAAGGAACCTGTACAACTTCTATATTCCATAATAAATTTAAATACTTGATCATGAGGGCACAAATGTGGATTTGCAACTACTACATCTATTACAAACCCAATTTAAATAATTAAAGAAACATCCTTCCACATTAATCAAAGATTCAGTGTTATACAATTTGTTCTCAAATAAAACATAAGTTTCCAAGCTTTAACTACATCAAATAAATATAAAATACTGAATGGAAGCCCTCATTCTGCCAACAACCTCAAAGTCCACCCGAAGTAGAAGCGCCTCAAAGAACTGATCCGCCTGGGTCTACTGAAGTGGAAGGAGCGGCGCCTGCACCTGCAAAACGCAGGCTGTGTAGGGTGAGCATAAAGTCCAGTAGGGTTCTACTTTACGACACTCTCAAGGAAAGGTGTAAACTGTAATTATGTCGTCTCCGTCCAATCCTAAGGCAATGAAGAACAAGTCTGGACAAGGGTCACGCATCACCAAGCGCCCCTCTACAGATCAGGGAAGGACAAGGGGCCAATGCACCTCCTGTGCACTCTCACCTCTACAACCCTTAACAGGATAACATCTACTTCCCTTAGTGATTGACGCAGAGAACGATACGACCTCTACACGTCAATACCACAAATCAAATGAGTATATCTAGGTTGCAACCTCGATCAACACAAGATCATATCCACACAATCTCGCCCTAGTCCTCCTACCCATACCTCGGTCCTAGAGCTAGATCCGAGCTACCCGAGCCCTCGGATCGGCGATTGAGCCCCATCGCCCGCACATAGCCTTAATGCTTCTAATGCATACAACGTGCATGAGCCTAATCAAGCAACTAGGCCTAGGTGTCTCTACATGTCAATTTATCAATCACATGTCTACAAGATATAGCATAGCTATAGGGTAGGTTTAGCAGTCAAGAGTAAACAAATCTAAGCACAACATTCACATGTCCCAATCATGCATAATCATTCAACACATACAAGGGCACACATTCGACCCAATTAAATCTACACATTCCCAAGGGGCATCACTCCCTTGGTTAATCCATAAAGAAATAGAAACGGGCACACCACCGGCTGATGAGTCACAAAATATGCATAATTCACCCATTTAACTTGGCTTTGTTAGCTCTCAAGCAATGCATTTTTAATATCTTTTCATATGGTTTCAGGTACAAGAGCTTACGAAGAGAGTTGCATTGACTTCGAGCCAAAAGACATCAATTATACAGATTCAGCTTAATTCGGATCGATCCGGACAATTTGGATCGATCCGAGGACATTTTGGATCGATTCCGAAGTAATTCAGATCGATCCCGACCCTTTTCCAGAAGGCCATACTTTTTATCCAATGTTGGATCGATCCGGATTCTTAAGGGATCGATCCCAATATCTTTTCCTAGAGAGCTCGGTACAAAATGGATCGATCCAAACCGTCATGGGATCGATCCATATTTCTTTTCCCAAGAGCACTTATTCTTGGGTACAAATTGGATCGATCCACATTTAAATGGGATCGATCCATATTTCCTTCCCAGAAAGCTATGATCTTTTGCTCATCTTGGATCGATCCAAGCCTACTTCGGATCGATCCAAGATCGCTGACGGTTATAAATGGACGGCTCGGATCTAATCCGAGGATCTACGACTTGGGGTCTATAAATAGGGGTTTTGGCTCTAATTTTAGGATCTTTTTCCTCCCTCTTGTTCCTTCTCTTGACAGCCTTCTTCCCTCATCTATATTCTTGAGATTTCTCCTCCCATTCCCAAGGATTTAGGGCTCAAAAGGTGGAGGTCAATGGAGAATATGGGTGAAGCCTCTCCTCCCATGGATCATCCAACGAAGATGAGTGGCTAAACTCCTAATCCTTGGGAATTCTATGATGTCTTAGGTCTTTCTTTTAGATTTCTCTTGTAATCTTTGATGTAATAACGTTTGTGAGGTGGATTCTTTGTATGAATTCGGATTCAATTCCTTATTTCTTCAATAAAGTCTACTCTTGAATGGTTTGAGTATCTATATTTGCATTTAATTGCTCAAGAATTAGGTGCATGCTAGGTATTTGATGAAATCTCTCAAAGAGTAGGTTATTCTAGAACCATAGCCAACTCTTGACCTTAGGATAGAATGTTGAGGTGCTAGAACCACCCCAAGCCAAAGCTATCCTACTTACCATTCTTGACTTAGATGGAGGACTGGATTGAGGTATTAAATCCACCTCAATCCAAGACCTTAGTCATACAAAGCCTTGATTCCTTGCCAACAATAGGACCTTAAGCCGGCGATTGTTGAGCTATGATCGGATTAAAGCCTCGATTATGGACATTCACCTTGTAATTCACGCGATGTGATGATCCTAACCCGACGTCTCATTAGCGGCGAGCGATACTAATTCTACGCTCGTCGATCCCCAATTTCGACCATCTCATTTAGATGTTATTCATCTTAATTCATAGAGAAAATATTTAGACCCTAATTCGGATTGGAATTCCCTAGGACTTCTTTCTCGATAAATCTCTTAGCGTTAATTGTTTCTAGAATATTTTAGTTTAAACAACTTTAAAATCAATCAAATTGTTTCCAACTATTGTAGGGATTACATCGCATCTACTAGTTCGACCATCCAATTCTCCGAGGACTCGACCCGTACTCCCATTAACTACGTTGTAGTTAAGTAGTAGTTCGGTAAATTTGTTTTGTCCGCCTTTGATATACTTAGCGACACATTTCAAGGCGAGTCACCGGCCCTAGGCTTACACGATATAATAATACATACTTGCAGTAACCAACAATGAAATTGCATGAATTAAATCGAGGAAGAGCAGACGACACTAAAGAATGGCAATAGCATTGAGTACTGGGACAACAGCAAGGTTCAGCATAAAACCAAATTGAAGGATTGCATCTGTGCCAACAGTTATACCAGGTATACAAGGTCAGATTTGGCAGAAGTTAAATGGAATCCCAAGCTTTGAACCGAAAATCTAATTTCAGGGGAAGGGACTGGCCAACACTAACCAACTACCCAACAACCATCCAAGAACAGATGCTGTGAAGTGGTATCCAGGAATCAGCAGTTGATCTCACAGGGGGTCCAACAATCGCAGCAACAATCCAACCAAGCTTAGAAGCTCAGCTATAGGACCCTCAGAGAAATCGGGAAGGGTTTGGAGGAGAATCTCAAGCATCCGGCCAGTCAAGAATAGAGGAATGACGATAGCAATCCACAGCCCAGCAAAGCAATCGCAGGAATCCAAACACAATATCACAAGCTCGAGGGAAACATTGGACAGGGGATTAGAGAGGAACCTCAAACCGCCGGCAACCAAGAACAGAGGGACAGAATCCGCGAAACTCCAAGGGAGAGGAAGAAGATGATGACAACCCCGACGGGATAGCACAGGGAGGGGGAGGAGACCCAAAATCCAAACCACAGCCGCAAGAAAGAGGAAGAAGAAGGAAAACAGGGCAGGAACAGAGGAAGACCATTAACTAGCAAGTATCGTCAACCTTCATTGACCATCGCAACCACGAGGAACCCATAAACAATCAACGAAACCAAATGAAACAGAGCAAAAGTAGGAACCCCAAAGCAAACAACCACGGAAATCATAGCAGAGCAACAAAATCCAAAGCAAGCATGTACCAATCCACATCCTAGATGCCTAACCAGGGGTTAGGGTAGGAATCCCTACCTCTGGGCGTCGAGATCTTGTCCTTCTTCTTCTCCGGTCGCGGTTGTCGTCCCCGAGCTTGCCGCTAGTCGCTGCCACCTCTCTCCTCTGATCGTGAGTCGTCTCCGGTTGTGGTCGCCGAGCTCACCTAGCCCTCCGCCGTCGCCGCCGACGTCACCAAGTCCTCCTCTCCTTCCCGGTCGCGACCACCGCCGCCAAGCTCTCCTCTCCCCCCCAGTTCGTCGCGCGCCGCCTCTCTTTCTCTAATGATCAGGATAGAACCCTCACGAGAGAGAGAGAAGGGTTAAGAAGGTTTTATATCCTCTTCCACCAGCTCACCACGGTCCTCCAGCCCGTACAGGTTAGATAAGAGGCCCTCCACACGCCTGCCTAAACCAAAGAGGTCTCCAGTCCTCTGCATGCGATCCCAACCCTTCACCGTGCGCTTGATAGCCTTCAGCCTCGTGGTGAAGCAGTATTGGCCTGACCCTTCACATGGTGCACTCCAGGCCCGCTCCACCGCCTTCCTGAACTCCCCTGTTTTCATCCAGCTATGCTCCAGTCGGAATGTTGTGGGGCCCTTTCTCCGCAGGTCCTTATGTAAGCAAAGGAGAAACGGCGCATGGTCTGAACCTACACGCGGAAGGTGCTTGATGTAAGCCTCCGGGAACAACTGACTTGTGAGGACCCGTCCCTCTACTCCTGTGGCTCGTCGTGGACCGCAAGGGAAATTTGGTAAATTTCACTTTGTCGGCTAGTTTCACACCCGCGTGGGCACACACTGACCATGTTTGTGATAATGTATGGCTAGAATGGTTAGTGGGACCCGGGATCGAAAGATCCGGGCTTGGGCTTAAGTTCTAGCCCAACTCTAGCTTCTTGTGAAAGACGGATCGATCCTTCCTTGCTAGAGAGATCGATTGGTCAATGCCAGGAAGTCGGATCGTTGAGAAGGATCGATCGCTCTCTTGGGACAGATCGATCGGTCAATGCCAGGAACGTGGATCGTCGAGAAGGATCGATCGCTCTCTTGGGATGGATCGATCGCTCTCTTGAGACGGATCGATCCTGCTAAGTCGGTTCGTTTGTCTATAAAACGGACGTAACCTTCTTCCTTGAATCTCTTTTGAAATGCGAGTTCTTGAGCTAAAATTTTCTGGATTTCGAAGAGGTTGTGGACGATCCAAGGCCTAGCAGCTGGGATTGAAGCTTCTATTGCTTAGGTAGGGATCCTACCTACAATTCTTCCGGGTTTTTGGAAGTTTTTCTGGTTGTCTTTGATCTTTTGCTTAGATCTTGTTATACACTTGTTAGATTATAGTATTTACGCCGGTTTTGGACTCTTGGTCCATCGTACTACTAGATCCCAGGTTTTGGTGGGATTTGGTGGAGTTTTCCGACGATATTTTCTCGCCGGAGGGTTGCCGGAGAACCCAACGCGATCGATCCTTCTGGGAGAGGGATCGATCCTTCTTCGTTGGTCATGCTGAACCCGAGCAGGATCGATCATTCCCGGGTGGGGACGATCGATCCTTGTGCCTTGGGTAGCATGGGATCCCCTCGTCGCGAGTAGGATCGATCATCCCTTGGAGGGAAGGATCGATCCTCCTTGGCGCAGCAGGGAGGATGTTCCTTATCGCGAGTAGGATCGATCGTCCCTTGGAGGGACGGATCGATCGCACTCGGCACGATATGGAGAGATCATTCTCTGCCATTAGAAGGATCGATCCTCCCTTGGAGGGAGGTATCGATCCGTCTACGGCAGAGATAGAGATTTCTTCTTGGTTTTGTCCGCGGGGCTTTGTATGTACCGTTTTCTTTACTGTCTTATACTTGGTACATATGTTTAAGCATGTTAGCCCTATAATAGGGGCAGTGGTGAACCGGGGGAGTGATGACTCCCGGGATGTTTAGAATAAACGGGCGGGTAGCCCTACAGCTTTTTCTAGCCTTGCATGCCGGCGTGCGCCGAGGGCTTTATCTGTGATATCTATGAGCTGTTGTTTGCGGGGCTGCTTCCCGGTGCAGGTGTTGTGGTGGACTGCTGACAGTTGGTGGTGGTACCACTGTAGCAGCTCCTAGACCTTATTTACCTGTTCACCACCACGGGTAGGCAGGGTGCTGTGCCCAGACCTTGTCTGATATACATCACATACTATTGCATGCTTACCTGTATATTTCTGTGTGTGCTCATAACATGCATTGCTTTGTGTGTAGGGCGTTGACGATGGATTGATCGCCGATCCGGGGCTTTCGGGTAGTCTAGATCTAGCTCTAGGACCGTTGCGGGTAGCTTGGTCCAGGACTCGATTTGTAGTATTCAGTCGTTTTCGATGATAGGGTTAGATGACCTGAATACATGTGATTGATGTTTAGAGGTCGTGTCGACTCCAAGTTGTATTTGAAGTGTAGCTGGTGTCCGGTGTTCTTAAACTCTTGGGAGGAGGAGTGCCTGCCCAGCGGTGTCTTGGCCCGCCAAACAGTGTTCTGTGTCCTGTTGAGAGTATGCAGTGTTTTGGGCCTGCGTTCATGGACTTCCGGTAGGGTTATGGGACCCTTGTATACACCTAGGATAGACTTGGGGGCAACACTGTTGTGTTCCCTCCCTTGTGAGTGTCCCTGCTGAGCTTAGTGCTCACTCCTACCCGGGCTGCATTTTGCAGGTGCTGGCGCTAGCTCTTCTTCGGTCGCCCCTACCGGGCCGGTGTTTGGTGACGTGGCGGCGTTTGGCGGTGCTTGAGGAGCGGCAATCTCAGTTTTACCCTTTTGTTATAGATAGTCTCATACGGGAGTGTTAAGTGTATAATTTCCCTGTTTTGAGGATTTGTATTATATTCCAGTTCAGTCTTTGAGGTTTGTGAATGTTTGTATTATATAGGATGATTATGAATCGCTAGGGAGACCATTACGATTAGAGGGAAACCTCTCCAAAATTTCCGCAGTAGGTTAGGTTCCGGTTCACGTCGCCCGACCCGGTTGGGCCTACGCGGGTCGGGACGCGACATGACTCCACTCCCCGTTGCATAGCGCCCTGTCCAGTCTCTCCAGGATATGTGAACTTGCTTCCAATAAAGTCCAGCTCCCGCAAGCCGTTGGTGCAGAGAAAAGAAAGGAAACCACGTTCAGCCATCCCAAAAGAAAACGGCAAGCCGCCTCGCTTTTCCTCCGTAGTGAGTATGGCATTGAAGTCCCCCAGCATGAGGTGCGGCAAGCCAACCGATTCTGCCCTGGATAACGCCTCCCATAGCTCCTTCCGTTCCAGATCCCTGGTTGACCCATACACAATGGAGATCATGACATGCCCCATAGCCTGGGACGAGTACACCCCATCGACAGCTTGAGCAGACCAATGGATGAAGGAAGCCCGTCTGCTGTCAAGTTTCCAGAGCACGAGGATTCCACCACGCCTACCTACCGCAGGGAGCAGGTAGAGGCCCCATTGTGTCCCAACTCTCTCTTTTATCCAATCCAACTTATCCCCCCGAACCAGTACAACTTGATGTTTCTATTAATTGAATTACAGTTTTGTCCCTGGAAGTTAAACTGTTTAAATTTATGTCTGTTTTTCGCAAATGTATTGCACTAGTTGGATGTGTATAGTAATAGGAACCCTCACGCCTCGCCCCGGATGGGTTTTTTGGGTCGGGGTGTGACAACTTGATATCAGAGCAAGATGTAGATTTGTTAGCCGATTTGTGCCAGCGAGGATGCTGGGCCTCTAAGGGGGTTGGGTTGTGAGACCCGGGGTACCTTGGTGTCGGTGTTCGCATGGAGGGCATTTGACCAAACCAGGTAACCGAGTAAGCAACCCCACGTAGATAAAAAGTATATTAGCAACCCTTATAACACACAACGCGTTTTAAAGCCGTGATGATAGTGATCCGTCAGAAAACTCCAAGGTTAAGCGTGCTTGCCTTGGAGCGGTCCCGGGATGGGTGACCCACCGGGAATATTGTGCTGGTGGGGCCCTCTGGTGGATCCTGGATGGAGCCCGCAAGCCATGGGCGGCCCCGGACGGCGGGGGCCGTTACATATATACTTGTTGCGCCTATTGATGATGTAAACAGGTTTTGGTGGCTCACGCCTCGATCTGCGTGGGTTTTTTGGTTCAGGGTGTGACAAGCCAGCAGCTGCAACAATCGTCGGAGGAGACGATGAGGTCGTTGTCGCTAGACTATCTGAAGCTGCTCATCAACGGGTAGGCGTTCAATGATGTGACCTTTATCATCGAGGGCCACCAAGTCCACGCTCACTGATGCATCCACTGGGCAGGGCCTGCTATAAGACTGGTCACACGCAAGTCACGTGACTAGTTTTCTATTAGAATTTTGACGCCGTTCGAGCTTCCTATCAAATTGTTACGGTATTGATACTTGAGGTACTAAATTTGTAAATAGTAAAACTCATGTACTAAATTGGTAATTCACATATTTTACAGGTACAAAATATGAAATTTAGCCTAATGATTATGTGTAGAATTGATATGAAATGGTGATTTGGATGGCCGCATGAGAACGAATTGCCATTTTATGTATATTCCTCTTATTCTATTTCCGCTCATAAGAGGTTTCTTAACTGATGAGCTTTTATGGTTACGTTGGAATTCCTGATTTTACTAGCTTCATGATTTGTTTGATTTCAATTCAAGTGATGTTTAACTGATGAATTTGTCAGTGGGGAGATGATGATATTAAAATGTAAAATATATGATTTCTATGGTTTTGTTGGTGATAAAATTGGGAAGCTGATGATGGTTGATGATGATGGTTTAATGTCATTTGGTGTCTTGGATGACTAGTTGGTTGGCAATCAGCCACCTGCGATCTCACAAAATCGTTGGAAGTTGTTTTGGACCTTTTTGACCTTTTTGTGCACGATTTTGTTCCATAAATTGTTGGATTTGTTGTCTGTTGTTACTGGTTGGTTTTATGTAATGATGGTGGCTTTTCCAATTGCCAGTTGTTGATTTATGTCTTTACATGATGTATATTCCTACAAGAGTGGAGAGAAATGATGAATTCGATCCCCTTGGCATTGACTTACATGGTTCCTATATTCTGGGACAAATGATTTGAATCTAAGCCCTTTTGTATGCATGGATTAGTTGTTGTTTTGCTAGTATCGTAAGATTCCTTTGTTATATTGGCATTGTTGGTATTGTTGGGTTGTTAGTAGTATCTTTTGCTGGTGATATATCTTGGTTTTATGAATTACTGGTCTTTTGCTAGAGTTGCTGATGACTATTGACAGCTTAATGGTATGGTTTTGCCACTTTCTGTGGTTTGGGAATGTGAAGGCTATATATGCCTAATAGTACATGGCCCTGGCCCTGATGTGTTCCAACATTATGTGTATAAGGAATTGGAGAGTGTTTTGGTGATTTGGATGGCTAAATGCGTTTAGCAACCAATTGCCGGCAAACAAGGGCGATGATGATTAAATTCTGAGCTCTTGACCTTATTAGTACTTCATAAGCGCCACATAGACGAGTATGAAGATTGGAGTCAAGATGGAAGCCATGATATTTTTTTTGTAAAAACCTGTGGAAGCTGTTTATGTTGTAATCCTAAAATTTGACAAATATGGAGATGTACATGTTTTATAGAATTGCTGATAGTTATAAATGAATTCATTTTTGTTATGCTCAAGCAATTGTCTTGTGTTCACCTTTTTCTCCCCCGGTTGCTATTTCACAAAATTTTCTACTTGACATATAACCACCAACTCATATAAGGAAAGATAGCATGAAGGTATATGATTATTTGATTTCAAGCAAATGATCAAAGCCTTTGAATAAGAAGGGGTATGTGCTAATCTCAAAATAAAAGGGTTATATGTCTAATAAACATAAGGTATATATTTTCTATAAAAAAAATGTTTGAAATAGAGTATATATTTGTGTTCGGATATACTATACTAATACACTTAAAATTACTTTTCAAAAACCTTCAATATACATAAAGGCGTGGTATTCTCACCATAGGCAGTTAGGGATGACTCTAACCCCCATTCCATTACCACAGAAAAACAAATCGTAAAAAGTCACAGGTGTCAACTTCCATTCCAGCACCAAACAAATAGCAGAAACTATTAGATTCCATAGAATTCAGCCTCCATTTCAGCACAAAAAACCCAGCAAAAGTGAGAAACCACTCCATTCCAGTCTAGCACTCCATTTAAGAACACTCCAGTCTAACAAACAGGCCCTAAGGTTGTTCGCATCAACTTTCCTATTCATCCCTACAATATTCCAATATATATTACCTTCCTATTTTACATCTTCCCTATTTACAATACATCATAAGCTTCCATAAACCATTCCCCTACATCACCACGATACTAATTTCCCCATCTTCTTTTCTTATTCTATTTTGCATTTATTATTTGACAGTCTACTTATTAGTATTATATTACGTCATTAATATTTATGATATATTTATATTAATGTATTTTGTAATATATATATATATAATTTTTTATCTCAATAGTTCTATTAAATATATGCTTCAAATGCATCCATCAAATATGTAACATTCATATTTTAAACGGTTGGATATATTTCACTAATAATATACTAATTTTCATATTCCAACTGTTATATTTCTAATTATCATATTTCAATAGTAGCATTCCAACAATAATAGTTTCAATGGTAATATTTTGTCAATATAAGTAGAACCATTTATTTCTCAAACTCATTTCTATTCATACTTTTAACTCGTTTGTCTTCCATATCAACTTGAATTCTCTCCCCTCTATTGACTTCTTCTATAAACGTGAAAATGAAATCTACTATGTAGACACAAATTTTGACTAAGATCAAATTTGAGGGTATTTACAAAATTGCCTCTATGAGTCTTGGAAATTTTCCTAACGAAGATGAGGGGGAGGGCCTCACAATGGTCCTGCACCAAAAATCCTTCATACTTCACTTTCTCTCTCCGTCATCCTCCTCTCTCTTTGAAGATTTTAGGAGATGAAAAAAGAGATGTGGGCTATGATGCCAAAGGCCACATGACACCGGCTGAAGGCTAAAGATAGAAGATAGGATGCTGCTACCAACAAAAGACCTAGCGCTAAACGCCAGGCAGAAAATAAAGGTGATGATAAAATCAGCAACAAATGGATCCTGATCGAATGCCAGATAAAGGTTGTAGATCACCAACATCAAAGTCGCCCCCTCATGTGAAAGGTAAGATATCGCTGAAGGCACATCACCAGAGAGTATCAACACATCAAAATCCAACACCAAAGGCCAAATAGAAGTTAGAGGCAACCATTAACACATCAACTACAAAAGATATCAAATGCTGAAGGGCAGATAGAAACAAGGAGCAAAGATCAACCCAACATCAACCTGAGAGATTGAACATCAAGGCAAGATAAAGGTTGAATTGACGATCTACTTAATATCAACACAACAGACCTAGCACCAAAGGAATCCCAATTTAGCATCAGACGTCGAAGGCGAAAGATTAACAACTTCAAAGACAACTCTACGCCAGAAGCAACACAGAACGCTGAAGGCGAATGATCAACAACTCTCCATGGGCAAAAAGCCCAAAATAGATCTGAAGTTCGAAGATTGACATCAATAACCTAGCGCAAGCGAAAAACTAGACAAGTGCGAGACGCTACAAACATGAAGAAATTATGCGGCACTAAAGATGATCCAAAGTTAGAGGCATAAGTAGAGGAGGAAAGCTTCATAAACCCTTGAAGGCTCTACAAACAACTCCCAGGAGTTTCAGTCATTCAAGAATTTCTTTTCTCTTTCCTTTTCTTTATTAATGTAATGGACTTTAGGTCCTGAATCCTTAATCATCCTTAAGGATGTAAATGATGGGTTACCAATTTCCTCATGAGTACCTAAAACTCGTGATGAAATTAGAACTCAGGAGTGTTATTCCTACAATCTTCCACATCATGTAAACCAAACTTTTGATCACAATTGAATAAGCAAATATCTCATCCCGAGATAGCGCATTTATTGTCGAACATGTTACGATACGTCCTCGAATGAAGAGTTGGAAGAATTACTAGCATTCCAATGTGCAAAAGAAAGAATGAAGCGAGGAGGAGGATCAACTTCGTATGGTGGTTGATCGCTCACAAACGTTGTCGTTAAAACGTTGTAAACTCAATCAAATATAAATTTATAATCTTTATTCAATCACTACACTACTAGGTAGAATAGCGGTGAAGTCGGGAGTCGATCCACAGGGAAAATGTTGGAAATCAAAATCAATTCTCAAAACCCTAAAACTAAGGAAAAGAATCAAAGATAGAATAAAGTCATATAAACTAATATAGAAAAGAAATAAAAGGTTGATCAATTGGAATCAATGGATAAGTGACTTTGGAATTACTCAATCCGCCCTAGTTTCATTATTAGTCTTCTCTAGTTATCATCTTGTTCCCTTCTCTCAACATTATGGATCGTATGGTTACAAGCTCAAATGAATCCCTAAAAGAAAGTTAATGTTCCCAGCGGCATAACCTATCTTTGCTTGGCATAGATTGTCTTTGGTCCTATGATTACATTAAATTATACTCTAATGACCTTGCCATAACCTATCTTCGCGTAGCATAGCTTATCTTAAAGGCAAACCAATAACTTCATGAAAACTATCTCATAAATCTCTACAATCAATCACAGAAATCATGTAGGACTGAAAGTATGTCAAGGGAACTCTGTTCCTTCAACTCTATTAACAATAAAACCATATTCATGAGATCATGCATTGAGAAGTTCACAAGAATCCAACTAAAGAAAATCCAAAACTACACTAGGGTTTCATGAATAATCCTAAGTACAAGAATTAGCAACTCATATTTTGGATGAACGCCATCGGCTTGGAATAGGAAGCTGTCACCATCCACATCCTCGCTGTCTTCTCCTTAATTCCCTCTCCAAAGATTGTCAAAAAGATGCTTATTTTCGGCCAGCCAACACCTTCTTATAGGTGTATTCCCGGAATTAGGGTTATGGGTTGAGTTGGACCTCTAGTGCAACTCGGATTTCCTGATTTAATTCTGACAGCCTCTTCTGGTCGCGACTTGGTTCAACCTGTCCGGAATTTGGAAATGTACTCAACATGAAAGATGTAGATTAGGAAGCCTTCTGTCCTGTTCCGAAGATTTGACATTATTTGGACTTATCTAGAATATTTGGCGAATATTCTCCTGAGCATCGATGGACCAGTTTTCCAGTAGCTATATATCTTTATCTTCTTCAAAATTGGTATTAATCCATCAGGCGTCTCATAAAATGTCCAACATGAAAGTTGTATATCTTGAAGTCTTCTACCACGTACTAAATTTCCAGAGTATTTAGACTTATACAGAATATATAAAGAATATTCTCCTGACAGGCGACGAAGCAGTCTTTATGACATAAATTCATCCTTTTAGTCGAAATTCTTATATTTCTTCTCAAATCATGATTAAACCTGAAATCAACTAATAAACTATTAAATACAACTATTCTAGGCCTAATAAAGATAATTTAAGGGGTTTAATTATGAATAATTAGTGACATAAACGAAGTGCGCATATTGATCACAATTTACAACAAGGACGTGAATGCTTATTTAGGGATTATTTTGCAAAACCACAAGGGTACCCAACTGAAATGTTTCATAGGAGATTTCACACGCAGCATCGTGTATTCATTCACATTCAAACTGCCGTTGAAGCTTCTGAACCCTATTTTCAGCAGAAAAGAAATCCATTCAAAATAATTGCAGTACTGAGAATGCTTGCTAATGAATTGGCTGCAGATTCTATAGTGAGTATGTGCAAATTGGAGAAAGCACCGCTACAAAAAGTCTAAAAGAAATTCATGAAAGCGGTAGCTTCTTTGTTTGGTGACGAGTAGTTAAGGTCACCAAACAGTGATGACATTGCTAGGATGCTTACACTCAACGAGTGTTGCGGTTTCCTGAAATACTAAGGAGTATCGATTGTATGCACTAGAGATGGAATAACTAACCGAATGATTGGAAATGTATGTTATCTGGTCACGTTCATAGCCAACTATCATTTCATTAAGCTTTTTGCATCACAAGATCCTTAAATTGGCATGCATTATTTGGGCTACCGGGTCTCACAATGATATCAATGTGTTAGAACGATCTTTTATGTTCTTTGAACTTACTCAAGGACGAGCTCATGTAGTAAAATATTCGATTAACGGATATAATGACACAATGGGGTATTATTTGGTTGATGGTATCTATCCTCAATGGGCTATCTTTGTGAAAACGATCCTTCCACGACAAAACATGTGTGCCTTCATCCAAATATTACTAGACATGAACAAATCAATGAAAGTCCATCTATGACAATATCACATGATCGGGCATCCGAGTTTAGGGACTTCATTCAACAACACCATGATATTGGAAATATTGAAAAGATGCATTTTCAACTTCAAAGCAATCTCATCGAGCATATGTGGAACATGTATAATCAGACGCAACTATAGTTTTGAGTTATATATGTTTGTGTTATATTTAGTTTTTAAGTTCATCTTTACGATCATGCTTCAATTAAAAATGTAATTGCTAGTTTGTATCGAATAAATATTGCAAGAATAGAAGTTTTCCCTGCATTCATTATTATCAATGATGGAGATGAAGATCATGAAACTAACTAGCTAGATTCCTTTTTATACTAAATTTGTGGGCCTTACTACCATAGAGTTGAATACATTCATGACACATAACAAACATGTACCACAACAAGAACAATGCCTATGCTGAGACGCAAACACTAATCCTGAATTCAAAGATGGAAATCACCAAGTTCAAGAGCTTTTGCGACACAAAAATTACATATTCATTGTCTTCGATTAGATTTATACTTGAAATGAAGGAAAATGTTTTTTTTTCACATCATTTAAAGTGTTTAAATATGTCATCATGATTTGAATCTCTTTCTCCCTCCGTTGCATTTCAATTCGATCTCATTGCATCTCAATTTGGGCCTTTGCAGCCCGAGCCTTCTCTCTCTTCGCCAAAGCCTTTTGTCATTCAATATTGAACTTTTCATTCTTCATGGTCAATTGCTCTAACCATTGTTTTTTAGACTGTGCCAATTCCTCCGGATGTTCTAACTTCTTATCTTCTACCCACTTACAAAAGATCTCATCAAATTCCGATTAATCCTTATTTTTACCTTCCCCCCTGTTCTCTTCCTCTCTCTCTTTCCACCGCTGCTAGCTTGCGACCTCTCCCCGATTTAACCCTTGATCATCGGCATCAAGTTGAAGCCTTTGACACAACCATCCCTTCTCATACAATCACAGCCATCAGACCCACATCAGAAGCTTGCAACCCCCGGTTTCCTCTCTTCCGATGATCAACCTATTGCCGCACCATCATAGACTGACGTTGAGTTCCATGGCTACGGCCCAATAGGCCTTCTGCCCGATCTAGGCCGCGACCTCTTCGCCGCGCCCAAGCTTCACTGACCTCACCGTTGTCTACGACGCTCGCAACACCTCCGTCCGTGATCCTAGTCTCGAGTCTCTCCCTCATGCTCCGCCTTGTCGCCGGTCACCCTGATCCATCCAACTCGTCACTGGTCACCCCTATCCTTCCGATACCCTTGGATGACGGTGGCAATCGAGGGATGAGCTGACTCTATGGCGCATCCCGCCTGGACGAGGTCGGAGGAGAGTCGCTGATGAGCGCGTGAAATTGCACTCTGAATATCCTTATAACTAGTTTAATTACTTGATTTTTCATCCTTAATTAGTCTCTTTAGTACTATTTTTATACTAATATGTTGCTTCACAAAGTTATTTGGAATATGCAGGAAAGTGGAGCTAAAAAATCAAAGAAATGTAATATTCAACATCAAATCTGTACCTGCTCAGAACGAACCAGATAATCTTCTATACATGGTTGGAAAGCTCTTGAAGTCTAGTTTCTGGAGAATTTTACGTTTCATGATTTGAGGTTTCCTAAAGGAAGATATGCTATTGTTAGTACGAGAGGTGCAGACAAAGCAGTTACAAAAGAAGAAGATTGATCTGATGCTCAAAGGATCGATCTCCACCCAAGGAAGAGATCGATCTTCTAAGTGCATTTAATCCTGACAGAGAGCACCACTTGAAAGGATCGATCATCTTACTCGAAAAGATCGATCATTTAAGTGAATTTTTACATGACAGAGAGCACGGATTGCAATGACCGATCTTCCTTTATGGAATGATCGATCATCCACGGGGCGAGACCAACGACACAAGAAGAAGATCGATCTTCACATCATACGAAGATCGATCCTTTTCGGGCATCGCCAGCAACTGATGAAGAAGATCGATCTACCTCCTTAGGAAGGATCGATCATTTGATTGCCAGCGAAGAAAATCAAGGGCCCATATCTTATCCGAGTTAGGGTTACTTGGAGGTTATAAATAGGCCTTCTTAGGGAAATTTGGGGATCTTTTTGGGAGGACATTTCTGGAGCATCTGGAGGAGAGGAAGCCGCGTTAGGGTTTTATTTTCTTCGTCTTTCTTTCTTTATTTTTCTTTGAACACTTTTGTCGTCTTCATGATGAACATGAGTGGCTAGTTTCTTTTCTAAGGTACCAATGTAGCCTAACAGAATCATTCTATGTTATTGGATCATGATTATTTAATCAGTTTATTTTCCTTGTTTCATTCATTATTATAACTGAGATCTTAAATACCTTTATCAGGTCAATAGAAGTACTATAGATTCTTTTATAGATAATTGGTGTTTACACCAAATTTATGAAACTTGTTGATGGGTACACCCCTATCATTAGATTTAAGGTCTTAACACCATTTTACATCAGTTATGGATAGTTATGGTTGGTTATATAATTTTGATGACCTTTTTACCCCTATGATAACCCAAATCCTAATCCCAACTATAACTCCATCATCCCCTCCCTCTCCCCATCCCTCTTCCCTTTCTCTTACTGTCATCTTCCTCCATCATCCCCTCCCTCTCACCCTCCTCTCCCCCAGCACCCTCTCCCCCACCACCCGGTTAGCCACCATCGAGAAGTCAGTACACCCCGCCGTCGACGGCGACAGGCTGGTCAACACGATGTCCGACCAAATCGAGATGGGCATGGGAGGCGTCGCCCTTCGTCTCCGCCACCGCGATCAAGAAGTGTGCCGCCTCCGATTCGTCATCATAGCGCGACAACGCCTCTGATCCGTCGTCGTCGGAGGTCTTCGTGACGGACGATGCTTTCTATGTCTACTTCGACCCCGACCACTCCTTTCAGATATTCGGCTTCGCAAACACATCCACATACCCCGTCCCCATGAACGGCTTCATCCAGCAAATTTGGGCATGGATATGAGAGGTTTGTGAAGGGATGGATATGAGCATGAAAAAGAACAGGGACTGTGAAGAACATGGACTGTGAAGCTAAGGCCATTTTCTCTGATCAAGAGAGGACACACCAATCATTTGTCATGAGAGGTCTGTGAAGGGATTTATGGTCTATGTGATTGAAGCTGGGTGGTGGATGTGTTGACAGGGTGAAACAATGCAAAGGCATAAAGCCTTCTCTCTAGTCTCTTCTATCTGCTCTTTTTTATGTTCTCTTTTCAAAATTCTCTTTTCTCTCAACTTTCTTCTCTCTTCTCTTTTCTTAGTTCTCTTTTCTCTTTTCCCTTTTCTCTCTTCTATGTTCTCTTTTCAAAATTCTCTTTTCTCTTTTCTCTCTACTCTCTTCTCTATTCTCTTTTCTTAGTTCTCTTTTCAAAATTCCTTTTACTCTCTTCTCTCTTCTCTTTTCTTAGTTCTTTTTTCTCTTTTCTCTTTTCTCTCTTCTATGTTCTCTTTTCTTAGTTCTCTTTTCTCTTTTCTCTTTTCTCTCTTCTATGTTCTCTTTTCAAAATTCTCTTTTCTCTTTTCTCTCTACTCTCTACTCTCTGCTCTTTTATTAGTTCTCTTTTCTACGTTCTCTTTTCAAAATTCTCTTTTCTCTCTACTCTCTATTCTCTTCTCTTTTCTTAGTTCTCTTTTCTCTTTTCTCTCTTCTATGTTCACATTTCAAAATTCTCTTTTCTTTTGACAGGGGAGAAGGGGCAACAAGAACAGAGGGAACTCGTTGACAGGGGAGAAGGGGCAGCAAGAACAGAGGGACGACGTTGAAAGGGGAGAAGGGGCAGAAAGAATGGAGGTGGGGCAGAGCCCGAACTTGTCGTTGTTGATCCGGGCAACGCAGGGGGCGTGGTGGGAGAACTCCGCGACGATCTCGTTGACGGTGATAGTCGGCGATGGTCGCATCTTCTTGACTGTCGTGCCCTTCTCCTCGCCGCAGCCATCGCATCCATTCTTCTTGGAATGATGCGGATCCATCGACATGGCCTAGCGTTTGGAGCTTCTAAGGCGCGTTCATGGCGTTTGAAGAAGAGGTTGAGGAGCAAAAGGAGGGCGTTCATGGGGGTTTGAAGGAGACGGGAGGTGGAGGAGCTAGAGGAGGCGGATGGGTGACACTGAGGAGGCGAGTAGAGAGGAGGAGGAGGAGGAGGAGGAAGAGGAGGAAGAGGAGAGCGTATGTTTTTTGAGGCTGTTGTAGGAGGGGGGTTGTGAGGACCCGCTCCTCTAACCCGGTCCGACCGCGTTGAGTCGAGGGCTTGGCTTGGTTGGTTTTGGCCCCGTTGGCCTTGGGTTGCGATCGGTTGATCGCATCGCTGTTTTTGGACCCCAAAGGCAATTTGGTAAATTGTGCCTTGACGGTAAGTTTCACACCCTCGTAGTGCACACACGGCCTTGATTGATGTATATGATTGAATGGATGCAGTAGGAGATTGCGACGAGATCGCAATTTGGGGTCAAATCGGATTCAGTCCGATTAGTTGACTCAGCTAGACCAGCTCAACCACTTAAGTGGCTTAGCTCTTTTCTCTCTCCTACTTACTTTCACTCTCTTTCTCTCTCGTTTTCTTTTCCTTTCCTTTTCTTTTCCTTCCCTGCTTTCCCGTGCCCGACCCCCCTCCTCCTTCCTTTCCTTCTCTCTCCCGCGGCTACCCTCCCTCTCCCCCGCGGCGACCCCGTCCCTTCCCCGGCGCCCTGGAGGCGGCGGCGAGGTCCCCTCCTCCTTCTCCTTCCTCCCTCTCTCTTCCGCGAGCAGCCCTCTTCCTTCTCCGGCGACGACTGCGGCTATGGGAGGACTCCGGCGGCTCTCCGACGAGTTGGAGGCGGCGGCGGCGACGTAGGACGGCGGATTAGCAGAGGATTGAAGCTTGGATTGCGTTTAAGGTAGGGTTTCTACCTAGATCTTTAGGATAAGCTGGATCTAGGGTTTGATTTGTTTATTAGTGGTTTTCTTTGCTCTAATTAGTTCCTCTAAGCATGCTAAATTACTGATTGAAGTCTATGGAGATTTGATTGAGATTTATTTGGGTTTTATGCATGTTTTTTCCGGATTTCATCAAAGCCCTGTTTTTCTGCGAGCTGAGTTGTTCTAGCTCAGATCTTGGCTCGTACGTGCATAATCTCGTTTGATCATCAAGATGAAAGTTGTAGATCTTCGAATCTACTTTCAATTGTCGCTGATTTCATAATTTTTGGATTTTCTACGATTTATGGTGATTTTTCTTCGGATCTGCGACGAGACCGAAATTAGTGAATTGATTAGTGAATTCCGGGAAGATTAGCCATTAGATTAATCCGATTCTTGGGCTGCATGTTTCTAGTATGCTAATATACATTTGCCCAAGTTTGATTTCCAATTCGAAGTCATTTGGACGTCGAATTGATAAGATTTCATCGCCTCTAACTAGGGTTAAATGTAGAAATCCAGAAATTAGCTTGTTAGTGGATTTTCGATGTTTTATCGTGTTTGATTCTTCGGGATTCATGTGATTGGTATTCCTAGAGATCTCGATGGCTAGCATGTTCTAATTGATGGGTTTTAGATGATTAATTGTTTGATTTTCTGCATGTTTAGTTAGATATAAACTATCCTTGTTTAATTAGCAATTAATTGCATGTCATGCTTATTTACATCGTATTGTATAATTGTATACTTAGCTCGTGGTTGAACCAAGGGAGTCACGCCCCTTGGGATGTTTATCTAATTAAATGGCCGAAGGTGTGCCCTAGTTGATGTTAATTTGTAATTGTGGCCTGTTGTGTATTGTGTGGCCGGGGTTGTGCCCCTGTTGTTGAAATTGTGATTGACGGCTGTGGACGCCGTTGTAATGCCGGATTTTGATCTGTTGGATACTTTTTATTATAGCTTTGCTAGATAGATCCTTATTGCTTGAACCCTTGCTATGTTTACCCTCCGACAAGCTTGATGCTTCGCCTAGCCCGTGTATGTTGTCTTGGCATATTGTTGCATGCTACTATTCCTGTATTCCTGTGCCTGAGCATTGCATGCATCTGTTTGCATTAGAAGCATTAGGCTAGGTGGTAGGCGATGGTTTCGATCATCGATCCGGGGTTCTTAGGTAGCCCGGATCTAGCCCTAGGGCCGGGGTTTGGGTAATCGAGGATTAGGACGTGATTGTCATCAATGATCATGTTTGATATCATTCGAGGATTATTAAGTAGTCGGACTGGAATATTATATTGTTTGAGGTTTAGAGGTCGTGTCGCTTCTCCAAGGCCAAGTGCTAAGGATGGTTGTCGATGCGTTCCCGACGTGGGTCCCCAAGGCATGGGAATCCTGCTTGGGTAAGGGTGATCCTGCATGTTACTGTTTCGTGGCCTCCTGGTAACATGTTCAGGAGAGAGGTTTCATGACAGGAGCCCTTGGGACATTGATAGGGTTATGGGACCCGTGGCATCCTTTAGACTTAGGCCGAGAAACGACACTGTTGCTGTTTCCCTTCCTTTCTGTGCGACGTAGAATAGCTTAGAACCCTACTGAGCTTTGTTGCTCACTCCGACCTGGGCTGCATCGGCGATGCAGGTCGATGCAGTCCCTTCTTTTTCAGGTAGTTGCGGTGTTGGAGGCGGCACTCCCCTTGGTGGTACGTGAGATCGAGGATATCATCAGTTTATTCTATTCAATTGATGTACAACTTTAAATGTATAAATTGTAATCTGAAGGAGAAATGTATTTGTATTCCAATTTGATGTAAATTGATCAGAGATTGCTGTACTTAGAGGATTTGAATCATTATTGTATCTTTTTAAAGTAAATTAAGTATTGTAGTAGTTAATTTGTATTATGATTTGATGATAGGATAGTTTAAATTAATTGTGAAAATTATAATCATGCACCAGGTTTAAAAGTGATGTTTACAGGGGAGGCTCTCGCCGTTTGATTTTAGAGTTTAGGACCCTCACGTCCCGGTCCGGATGGGTTTTCTGGGTCGGGGCGTGACAACTTGGTATCAGAGCAGGCTGTAGGTCCCAGGGATAGGATTAGGCTTGCGGTTAAGGTTTTGAGTGTGGAATGGGATAGTTCTAGGTCTGGAACTTCCCTGCATGGCTGTTTGTGATTGCGTGTGATGTGTTTATTTATCTTAATTGCTGCTGTGTTTTGGTTTTCGACAGTGTCGTGACGCCTCATGGGGAGGTCTGTATGCATGCCGGTATCGTCTGTTCCCTCGCCTGACAGTGTCTCCCCCCGTGCTGGAGATGAGCGGGTAGGGAATAGGACATGTGTCGCCTTTATACTCTTGGAATCACAAGAGGTGAACCTATTGTGGTCATGTTGTGGTCTAGAGGCGAAGTTGGAGATCCTTCAACGGTAGAGGACTGATTGAAGGAGGTGTCCCGGATCCCGGATGTTTTGGACATCCTAGAGTATCGCTTGCTTGGGAAGCCTTTATTTTCTTGCCTTCCCAGAAAGCGATGCGTAGTGTCGCTTGTCGGGGCCACTAGGGACACTGTTGGTTGTGTGTTGAGAATAGTTCACATACTGTTTTTTGGCACCTACCCTTGGAGGGTGCTGTAGTTGGGACTACCTTCCTCTGTTCTTGGTACTCGCACCGCGTGGCAGCACGCGGGTTGGTTGGATCACCTGGCTCGGTATGCTGGAGCGACAACGGGGTACGCCCTGGACTGTACTTCGGATACTGAGACAGATGACTTGAGGGTTGACACCGGACTGTTGGTCGGTGTTCGTGGTGAGTTTTGGGGTTGTCGTTCCTGCTTATGTGGAATGGCAAGGTAGCCGTTGGTAGATGCAGTGGTTTCAGCATCAGCGACAGCCGTGGCAGCAACATGATAAGTGCATGAAAGTGCACTCTGAACAACCTTATAACCATCTCAATTGCTATATCTTCACCCTTAATCAACTTCTTTAGCACTATTTTTATAGTATATATTACTTCACATAGTTGCTTGGAAAATGCAGGAAATTGGAGCTGAAAGAAGTTGAAAAGATTATATGGGTCAACTTCAAAGATTAAACTGTATCTTTCCAAGAAGAACCAGATGATGTTCCATATACCATTGGAAAGCTCTTGAAGTCTACTTTATGGAGAATTTTATGGTTCATGATTCCGAGTTACGTAGAGGAAGTTACAGCATTTTTCGTACTAGTGCGCAGTGCTGAATGAATAGTGACGGTCGACCGTCAGATCTCACGGTCGACCGTCGCGCTCAAAAATCCTCACAGTCGACCGTCAAATCCTCACGGTTGACCGTGGAGCCCGAAAATCCTCACGGCGACCGTCTCTGTCAAGGAAAATACTTCGCAGGGTCGATGCGAAGATCGACCGCAGCTTGTCAAAATAAATTGTGCACCTCACGGTCGACCGTCAGGGTCTCACGGTCGACCGCCAGATCAGCCAGGGGCGTATAACGGGTTTAAACTTAACCCGAGTTTGCTAATCTTTAGACCCTATAAATAGGAAAGTTAGGGTAAGCCAAGGGGGGGTTCTTGGACATTTTTGGAGGCTCTTTTCTGGACGTTTTTCAAAGGAAGAAGATGAAGGAATCTCCATCCATGGCCGAGTAATCCGCGGGCATGGCGGACGGATGATCTAGCGAGGATTAGGGTTTCTTCTCCAACAGTGGTTCATAGTTTTTAATCTTCATTGTTAAACTCTTTTCTATGTATTGGATCTTCAAATATTATTTTCAGATTATAGATTTCTATGTGGATGAATAATATTATGAATCCAGTCATGCTTCTTTCATGATCCTATAAATCCCATAGTCTTCTCTTTTGATTCTCCTACCGAGTGTTGGGAGACCTTTGCTATGCATTGCCCGTAGTGACAACTGGTATTGTGTATTCTTAGGGATCTTGTAAGACAAGGTTGGGGCTCTATCCCGTGAAATCTTTGCTATGCATTGCCGATTGTGAGAGTTGGTATTGTGTATTCTTAGAGATCTGGTTAGATAGAGTTAGGGCTTTGTCCCGATGAACTTTTGCTATATGTTGCCTGTAGTGACAGCCGGTATCATATATTCTTAAGTTTGGATTGGATGAAGTTAGAATTATAATAAGGAAGAATCAATCGTAGGAAGAAACATCTATATATTTTGTTAGGTTTATAATTCCATATCTCCCGGTTAAGGTGATTGGGATGTGAATCCCTTAACTGAGTTTCATATGAACCATTGAGAAGAAAAGAACTTAAATCCGAGTGAAGTGATTCCCGAAGCCTAGCCTTATCAAAATCCTAATATCTCTAGTTAACCTTACATTATCATTAAATCCTTTAGTTAATTCTCAAGTTCTCGTTTGTCTTCAATTCATTGTTATTTGCGTTTTGGATATTTTCTGTCTGTCTCTCTGTGGGTTCGACCTTTCTTATGTTGTACTGCACCGCGACCGTTGTACGTGACACATTTGAGCGACATCACAGCAGCGTCGTGCCAGTCCTTGAGAGGTAGCATGGACTGCCAGATTGAGAGGGAACCCACAGGGTGCTCGACTGCTAGCCACCGGGCACCTTTTCGCCGACGGTGCTGGTTGCGAGGGGCGCTGGGCGCTTACCGCAGAGCAGTCGGGCGTGACGCACGGCATGGAGCAGAGCAGTGGGTTGATACCTCAGTTGGGCAGGTATATGGGGCAGACGCAGGAATTCAGATTCCAGATAGAGTCTTGCTGGAGACAACGTAGCGACCAGTCTTACCAGAGTGTCATGCACTTCTTGGCAGAGAGCACCTTCAGCAGCAACCTGTTTCAGAGCCATTTTCTTCCAGATTTCATCTTGCAGCTTCAGCCTTCAGCTCTCAGAGTGTCTTGCGGCTTGTGGTTTTTTTGTGACGCTGGGTGTTTTCCCCTTGTGACTCGTCCCTGTGCGGCCGTGTTGGCTTGGGACTGGAGTCAGGTGTGGCTTTGGGAGTAGCCACTGATTTGGGACAAGAGCTTGGGTTAGTTGCTCTTGTCGGGGCGTTTGCTAGAGGTTGGAGACCTCTGAGTGTCCGTCGCCCACGTGTGGGACACGTTGGGGTTCGACGGCTTCCTCGGTTTGCGCTAGTTGGTTGCACACCGAGTTGCGTTTGTTGGCTGTGGGAAGGTGTTGTGGGTACACCTGACGGCGTTGTTTTGCTCTCGTTGAAGGTCGCGGGTTGGCGTGCCTTCTGGTTGTCGAGAGCTGGGGTTGTTCACCAGTCTGTGGTGTACTCCTCCCTCTTTTGTTTTGAGGGTGCTCAGGAGATCAAGTTTCCCTCGTGTTGTTGTTTGTGCAGCTGTCTTTTTGAGGAGCTTCCAGGATATTCCGTCTTTGCGGGATTGCCGAGTTTGGACTCGAGGTTCGTTCGGGGTAATTCTGCCAGTGTCTTCAGTGAGCGCGTCGCGGAGACCTCAGGGCCGAGTTGGCCGGGCTGTATTTGGGGTTAGAGACGACCGTCGAGGACGTGTGTTCACTCTTCTAGACCATCAGCAGTTGGACCACGTGCAGCAGTTTCCGCCGTCTCAGCAGTTTCATCAGTCACATCAGCAAATCGTCCCCGAGCCTTTCATTCTCCGACGAGTACGTGCCCGTTGCAGTGCATCGCCGAGATACTCGTCAGCTCAGAGTTTTGTCGACCTTCTCGTAGGTCGGACTTCGTACCAGCTACAATCAGATAATGCTTTGGGATTGCGACATCCCGAGGACAGCTTTCAGTACGAGATACAGATTGTGTCAGCGGTAGACAAATTAGTTGATCCAGCTGAGCTTGAAGCAGATATGTGACGGCAGAGATCGAAAACTGTATTCGAGATTCAGCAAATGCATCTCCAGGACCACTGGACTGTTGACCAGATTTACCAGAAGATCGAAGCTCTCGTCTTAAAGTCACTACGTCAGTGCCTTTAAGGGTGATAGCAACTGGTAGTTGCTAGAAAGGTCTCGACCTTTCAGGTATTTCACCATTCAGCTTAGGCTAATGTCGTAGATGTTACCTCGAGCAGATGGGCCAGACGAATTAGAGCAACATCTACGTCAGTGCCTTTAAGGGTGATAGCAACTGGTAGTTGCTAGAAAGGTCTCGACCTTTCATGTGAGGACCTGCCCCTCTACTCCTGTGGCTCGTTGTAGACCACAAGGGCAATTTGGTAAATTACGCCTTGTTGGTTTGTTTCACACCCGTGTGTGCACACACTGGCCTTGTATGTGTTAGTGTTTGTTTAGAATGGCTAGTTGGACCCGGGATCAGAAGATCCCAGCTCGGGCGCGCAACAGCCCGTCTTTGGGCTGCTGGCGGCCCTCGAGCGATCGGTCGCTCATAGGAGCGATCGATCGGACTCGTGAGCGAGTCGGGGGGTTTTTGACCCTGTGGATCGATCCCAACTAGTGTTGGATCGATCCATCCTTGTCTTGGATCGATCCAGCATGGTGTTGGATCGATCCAGACACTATAGCTAGTCGGTGGTTTCCTTCTCTTTCGCGAGGACGGCCGTTGGCCGTCGCTCTCCTTTGTCAGAGGGGGAGGACTTTCCCTCCCCTCCCCCAGCTTTTCCCCGTTTTCTCCGGCTTTCCCCAGGCTTTTCCTTCCTCTTCTTTCCTTCCCTTCCCTTCTCTTCTTCTTCTTTCTTTCTCTCTTTCCCGCGGTGGTCTGTTTCTTCTCTTCTCCACCGGCGAGCTTCATCTCCTCCGTTCTCCCTCCTCCGACCATCTTTTTCAGCGTTCTAAGGCTCGTTGGATTCGTGACAACAAGAGGAAGATCCTTGAAGTGGTTTGGAAGCTTGTTGGTGATCAGATCGCGGGGAATCAGCCGAGGAAAGCGCAGCTAGGTAGGGTTATACCTACTGATGTTTATTTCGGGTTTTCTTGAGATCTAGCCGTTGGATCTTGTTGATCCTTGATTTGTTGGATTCCGTATACCTGTTAGAATTACTGATATAAGTTTCATGTTAATCAGTTGAGATTTGAGTAGGTTTTATGCATGATTAACCTCGGATTTCTGGTTTTCTGCTGTTCTTAAAGAACAGCCGGCTTGCGGCAAGTTTTTCGGCCGGCGTGTACATGATCTTGGCTTTTCATAAACATTAGAGTTGTAGATCTATTAGTTAGCTTTCTATTCCATCTTATTTCGTATTTTTCGGATTTTTCTATGATTTGTTATGAATTATTTGCTGAAGGGCTGCGTTGCAGCAATTAACTGGTAAGCTGGTATGAAGCTTTCGGATCGATCCAAATTGTTCGGATCGATCGGATCGATCCCAAAGTTAGTTGATGGAGTTTTAATGGTCTTTGTTAGTGGTTTTGATTAATGTTTTCCCGTTAATCCAACCGTTGGATGATTATGGATTTTGGATATGTTGATCCTGGTATATACACCTACTGGTGGCTAAGTTGGATCTTGAATCCGACGTCGTTTGGACATCGGATCGACAAAATCAAATAGCCCCTAAGTAGAGGTTTTGGGTGTTTGAATATAATATTATATTTCGGAATATAATATTATATTGTTTACTGTTCATCAGCGGTTTTCGGGGTTGCTTCCCGTTGCAGGAGTTCGCGGTTGACGGTCGTGGTACCGTCATAATGCCGGGACCCGCTGCGGATCGGCTGGCAGCGGTCAGTAGTACCGCTGCAGCGATCCAGTAGACTTATATGATAATTGTCATACTGTTGCATGCTTTACTTCTTATCTGTGTATGTCATAGCATGCATTGTTGATTTGTGCATTAGTTGCATTGGTTAGGGCGTGGGTGATCTCTGGGTCGCCGTCCCGAGGCTGGAAGCTCGGACTTTGCCCTAGGACCGGGGTTGGGTTGTTTGGACCCGGTTTGAATGGTGGTGTCCAGTCGATTCAATGATAGGCTTAGATGACTGGTACACTTGTGGCTTGATGATTGTAGAGGTCGTGTCGGCCTTGAGTCGGATGCTGAGGTGTAGCTGATAAGTCACTAATTATTCCTAATTAAACCCCTTAAATTACCTTTGTTAGGCCTAGAGTAGGTGTATTTGATATCATTGTAGACACCAATTTTGACTAAGGTCAAATTTGAGGGTATTTATGAAATTACTCCTACTTGCGTCGGACATGCTTCAAACACAAATACAAGTTCAAACATACAAAGAGCACACATACACTGCTCTATATGTGATCCTTCATAGTTTTGAAAGTATCTTACACAAACTAGAAGCCATGAAGGGCGTTTCGGTAATTTTACCCGGCCAAGGGTATTTTAGAAATTCAGGACAAAATACATGCATGAACTCTATAAATATCATATCACAACCCTATCTAGCTTTTACGGCATCCTACAAAAGCTAAGCCGATATAGGGATATTTTGGTAATTTTACCACATCAAGGGTACTTTGGGGATTTAAGCAAAATATATGCTTGGACTCTCTCTTATAACCCATCATGCCTTTTACATGATCCGGATAACATTCTACTTAAGTTAGAAGGACTTTGGGGCATTTTGGTAATTTTGGTCGCTGTGGGGTATTTTGGGAATTTTAGTCAAAATACATGTTCAGGATTCCTACAATATCTGAGAGATATCCTTGTATGGTTTTTATAACATTTTACACAAACCGGAAGCATAAAGGGTATTTCGGTAAAATTTGCCTGCTAGGGGTATTTTGGTCATTATAGCCAAATATAGGCTTGACCCACCTAGAACATTCTAAATTAGTCCTTAATGGTTTTGAAGGCATCCTACATAAACCAGGGACATATAAAAAAGGGCATTTTTGGTCATTTTAAACCTCTAGGGGTATGATGGTCCAAAAAATATGTAAAGGCACCTCTACCTACTTTGGGGGTATTTCGGTCCAAAAACATATATGACCGATAAAAAGGACATTAGGGTAAATTATCTACGACATATTCAAATATTTGAACATTCACGAAAATATTTAAAATTCGAACATTCAAGAAAATATTCAAAATTCGAACAAGTATTCAAATTCATGGTTCGAATTCAAATTCAAATAGATTTGATATGGCCAACCCTAAATCTAAACTACCTAAATCCTACACTTTTAACCACTCAAATCTCAACTCCCCAATCAAAATTCAAATCTAAAATCAGCCAACCTAAATAAAAGTGTGCATACCTACGTCTAAGCCTTCCATCAGCATTATAAGATGTGACATGGCATCAGATAATTGCAGACTTGGAGTAGGGTTTAGCTTAAGAAAAAGTTCCAAGGGAGCAACATAAAGTAGGGTGTAGGTTAACAAAAAATTCCGAGGGGGCAACATCCATACATTCCAACAAATTGGATCTCCCCTCAGCCCTCCTACGCACACGTGTTTTGCAAAGTATTAAAAAATTAATAAATGAGGAGATTTGCTTTCATTTCAAACCGCGACTCTCTCAGCCGTGAGAATCAAGCCAACAACTTTTCAAATTTCGGAAATCCCGCCTAACCTCTTCTAACACCTATAAATAGAGGGAGAGAGGGGGTGAACGGAGGAAAATAAAAAAAAGGTTGAAAAAAAAGTTAAAGAAAGGTTGAAGAAGGCTTGAAAAGGCTTGAAAGAGGCTTGGAGAAGAAGGAAATTTATTTTCTTGAAGACGCCGAGAGATAGAAGAAGGAAATTTATTTCTTTTAAGATCGTGCCATCAAACCAAAAGTCCAAAGCAAGAGATTCAAGGGTTCTTCATCGGCAACGAAGGTGCGGGTTGAAGGCTTAAGCCTTCACCCAAGATCCTTCTATTTCCTTTCTTCTTCCCCTTTTTTATTTTTCATTTTGGATGTAGTGGATTTTAAAGTCCGAATCCTTAATCAGGGGTTTTCCCTTTTGGGTTGTAATGGATGGGTTGCCAATCTCATCATCGGTATGCAGTTCCCAAAGAAAAGAGGATTTGCAGCTTGTGATGATATTGGGAACTCAGGAGTGTTGTTCCCGCAAATCCCACCATGTAATTCAAACTTTTGATCATAATAAAATTAATAAATCTCGTTCCCCCGAGATCTCGATTTTATTGTCGAACAATCATGTTGCTTGATTTCAGGTTTAATCATGGTTTGAGAAGAGATACAAGAAATTCGGCTAAAATGAAGAAAAATACAGCTTCGTCGACCATTGGGAAAATATTCGGCAGATATTCTCTGAAACTCTAAATATTCTGAAATTTTGGAACATTGTAGATGACTCAGAGATCTACAATGTTGCTGTCGGAGACATTGCGAGATTCCTGATGGTATGATGACAGTTTGAAGAATAGATGAAGATTTATAAGCTGGAAAGCTGCTCCGTCGATGTTGAAGAAAATATTCGCCAAATATTCTACATTAATCATAATATTATGAAATAAAGTGGAGATGACAGAAGACTTCTAGATCTAACACTTTTCTGTTGAAGACTTTCCCAGATTCCGTACAGATTGGCTTCAGAGTTGATTACAAATCGGGATTCCAAGTAGAAGTTGAAGAATAAGGGAGTTGATGACGTGGCAGTTATTAACCCAGTCAAACTGGGAAGTCCGATCGATCGGTTTTAGTCCGATCGATCGCTCCGATGACGTCAGCGATCCGGAAATTAGGGAAATTAGAGTTTAACCTTTGTTAGGACTCCTAATTCGGAGGTAGAGGGTTTCTAATATATAAAAGGGTCTTCCAGCCGAAAAATAGGATCTTTTGGAGCACTTTTGGAGGAGAAGGTTAGGATTTTGAAAACGGTGATCTTTCCGCGGGGATCGACGGCTTCATCTTCTACACCTATGGCTGATTTCCAAGAGATGAGTGGCTAGTTTTCTTGTTCTT
Source organism: Narthecium ossifragum (assembly GCA_963920575.1). Lineage (NCBI taxonomy): Eukaryota > Viridiplantae > Streptophyta > Magnoliopsida > Dioscoreales > Nartheciaceae > Narthecium > Narthecium ossifragum. The sequence continues at coordinate 18,889,462 of OY986969.1, forward strand.
AGGAATACCATGAAACCCTAGTGTAACTTTTGATCTTTCTTAGTTGGATTTTTGTGAACTTCTCTAAGTATAATCTCATGAATATGGTTTTAATGATTATAGAGTTGAAGGAATAGAGTTCCGTTGACGTATTATTAGTCCTACATGATGGTTGTACTTGAGTGCAGAGATTCATGAGATAGTTTGCATGTGGTTTGTGATTTACCTTTGAGATAATCTATGCTACGTGAAGATAAGTCATGCTAAGGTCATTAGGAGTAGAATAACTTAAGATAATTGTAGGACCAAAGATGATTTATGCCAAACAAAGATAGGTTATGCCGTAGGGAACATAAAACCTTCTTTTAGAGATTCGTGTGAGCTTGTAGCCATACGATCCATAATACTTAGAGAAGTGATCAAGATGATAATTATGGAAGATTAAGGGTGAAACTAGGGTGGATTGTGTGTTTCCTAAGACATCGTTTCCCATTTGATTAAAACCTTAATATTTTCTTTTGCTTTCTTAGATAATTTCAGTTAGATCAATCTATCATTGAAGTGTTTGGTTTAGATCAAGAGTTTTGAGAATCGATTTTAGTTTTCCTAGTAATTTCCTGTGGTTCGACTCCGGATTTCACCACTAGTCTATGTAGTAGCATTAGTGATTGAATAAGTATATAAATTTAAGATTTGATTGAGGTTAGCAACGTTTTAACGACGACGTTTGTGAGCGATCAGTAGCCGGTGTCCCACTGTGCTGACCCGGGGAGTAGTGAAGTTGCCTACTCTGCTTGTGTGTCGCCAGTGTTGTTCCTGTTTTTGAGTGCTGCTCCTAGGCCTCAGGGACACGCGGTGGGGTTATGGGACCCCTGTATACACCCAGGTCCTACTTAAGGGCGACACTGTTGCGTTTCCCTCTTCCTTCTGTGTGTCGTAGTGTAGATCCCTACTGAGCTTAGTGCTCACACCTACCCGGGCTGCGTTTTGCAGGTGCAGGCGTCAGTTCTTCCTCTGTGGCCCCTACCGGGCAGTTGATCGGCGGTGCGGCGGCGCTTGGTGGACTTTGAGAGGTGGCGATATTTACTGCTTTTACCCTTTGGCTAGTTAGTCTCCTACGGGAGTGATGTTGTATTTTGGATCTTCCCCTCTCCGAGGTTTTGTATATTAAACACTTTAAGTTTTAAATCTGTGGTTCGAGGTTTTGCTAATTATTATGTCTTTTAATTGAGGGTGCTTTGGTGAATTGCTAGGGAGACCCATAGGTTAGAGGGAACCCTCGCCGTTCTTTTTTCGCGTTTTGTTAGGTTCCGGTTCGCGACGCCCGGCCCGGTTAGGCTTTCGCGGGTTGGGGCGTGACATTTCAGGTATTTCACCATTCAGCTTAGGCTAATGTCGTAGATGTTACCTCGAGCAGATGGGCCAGACGAATTAGAGCAACATTAGCGGCAGTGACAACCCGTCAGTGACGGAGATGGAGGCAGTTATCCAGTTCAGACAGCACTCATTACCACTCAGAAGATGTCAGTATGTTAGTCCAGAGTGATGGTGATGTGAAGCGACGACACGAATCTTACGGAGATCCGTACCCAAATTGATGCCCAGTATGTCAGAAATCAAATAGTTAACCGTCGAAATCCCCGGCAACGGCGCTAAAAAATGATCGCTTACAAACGTGTCGTTAAAACGTTACAAACTCAATCAAATATTAAATTTATAATCCTTATCCAATCACTACACTACTAGGTAGAATAGCGGTGAAGTCGGGAGTCGATTCACAGGGAAAATGTTGGAAATCAAAATCAATTCTCGAAACCCTAAAACTAAGGAAAAAAATCAAAGATAGAATAGAGTTATCTAAACTAATAAAGAAAAGAAATAAAAAATTGATCAATTTGAATCAATGGAGTAGTTACTTAGGAATTACTCAATCCACCCTAGTTTCATTATTAGTCTTCTCTAGTTATCATCTTGTTCCCTTCTCTCAACATTATGGATCATATGACTACAAGCTCACATGAATCCCTAAAATAAAGTTAATGTTCCCAACGGCATAACCTATCTTTGCTTGGCGTAGATTGTCTTTGGTCCTACGATTACTACTCCTAACGACCGTGGCACAACCTATCTTCGCGTAGCATAGCTTATCTTAAAGGCAAACCAATAACTTCATGAAAACCATCTCATAAATCTCTACAATCAATCACAGAAATCATGTAGGACTGAAAATACGTCAAGGAACTCTGTTCCCTCAACTCTATTAACAATAAAACCATATTCATGAGATCATGCATCGAGAAGTTCACAAGAATCCAACTAAAGAAAAACCAAAACTACACTAGGGTTTCATGAATAATCCTAAGTACAAGAATTAGCAACTCATCTTTTGAATGAAAGCTATCGGGCTGGAATAGGAAGCTGTCACCGTCCACATCCTCTCCGTCTTCTTCTTCCTCCTCCAAAGATTGTCAAAAAGATGCTTATTTTCAGCCAGCCAACACCTTCTTATAGGTGTATTCCCGGAATTAGGGTTTTGGGTTGAGTTGGACCACTAGTGCAACTCGAATTTCCTAGTTTAATTCTGACAGCCTCTTCCGATCACGATTAGGTTCAACTCGTCCTGGATTAGGAAATGTGGTCAACATAAAAGATGTAGATTAGGAAGCCTTCTCTCTTCTACAGAAGATTTGACATTATTTTGAATTATCTGGAATATTTGGCGAATATTCTCCTGAGCATCGATGGACCAATTCCCCAGTATCTATTTATCTTCATATTCTCGAAAACGGCTATTAATTTGTCCAGAATCTCGCAAAGTGTCCAACATGAACGTTGTAGGTCTTGAAGTCTTCTACCACTTATTAAAGTTTCAAAATATTCTGACTTATACAGAATATATAGAGAATATTCTCCTGACAGGCGATGAAGCAGTCTTTATCACATAAATTCATCCTTTTAGTCGAAATTCTTATATTTCTTCTCAAATCGTGATTAACCCTGAAATCAACTAACAAACTATTAAATACAACAACTTTAGGCCTAACAAAGGTAATTTAAGGGGTTTAATTATGAATAATTAGTGACTTATCAATGAGGTTGGGGAGGCTGGAGCAAACAAAATTGAGAGGGTGATGTCAGGCGGAGAGCGCTAGAATTGGAGGGCTTAGAGCGGAGGAGAGAGAGGTGGGCCTAGTGCAAACGATATTTTTTTAAAAAAGAACCATACCGGGCCGAGCCCAGCCCGCCCCGGTCCAACCCTGTTTCCAAGCCAGGCAGGTTCTTTCTAGGTCGGACGGGTGGAAGGCCTATTGGGCCTGGCACTGGTCTGGCCCGGTCTGGATGCTTGCAAGGGCCGAACTAGGTATTGCCTCTGACCAAGCCTGGTCCGACCCGGCCCGGTTGGACACCCTTGATTCCAACAATACTCGAACTGAAAATTACTTTTTTGAATACTGAGGTACATCTTTTTAGCCTCTTTAATCTAATAAAATCAACAAATATAGGATATACAAGACTATATCAAAATTAGAAATCTTATATTGAATTAAATGAATGTTAGTTACCTTATCTTGTTTATTACAACTAGATAACCGCGCCTCCTCAATTTGAGCCAAAAAAACCCGTGAACTTGTTCACAACAAGTTGAATGCTTGATCAACGATTGCTCAGAGACTTTTCTGAGCAATCAGGGTGTTTCTATGTTTTGTACTAATCATAATAACTCTTAACTCTTTTCCAATACGTCGTTGCCTTTTGATCAGTCTATGAATAGCATCCAAGCTCGTATTCAACCATGCCTATACAAGTACATTATCTTCTTCTATGGAGAAGTTCTCATTCCGCGTGATTTTCTTACCTTTGCTTGTCCCATCCACTTGGATTGGAGAGTTCAAGTCAAATTGTGAATCTTGTTAGTTGGACTGAACTCCATCTTTATATAGAGCATTGTAGAATCTTCACTTCTTTGTGAGTTCATAAATGATGAACAGTAATTTAGCTATTTTAGGTATAATAGTTTAACTAGTTTAGGTATCAAATAAAAACAGAACTTAACACATGCTATTGCAAAGTTCAGAATCTATCTTAAGGTACATGGTAAGTTGCAAGAGGAGCTGTTAGCCACCTCTCTTGAAACTGTGATTTCCACACCTTCAATTGATATGAAACCAACTATGCATCAAATAAATACTAAAAGCGATAAGTGATCATAAGCTATGCACATTCCGATAACAACTATGTAGCAAACAACTATGCACATTCTGATAATACATGAACACTGGATCTTTGAGACGAAGAAAACATAAACTTTGCAAGAGATGAACACACCACAGAGATCTATAAAGGGCTCTAGAAACACCTGTCACCATGTACAAAATGGAGTACATGAGGAAGATGCCCACCTTAATTACTCAACAATGGAAGAACAAGCATGGTGCTATTAATATGATACATTGAATTAGATCAACGAAAAAAAAATCCACATTGGGCCTAGTCTTTCAGTAGCTTCAACAAACAGAATAACCCCACATAAGCATAGACTGCATCTCATCCACAGCACAGGCCTTGTCTTACCTGAAACATAAAAAAATTAACCAATCATACCAACCAGCAAAGTCTATATAAATTGAATAGACGAAGCCACCTTAAACTCTAAATTTGGAAACCATCCAAACTCCCACTAGTATACAAATGATCGATCTAAAAGAATCTGATTACATCAACCAGAGTACCACACCTATAGACCAACTCCAAAACCCTTAACATAACAACACACAACCGAAACAAACAATAATTTAACGGTTCGTTTGGTTAGCATGAATGATTCATGATCCTGTATTTGGTTCACCATGCGTCAATTAATGCATGCATCTAGGGGTGAGCAGAACCGAACCGAAACAGAAAAACCGAACTGAACCGTAAATCGGTTCGGTTTTTCGGTTCAAACGGTTCGATTCGGTTTATAAATATCAAAATAGTTCAGTGTTCGGTTCGGTTCTGAATTTAAAATTTCAGGTAAAACCAAAAAACTGAAATTAATTTAGCTTAGTGGTTGGTCTAACCCAAATACCCAATATAGCATATTAGCATGGTTTGTTTTGGTATAAGTGTCTAACCCATTACCCATATCCTCATTCATGATGTCCATATACCCAATATAGCATCGGGGTCCACTCTCCCCCTTTCTCAATTCTCATTTCTCACCCACACCTCCGCCGCCTCTCGCGTACGCCGCGAGGAGCCCGTGGCCCTTTGCTCCTTCGCTCGAACTTCACCATCTCCACCGGCTTCCCCAACCCCATCACGCCCCGATCTATCAGCGGATCCTTCCCCTCCCACCACCATCGACATCGCCTCCGCCTCCAACCTCTCCAGGTCGAGGATCTCCAGTCCTAGCAGCGGGTTCGATGCCGGGTAGGCCCTCGTCGCGTAGCAGAACATCGTCATTCCCTCCGATACTCCGCACAATCTCCTTCTTCCCCCCCTTTGTTCCTCCTCTATTCCCACCCATCCTTTCCCTCTTTCTCTCACTCGATCGATCCCAACCCAGAGTTCTACGAGCTCAGGGGTGGATGTCCAGAATATCACCATCACCAACGTCGAAGGGCTCATTTAGGTGTCTAAGACTTGATTTCTCTAGTTGCTCTCCATCCTTGAGGTAGCTTTTTATGCGTGTTGGATTTCTGGTCCCCTTTCTTTTTTTATGCAATTGTTGTGGTAGTTTAAGAACTTAGTTGATATTTTATATCAGGTACCCATATCCGTATGTGCCCTATCATATGATTCATACAACTGTACGAGGGAATCAATTTTGAACATTGCAGCTTGTGATTATTTTGATTCAAGTGGAGGACCCCCTTGTTTTTGTCAGGATCTATAATAAAAGCCTACTAATTTATTCTCACATAGTTTATTCGATTTCACAATTTCATCACATGGATGTACATGGACACGTGGGTTTCTCTTTCTTGTAATTTGAATAATTATCAGATTATGCATGATAGAGTACATGTGAAGGCCTTAAGTTAAGAGTAGTAGGCTGCCATCTCTTGCTGGTGAAGTTTGGCAAGGTCTCTATTTTAAATTGTTCCTGGCCTCAAATAGGAAGAGCTCCTATGTATTTGTTGCAAGAAAACCCATTAGTTGGTGGCATGTTGCTCCATCAAACAATAAATTATTCATAATGTTGTATTCTACAACAATCGAAAAGAAAAGAATTCAATACTTTCCTTCTGGGCGTTTGGTTGCTTGAATTGTGGGATGCATGCATCGTGGGATGCATGTATCGTGGGACGCATGTATCGTGGGATGCATGCATCGTGGGATGCATGCATCGGCCATCTAATGCTGGTGTTTGGTTTGCCTTTTGGATCATATGATGCAACATTATTTATATAATATTTATATTAAAATAATATATATATATTATTCGTATAATTTTCATATAATGATGCAATAAAGTTAAATTTTAATATATATTCAAATTTTAATATACATTATATGATATTTTAATATTATATATATATTAAAATTTAACTTCATTGCATCATTATGTGAACTTTAGATGAATAATATATATATTATTGATATATATATAATATATATATTATTCATATAATGTTCAGATAATGATGCAATGAAGTTAAATTTTAATATATATTATATGATATTTTAATATTATATATATTAAAATTTAACTTCATTGCATCATTAGGTGAACATCATATGAATAATATATATTATTATATATATCTCAATAATATATATATATATTATTCATATAAAGTTCACATAATGATGCAATAAAGTTAAAATTATATTATATTATGTTTGGTTTGCCTTTAGGTCAGTGCCGGGTTTGCCGGTGAAGAGCTCGCGCGAGGGCGCATCGTATGAAACGCCCATTTTGACCGTTTCATACGATGCACGAAATCAGCTGAAAATGCATCGTGTGATGCATGCGTCGCGCGATCCACCCTGCGAACCAAACAGAGGATTGGTGCTTCAGGGTGCATCGCGTGATGCAGGGTGCAAACCAAACAGGGGATTGGTGCATTAGGGTGCATCGCACGATGCGATGCACCCTGATGCACCCAAACCAAACAGACAATCGAAAATTTGGCTATGCTATGGTTGATTTGGTGCTATATGTGTGTTGGTGAGCAGGGTAGAGGCTGAGATCATTTCTTTCCCATGTACATGCTGTTCATTTAAGTTTACCTACAAGCTGCCATTTACTATTTCTTTTGAATTGATTGTTCATTGAATAGCTACTTATATGTTTATTATGTTTCTGAAATCGGTGCAGTACAAGAACGTGAAGCCAGACTAGCTGAAGAACATCTGGAAGGTCATTAACTTGAAGTATCCTAGTGAAGTCTATGAGAAACAGATTGCCTGATGTGTGTTCTTTCTGGTCCAGTTTTGTGTACTTTCTTGTTTCTTCTATGCTTGCCAATTTCCATGAGCAGCGGTATCCTCTTGTATCCAATAATAAAGCGACCCTCAACAAGTAATTGATGCTTATGTTGTATGCTTGTATATCAGTGACTTTTTTTAATCTGAAGGCCTCTTGTGTAGAGGTACTCAATGATCTAGAAATGCTCTAAATTCCAATGTAATGTATATTGTCTCTGTGTCCTCCAGTGTCGTTCTAGTCTTTGCAATAAAAATATCATATTTTCATAAATTTTCATTCATTTATGGTAACAAACTCTCTCAGCTAAAAATCTTTTTTAATTTTCATTTTTGTATGTAGTATGGTTTAATTTTTCTATAAAAAGTTCGGTTTTTAGGGATTTGGACCGAAAAACTTCGGTTCGGTTCGGTTTTCTTAACTGTGGACCGAAAAAATTCGGTTCGGTTTGGTTTGTCTTATTCTGGACAGAATAAATTTCGATTTCTCGGTTCTGGACCGAAAACCGAATGCTCACCCCTACATGCATCGTGTGATGCATTTTTTAGGCCAAATCTTGCATCGTATGAAACGCGATACACCCATATGCGATGCATCTCATCTAGACTCCGTGAAATTATTAAAATATATTCAATAAAGTTATGTAAACATTATTTTAATCTCAATAAAGTCGTTATATTATTTTAATCTCAACGATGCATTTTTGATGCCGAGGTGGAGCGTGTGACGGCGAAGAGGTCGGCGACGGCGTGGGGCGATGGCAACTCCTCTCCATTCTCTCTCTCCCTCGTGATGGCGAAGAGACGTGATGAGGAAGAGCTGAGAGGCGTCATCTAACCCTCTCCCCCGCCCCAGCCACTCTGTGTTCTCTCTCTCTCTCTCTCTCTCTCTCTCTCTCAAAACCGAGTTCTGATGAATTTTTGGGCGGGAATTTTTGGTGGGAAGAAAGTTTGAGTGGGAATCTTGATGTTTTAAATGGAATCTGTACCGTTAGATGTGTTTGGAGATAAATCTGGACCGCTCTTTATGTTTATAGTTCAAGACATTTCAAAAACCGCTCTTCCTAATATAAAAGATTTATTATTGAGAATAAAATAATATAATAACTTTATTGAGATTAAAATAATGTTCACATAATTTTAATGTTTACATAACTTTATTGAATATATTTTAATCTGTGTGTGTATGTGTGTATATATATATATATATATATATATATATATATATATATATATATATATATATATATATATATATCAACCTTATAAGGAGCAATAACGGTTACAACCGTTTACCTCCTATTAGTTTATTTACATGTATATTTTCCTAAGTTAACTTTGTATATTTTTATCATATTCCCTAAGTTAGTTTTAAATATACATCCTTATAATCATAAGCCAGGAGGTTAGTTTTAAATATACATACTTATCTATCTTATAAGATCCAAGGGTAGTTACTTTTATGACTCATCATCTGAGTCATAAATTTATACACACATGGCATACACGTGGTATAAAATTATAATTAAATAAACAAAAAAAAGGATAGTGGCTGATGTGGCGTAAGTTATAATAGAGATAGTGGGAGCGGGCAGTTAGCCGTGCCAGGTGGCACGGGCCCACCACCTAGTATGTATATATATATATATATATATATATATATATATATATATATATATATATATATATATATATATAGGATCAGAGTGTATCGACTGATCCAAAAGACAACCAAACAAGTGCATCTACTGCCGATGCATGTACCACATGATGCATACATCTTACGATCCCATGCATCATGCGATTCTACCAACCAAACGCCCCCTAAACGAATAAGAAGTTCCAACCTATTCATGCGATACCACATGATGCATACATCTTACGATCCCATGCATAATTATGATAACACCAGATTGGTCACTATATGAGATTGATAATAGAGATTGGAATTAAAGACGTGATCTTTGGAGGAGCTTACTGATGGTGGAAGCTGGCTGGAGCTCTCATTCAGAGTAGAGATAGGTGGAGAGAGAGAGATGTTAATGGTTTTGTTTTCAAAGGAAAGACCTCACCAACAAATTTTTATTATAAAATTTGAGATAGGGAGGTGAACAGTGCCCCTCTAGGGTAGCTCTCCTTTGAAATAGGGAAGGGACAGGGAGGAAGATGTGGCTTGTTTTTGGCATTTTGCCTAAATCTGGTTTCTTATAATAGGGAAGGGATGATTTTGATGAATCTGATGCGGGTGCCTGGGCATCTGGAATCAAATACCTAACTAGCCAACCCTGTCAAATAGCTAGCTCACTCAAAGCCCAGACTATGAACAACAATTCCACCATTTATTTCTAAATCCTCTCTCTATCTATCGGGCCCATAAATATGGGCTCATCGAGAAGCCAAGCCAGCTCCAATTAAAATCAAATTGGTTCAGTTAATATCAGCTAACGAATACTTGCTATGCTTTGAATTTGATGTGGGAGGTGGGCTTTCTTACTTTATAAGTCATTTATTTTCTCTCCACAATGGATGCGGGACTAAACAACAACAACACAAAAAGACTATATCATAGTGATCCTCCCATGTTTATATGAGAGAGATACTTTTTCTTTATAAGATAAAGAGGGAGAGAATGGGTGGGCCGTGGGCCAGCTATGTCAGGCTAACCATTGCTTGATATGTATTAAATTTGATATGGGAGGTGGGCTTTCGTACTTTATACATCAGTTCTTTTTTCACCACAATGGATGTGGGACTAAACACACAACACAAAGACTATTATGTCTATATCACATAGATCCCATGTTTATACGATAGAGAGGGAGAGAATGAGTGAGCCAGCTATGTTTTGCTTTTGAATTTTGATAGAGAGGAGCCCAACCAATGATTTTTAACTTTTTAGAGAAGAGAGAGAAAGAGAGTTAGCCCTTGATCTTTGGAATCAACGGCTGACATAATTTCAAGCCAATAAATCTTTAAAATCAATAAATATATTCTATAAAAACATATAAAAATAGCAAAAAAAATTATTTGTTATATTCCAAGAATATTTTCTTTTGAGTTTGATTGAGTCAATATAAGAGGATTATATAGATTACATAATACCTTAATACGTCAATAGAGTTTATCATTAATGGCTTAAGCTTAGCCGAATAAAACTTTCAACGATGAGGTATTAGGATTTAGCTGGACAAAATTTTTTAGGGGGAATCAGCCAACCCCCCATAAGTAAGACTTATGGGGGCAATAAAACATAGCAGACTGTTTTTGGGGTGAAAACCCCAGAAAGCTTTCAAAATCTTTTTCTTAACCTACTCATGCGGTATTTGAGAATAGGAACCGCGTGTCATAGGATGGACACGTGCATAGATATGGGCCCCGCCTGCACGTGGCAACACAAAATCCAGGAGTTGAAGCTATTACTCTTATTTTAGTTTGTAGTACGATGGGACGGGACCCATTAGTATCACTATCTCACCATTAATTGGTCAGAAGCTTTACACGTGCCCATGGCATCAATGTAATGGGACAAAAAACTTTACATCGCACTGGGGCATTTCTACTTCCAAGCAGGCTAGTAGCTAACTTCTGACACAAAAGACACGAAGAAATTCGCTAATTTTGCTATCAAACTATAACTGCTGAATAATTGTGAACTGATGTGGTGTGACATCTGGCATGGGTCCATATATAGGATGATATATATTTCTGAGTTTCAAGGACCTAATCGGTATGATCACCCTAGTAGATTTCAGTTCCGAGTAAATTTCCAAACCTTTCCAACTTGCTCACCCTTTATAATTTGTTTAATTCATCTCCATCTGGTCTCCAAACCAGTCGAATTGTGAGTCCATCCTTAACTTTTCTGGGTTTTCACTTTTCTGAGTTTTCCCTCTTTCGAGTTTTCTCTTTTTCAATCTTTGAAATTTAGAACAATATCAAAAGAATTTTTTGTTTTCTAAGTTTTCTATTTTTCCGAGTTTCTCTCTTCTGAGTTTTCTCTTTTTCAATCTTTGAAATTTGGAACAATATCAAAGTTAAAGTGGTGAGAGAAAACTCACACAAAAGAGAGAAAGCTTAAATGAAAAAGAGAAAACACAAACCAAAGAGAGAAAACTTAAATGAAAAAGAGAAAACTTAAACGAAAGAGATAAAACTTAAATGAAAGAGAAAAAATTCAAACAAAAAAGAGAAAACTTAAATGGAAGAGAAAAGACAAACCAAAGAGAGAAAACTCAAAACAAAGAGAGAAAACACAAAGTAAAGAGAGAACTTAAATGAAAGAGAAAAATTTTAACTGAAAGAGGGAAAACTTAAATAGAAAAGAGAAAATTTAAACCAAAGAGAGAAAACTCAAACCAAAGAGAGAAAACTTAAATAGATGAGAGAAAACTCAAACAAAAGAGAGAAAACTTAAATGAAAGAGAGAAAACTCAAACCAAAGACAGAAAATACAAACCAAAGAGAAAAAATTTAAATGAAAGGAAGAAAACTTAAATCAAAGAGAGAAAGCTTAAATAAAAGAGAGAAAACTTAAACCAAAGAGAGAAAAGTTAAATGAAAGAGAGAAAATTTAACTCAAAGAGAGAAAACTTAAATAGAAAAGAGAAAATTCAAACCAAAGAGAGTTTTCTCTTCTCTTTTATGAGTTTTCTCTCTTAGGACTTTTCTCTCTTTTATGAGGTTTCTCTCTTTTACGAGTTTTCTCTCTTTGATTTGAGTTTTTTTATCTTTGCCTTGTGTTTTCTCTCTTCTGTTTGAGTTTTCTCTCTTTGGCTTGAGTTTTCTCTCTTTAGCTTGAGTTTTCTCTCTTTTATGAGTTTTGTCTCTTTTAAGAGTTTTCTCTCTTTGGTTTGAGTTTTCTCTTTTCTATTTAAGTTTTCTCTCTTCCATTTAAGTTTCCTCTCTTCCGAGTTTTTTCTTTTCTAAGTTTTCTCTCTTTTACGAGTTTTCTCTTTTCTCTTTTATGATTTTTCTCTCTTATGAGTTCTCTCTCTTATGAGTTTTCTCTCTCTTACGAGTTTTCTCTCTTCTCTTTTACGAGTTTTCTCTCCTCTTTTGTGAGTTTTCTCTCTCTTATGAGTTTTCTCTCTCTTAGGAGTTTTCTCCTCTTTACGAGTTTTCTCTCCTCTTTTACGAGTTTTCTCTCTTCTTTTTTGAGTTTTCTCTCTTTTACGAGTTTTCTCTCTTTGGTTTGAGTTTCTATCTTTGGCTTGTGTTTTCTCTCTTTAGTTCGAGTTTTCTCTCTTTGGTTTGAATTTTCTCTCTTTAGTTTGAGTTTTCACTGTTTGGCTTGAGTTTTCTCTCTTTTACGAGTTTTCTCTCTTTAACTTGAGTTTTCTCTCTTTGGATTGAGTTCTCTCTCTTTGGCTTGAGTTCTCTCTGTTTGGTTTGAGTTTTAAATGACAAATAGGATATTAACCTAGAAGGACTGATGAAATTAAAATAGTAAAAATAGTAAAAATAGAAGACAGCTCTCTCTGCACGTCGCCTTCGCCTCGAAAAAAAGGAGGTTTAGCCAATTATTCGAATTTTTTGAACAGTAAAGTTTGGTTACTACGGAGGTTTAGCCAATTATCCGAATTTTTTACTAGGTCGTTAGCCGAGGCCGGCTTCAAATCTTGGATCCAGCCGCTCACCCAAGTTACTGGTTTTCGAAAAGCTTGCTATAAGAAATATCTTACACTATTGGCTGCACAAACTGCTTACAAATGGAACACAACATAGATCCTTTCCACCGGTGAGGGCGCCGGATATCATGAGGAAAAAGGACGTGATGAACAAGGACGGGAGCCCACCACCGGCGCGGGCGCCGGATATTGACACAGGTCAGCCTGGAGTGGGAGGAGTCCCCGGGCGCCCTTTCGATGGAGGGAGTAAGGGTTGGGGGGGCAGAGCAACTTTTGCAGCTGCGGGCGGGCTGAAGCCTAGATCCTCTAGAGTGACGGAGGAGGAGATGGCCACGCTGGGTCCTTTGTATGCTGAGGAGATTGTGTTGGAGGATGAACTCCTCAACAGATGTTGTCAGAAAATGGAGGTTTGCGTTGTTTGGGAGGTTCCTTGGTAGGAGGTTACCCCTTGCCATTTTGAAGCAGAAGCTGGCGATGCTATGGAATACCATAGATGATTTCAGGGTGATAGACATGGCAAGGGGGGTGGTGGTCTTCCGGTTCTCCAATGAGATGGACCTCCATCACGTTCTCACCATGGGACCTTGGTCTGTTCATGGGAAGATGCTCTCGCTTCTGCGCTGGAGGGAGGACTTTTGCCCGATGCCTGAGATATTCACCATGACGCCGGTTTGGGTCAGGCTATCGGAGCTGCAGATGGAGCTCTTCAACAGAGAGGCGGTGATGAGGATCATCTCATCGATTGGGCTACCATTACAGGTTGATCTCTTTACAGAGGATGCGGAGAGGGGCAAGTATGCCCGCGTCTGTGTGGAAATGGACATTAGTAGGATTGTGAAGTTTGGGGTGGCGGTCACAACGAGGTGTGGGACAAGGCTTGTGGAGTTCATTTACGAGCATGTGAAGATCTGTGAGTTCTGCGCCAGAATAGGCCATGGAGCGGGGTCGTGCAAGGCCCTAAAGGAGATGAAGGAGAGGGAGAAGATTGAATCGGAGAAAAGGAGTCGTGATCCTAAGGAGATGAAGGAGAGGGAGAAGATTGAATCGGAGAAAAGGAGTCGTGATGGAGGAGGAGCCACCGGGTTTCGAAAGGATGGGTACTCACAGTGACTTGCCGTTTCTGACTCCGGTGATAGCTGCGGCGGCTGGGGAGTGGCATGTCGTCCGTCGGGACCGCCGGAGCCTGCGAGGGAGACAGAGACAGCTGGAGGAGACCCGAGAGAGGCTGGATGACTCAGCAGAGTAGAGGAGCGACGCTTGTCAGAAGTTGTCGGCTGATAAAGGAAGGCCACGTGGCGTTTGGCAGCCGAAGAAGCCGTTGGATGATGGGCGGATAGGACAACAGACGGAGAAAGGACCGCCAGGCCAGGACGAGGACGAGGATGGAATGCTCGATGACGGCGGCACGAGGGCGAGGGAGGTGATGCGAGGAAAGGGGATGAGGGTGACGGCGGAACCCTCTCGCGAAAATGCCCTAGTCCCTAGGGTTTCACCCCCTTTTAAGCTGACCCGTTCTTTTGGCCCAGGTGGGCTGGATACTAGGAGCCCAAATGCCAAGTCGCTAAGGGGGGCGGGCCCAAATCAGTTTAGTGGGTTAGCTGAGGATGGGCTGGATCGGATTTGTGAGGGACGAGGGGAATCTGCAAAGGGGCCTGGTATGCTTCACAACCTCGATGAGGTCCATGAGGAGAGCTTTAAAAAGCTCGTTGCCGCCATGGGGTCCGAGACCCCTATTCATGAGTCTGCAATGGAGGAGGAGCACAGTCCACCGGAGGATAGCCTGGATGAGGATGGAGAGGAAGCAATGGAGGACGCGAGCCCAAAGCTGGTTGTGACTGGACTGAGGGTGGCGAAGGAGACTAAGCTGGAGGGGCAAAGAAAGAGGGTGTGTTTGGGATCACCGGGCGAGCACCTGGATGTTGATATGGTTACCTAATGACCGTCTTATGCTGGAATTGTCGTGGTGCTGGCCCTGAGCGTGTGGTGAGCACCTTTTTCCGGCTGCTAGGGGAACATGCTCCTTACATGTTGGGCCTGGTGGATGTACTGTTTAAACATTTGATAATTTGGATAATTTGGTCCTCCAGTTCATAACAACATCGGCAGAGTCTTCATTATAATTATAGCACAATAAACCTATACATTTTACAATTTCAACTTGAACAATGGCGCAACTGTAAATACCTAATTATTACAATTCTCAAATGTCTACATTAAAGAATATTACAAATTTTATCGAATACAACTGGACTAAGAATCATATAATTATGTCCGCAAATACATCATATTATACATCAACTTATACATCACAATATAAAACTGTAAGGAAGCTGTAAAAGACTCCTCGAAGCTCTAAGTCCTCGATTGCCTCGATATGTCACGCCATTACCACACCCTGACTCAGAAAACCCATCCAGACCGGGACGTGAGGGTTCCTACTCTACTCAATCATCACAGGCACGATTACAATAAAATAATGTGACAGAAATATTAACAATTGATATGGGGTCAAAATTAAAATCTCTATTAGAATTCAAAATTTTGATACATGACTAAACCTTAAATATCAGATATAAACTATCACAAAATCCTTACAGAAGGAAACTACACATTTATCATCCCAAAAGAAGTAACCTGACCCCAACTCCTCAAGGGCCTCCAGAAGCCGACGCGCCACCATGTGTCTGTCCAATGGGTGCTACAGAAGAAGGGTTGATGCCTGCACCTGCAAACCACAGCCCGGGTAAAAGTGACCAATTAACTCAGCAGGATTCTACACTACGACAGTCACAAACGAAGGGAACAGTAAAGTCCCAGGTTCCATCTTATCTCTAGGGGAACTCCACGTTACGCACATCGTCTACCCCAGGGCACCCACCCTGATGACCTCTACAACTGTCAACAATCATCCCTCTTAACCAAGTGCCTTATCAGTAAAACAAAAGGGATAGAACCCGGTGCACTACGTAACTTCCCCTATCAACGAACTGAGACTGAGCCTAGAACCCAGAACGACCTCTAAACCTCGATCAAAGCAATTCCATCCAACTAGACAGTCCCCTCAAATAATCAGATTATTATAACAAATTAAATCCTAGATCTTGGTACCTAGCCTCGGTCGTAAGGCTATATCCAAGCTGCCCGACCCCCCGGATCGGCGATTAACTCATCGCCCACGCGTACCCTAGGAATGCATCTAGTGCAAACATTTCATGTATGATCATACACATAAACAACAGTTGCATTCAACAATATGCCAAGCATTATACAAGCCTAGGCGCAACACATAGCTCTCCTAAGGGTAAGCATAGCATTGGCCTAGAATAAGCGGAATAAGTAGGCACTCAGGCCTACAAAGCGATACAACCCCAGCTAAATAATCAAACAACTAAGACAACAATATAATAATATTTTGATTCAAAGTTGAGGGCGCACTTAAGGCCCATTTATTCTACCCATCCCAGGGGAGGCACGACTCCCCTGTTTCAACCACAAGTCACACAT
This sequence comes from Narthecium ossifragum, assembly GCA_963920575.1. Taxonomy (NCBI): domain Eukaryota; kingdom Viridiplantae; phylum Streptophyta; class Magnoliopsida; order Dioscoreales; family Nartheciaceae; genus Narthecium; species Narthecium ossifragum. The sequence goes on from OY986969.1 coordinate 18,905,985, forward strand.
GGGCCCATACAGATAAAATAACATATATCGAGAATAACATTAAAATAGTCGATTTATAGACCAACTATACAACAAACTTCGGAAAAATCCTATCTTTCAATCTAGCCGTTCGATTGACATGAAAGTTGATATACCTACTCAACGACATGCCCCAAATCACATATCCAAAAACCGGATCAATCGAATAAACGAAATATATCAAAACCAATAATTTCAGTAAAAATCTAGATTCTGTAAATGATGCATAATTCCTTCAAAAATAACTTGAATCGAAACCAAACTTCACAGATATCTTCCTAAGGTCATTAAAGATCATCTCAGCGAAGAATGAACTTAATTGAATAATTAAAACCCACTTAATTACACTAATTAAGCTAACTGTCTTGTTTCAGCATAGACAAACCATTTAATTTACCAGAAATGCTACGTAGCTCCCAAAATCATGAAACCAGTTGTATTTGAAATCCAACTCATCAATCTCCAAGTTTCATGTAGAACAATAACTGAGATCATGTACGTACAACTCGTAAATCACGTTAGAACACCGCTGTTCTAATTAAACGAAAAATCCGGAAATTAACATGATGAAATCTTGCTTAAATCGAAACCAAATCCTACCCAGCTATAATCAAGTGTTAAAGCTACAAGGCATCAACCATCATAGTTTAATTGAAGAACAATCAATTAAATTAATGAATAACACCTAATTAAGCCTTAATTAAGAAACCTACCTTACTGCGCTAAACTAGCCACTAAACCAACTAAGACTGGGTTCCTCCTCGTCACGGACCACCTCCAAGCTCGCCGGAGATGCTGCCGGAGCTCCCTCTCTCTCAACGCTTCACTCTCGACGGGAAGGAAAGGAGAAGGAAGGAGAAGAAAGGGTCACGGGAAGCAGGGGAAGGAGAGAAAAGAAAGAAGGGGAGGGGGTCTTTGATTCTTTATAGCGGGTCGTGAACCGACCTGCTATAGTGACGGGGTGATTGGGTCAGGATGACTTAGCAAGCTACGAGATCTAATCTCGGCCGTTCGTCTCAATCTTTCTTGATTGAGCTCCGATCTTCCGATCGAGAAAGCCTATAAGGATCTAATGAAACACACATATCAATCCAAGGCCGTGGGTGCACTAATCAAACACACATGTCAAAGTGTAATTTACCAAATTGCCCTTGGGATCCAAATAAACAATGCGATCAACCAGATCACGCTCCTCGTCGCGGAAACAAGCCAACAGGGCACGGCCCCGACCTACGCGGTCGAGCCAGGTTAGTGGAACGGGTCCTAACAACCATCTTCTAGAAGAACACCTTTAAGAAGAAACTGCATCGACCTACATCGCCAATGCAGCCCAGGTAGTGTGAGCAACAATGCCCAATAGGGTTCTACTCTATAGCACTCTTAAGTAAAGGGTAAATTACAACTGTATTGTCCTTCCTCCCAAGTCTAAGGTGCTACTGGAGGTATCACACCTCATCGATCCAGAATGGGCCCCTAAATAGGATCACCCTCACCCAAGCGGCGAAACAAGGAGGACGACCAACATGAGCCCAGACCCAGGGTCGGTGCATCGCCGCTGCACTCAGCGCCGGAGCTCTCATCGTACACCACCCCTTATACGGGGACACACGTCATGGATATCGACATCCACACTTAGGCCCTTGGGATAAAGAAACAATACAACCTCTATTCCTCAAATAATGGAGATCAAGCCAACTACTTAATGTCCTCGAATACAATACAAGATCACATCTACACAATCTCGCCTAAATCCTCAACTAACCAAACGCCGGTCCTAGGGCTAGATCCGGGCTACTCGAGACCCCCGGATCGGCAATCGAACCCATCACCCACACCTAGCCTTAATGCTTATAGTGCATACAATATGCATAAGCCTATTCAAGCGACTAGGCCTAGGTGTCTCTACATACCCAAACATCAGTCAATTGTCCAATAGGATGAGATAACACGCTAACAAGAGAGAGGAAGAGGCATTTATGCATAAGGCCACCACAGTTACATCCAGACAACCATCAATTAGGCATACACTCTCCTTGTATAATTATCCAAACCATGCATAATTCAACAAATAAGGGCACACCTTCGGCCCATCTATACTAAACATTCCCCAAGGGGCATGTCTCCCTTGGTTAACCCACAAATAAAATATAAACGGGCTCACAACCGGCCCTAGGCTTCAACACGATATAAGAATATACAATTAATTAATTAACATTAAATTATATTAATTGAATGGAGGAAGAATAGATGGCACTAATGAATATCAATTAGCGGTAAGGACAAAGTCAATAACAAAACTTGGCATAGGACTAAATCGAGGGCCTACATCTAAGTTGAACAATTATACAGGATCAATTCCACAGAAATAAAGCCGACATCATACCAACTAGAAGGGAGGAGAAGAAGAGTACAGAACCTACATTACAAACTTTGCTATTCCGGACCTAAAAGCTCATGTAACTCCACAAACAAGCAATATAAGCAACATGTATCTGTATAGCACTTCATAGAGGATCAATCACGTGAAATCTGCGAATGAATTGGTACGCATGCTATAAATGTCAACACAAGATCACCAATCAAAAAGGGGAGTCACCAGCAAACACCCGGCCAATCAAGGACAGAGGAGAAGGATCGGAGAAGAAACCCTCAGCTGAGACATGAGGTGAGGGCTAGAGAGGATCGGTGTGAGACCTGGGGTACCTGGGTGTCAGTGTTCATCCGAAGGGCATGTGGCCGAACCAGGTAACCGAGTTAGCAACCCCACGTAGATAATAAGTATATTAGTGACCCTTATAAGACACAACGTGTTTTAAAGTCGTGATGGCAGTGATCAGCCAGAAAACTCCAAGGTTAAGCATACTTGCATGGGAGCGGTTCCGAGATGGGTGACCTACTAGGAAGTTTTCGTAGATTTCTACGGTGAGCCAAAAGCGGACAATATTCTATTGGGTGGATCCTGGATGGAGCCTGCAGGCCCTGGGCGGCCCCGGACAGCGGGGGCCGTTACAATCGGGAACCCAAAGAGAAGAGGAAGGAGAAGAAACCATTGCAGAGGAAGAACATAGGCAAACCAGGAACAGGTGAAGAGGAAAACAGGGAAACCCAACACCTCGAGCAATCCAATCAATTCCACCATGGATCCAGCAACCAACCCAAAACAGAGGCCACGAACCAGAATCCAGAGGTCAGTAGTTGAGCCAAAGGAAAGCCAAGCACAATGAGAGGAAAACCTTGAAAAACCAAAGAGAAATCCACCAAACCACCAACTTATCATCTAGATCCATCAATCCAGAAAACGGAGAAGCAAAACTCATCACAAACCCATAAATCCATGCAAGAACAACGAATGAAAGGAAAGAACTCCCAATGGAAGCCACAAACACAAGCAGATGCAAGCAATCCAAGCTAACAATATCAATATCCCTTCCTAATGGCCTAATCCAAGATTAGGGTAGATTCCCTACCTTTCTTCTCTCTTCTTCGGTCGCCGTCGTCGTTGTCGTCGCCAAGCTCCTCTCCAGCCGCCGCTCCGGTAGCAGTTGCCGCCGCCGCCACCAAGCTTCTCTCCGGTCGCGGGACTCTCTCTCTCGATCGGGTCGTCGGCGGGTCTCTCTCCTCTCTTCCTCAAAGTGGATCGCGGTGGATGGTGTCACGAGAGAGAAGGGTTTAGAGGGGGGGGGGGGGGGGGGGGTTACTCCTAATGGTCTAATCAAGTACATACATTATTACATGGGCTGTGTGTGCATTACGTGCGTGTGAAACCAACTACACCTCACAACAAGGAACAGAGCTGAACGCATAACTTCAGATCGGAAAGAGGAAAGAGGAAGGATGCTCTCTGATCCGCCATTGGCCAGCGACGGCAGTGGTCGGAGGAAGACGGCGGTCGGCGGGGAGAAGGGTTCCGATGTGAGGTGTAGTTGGCGAGGTAGGAGGTTGGGGTTTGGAGCTCTCGAGAAGAGAGTTAAATGGATGGAAGAGAGAGTGCTCGGGGAGCGGATGGCCGACGACGGCGAGATTGGTGGCTGCGAACGAGCTTGAGAGAGACGACAGGAGACCGGCGAGGTAGGAAGAAAGGCGAGTAGTTGAGATCGACGGCCTCTTGGTCGGGTCTATCCCCGAGCCTGCGGAGCACGAAGTGGTTCAGCACAACCCCGGCTCCGATCCGCCCTTGGGCAGCGACGGCAGCGGTCGACGGAGGGATAGGTTCCGGTGTGAGGTGTAGTCGGCGAGGTAGGAGGTTGCGGTTTGGAGCTCACGGGAAGAGAGTTAAATGGATGGAGAGAGAGTGCTCAAGGAGCCGATAGCCAACGACGGCGAGATTGGTGGTTGTGAGCAAGCTTGAGAGGGACGACAAGAGACCAGCGAGGTAGGAAGAGAGGCGAGCCGTTGAGATCGTTAGCGCCAACATTCCCCATGGAGGCAAGGAGGTCAGGGCGGTCGAGGCCGAACTTCCGCTCCACCAGCTCCACGTCGTCATGGCGAGCACTACAAAAAAGCATGGATTCAATAGCATAGAAAAAATGCTATAAAAATTATTCAATAGCATAAAAGTGACTGTTATAGCATGCGGTGCTATGAAAAGTATCGAATTTCCATAACACTTTTTCAATGTTATAAGTTATGTCATCTAAAAGTAAAGATAGCACTTTAAAAGACATGTGAATATTATAATATGACAACTAATCTAAGCTATGAATTATTTTTCATAGTAATATATAAATGCTATTGATGCTCCGCAAATGACATGAGATCTTTAACTATAATATTCGATTACTGTTATGCTTTCTTATTATAATATCCTAATAGCGCTATGTTATACTTATTATAACATGCGGATTGTGTTATGCTTAACTTACTATAATATTACAGTAGTGTGTTGCTTTAGTTATTATAGTAGTCTAATAATACTATGTTTTACTCATCGTAATTATTAAATAGTATTATGAAATACACATTATAACATCAAAATAATGCTATGTTTTGCCGGTTATAACAACCATGAAGTGCTATGATTCACATATTACAGCGTACAAATAATGTTTTGGGAGACTTATTATAGCGTCCTGATAATACTGGTTTTTGCTTATTGTAGCGTTCTAATAGTGCTATGAAATGAATCTTATAACAACGAAATAATGCTATGTTTGTCGGTTATAATAGCCACGTAGTGCTATGATTCACTTATTACAGCATGCAAATAATATTTTGGGAGACTTATTATAGCGTCATAATATTGTAACTTTCTAATAGTGCTATGAAATAGAGCATTGAAATGTTTTGGGAGACTTATAGCGTTCATATAATGCTATGTTTTACTTATTATGTAATTCAAATATTACTATGCTTTAATTAATAGAGCATTCAAAAATTTTATGTTTTCCTTATTAAAGAATCCAAATAGTCCTATGTTTTTTCCTAATATATCATCTGAATAGTGCTAGATATTGCTTTGTATAAGACTCGCACAGTGCTATGATTACTTTTTATAGTGCTAGATATTGCTTTGTATAACACTTGCACAATGCTATGATTACTTTTTATATGATTCAAATACTGCTATAGTTTGCTTATTATTGCCGAGGAAAAATGTTATATTTTCCATAATATAGCATTCAAATAGAGTCATTAATAAATATCAACCTCAAAGATAACATTTTTTGGGTGTTAAATTTGCTTTAGCATAACATTCACAGAGTGTTATTATTGTCTACATTTAAATTTAATATAATATTTTATGAATGCTATGCTTTTTAATTTTTGGGACCAACTTCTCTCTCTCTAGTAACTGGTCATCTTATTAGCAACCAGTCTAAACAAAGGAAATGGGATAAAGCTCGAAATCATAGTCAAACTTTCATCCAATGGTTTGAAACACGTGTGCAAAATGATGATGTCTCCGATGATGTTAAGCACCTCTCAGCTGATCCCAATTTTGTAGCAAGGGCGTATTCTGGATTTACGATTAATGGGTATAGATTTCATACAAGACAACATGATGCGAGGTCTAAAATACAAAATAGTGGAGTGACATTGACAGCACTCACTTCTAGTCATGCAAGCTCAAAAGATGACAATCCAGTAGTCGAAGATGTTCACTAATATGGAGTTATACAACAAATAATTGAACTAGACTATTATGGGCATTTTAAGACTACAGTTTTTAAATGTGATTGGTTTGAAATGGAGAAAGATGATTATGGTATGACTCGTGTAAATTTTAAGAAATTATGCTATTTAGATGATCCTATTGTCTTGGCTTCTCAAGTACATCAATGTTTTTATGTGCAAGATCCTATTCACTTAGATTGGCAGTATGCTATGAAAAAAGAATCTAGAGATTTATTTGATATGAAAGAGCAATCCGATTCAAATTTTGAAGGACATGAAATCTAGAGTGAACCAAGTGATTTTATTCTAGATACTAGTGTGGCTTTTGATATTGAAGATATTGAGTGGTGTAGGGAAGATATACCTGCAACAATTGTTGATACACCCATCCAAATCCTGCAACCTCACCAAAATGAAGAGTATGAAGATGAAGAAGCTGATGTTAGTGATGAAGATGAAGGAGACGCCTATGACTCTGTCGAAGGTTTATAATGAAATGATTGTTGATGTTTTATGCATTTATAATGAAATGTTTGCTGATGCTTTTCTCTATTTTCCTTTGTATTTTTTACAGGACTGTATTTAATTATTGGAAAGAACAAACATGTTGAAGGAAGCATTTCCTCAGAAGAAGAGAACCAGCCTTATGAAAGAGCTGAGAAGTTCAAGTAGGAAATGGAATGTAAAGCCTTCATCACAAACGAAATCTTCCTCTGGTTTCACAAACCAACAACCATGTGATGAGTGCATGAAAGTGCACTCTGAACAACCTTAAAACCATCTCAATTGCTAGATTATTATCCTTAATCAGCATCTTTATTACTATTTTTATATCTATATGTTGCTTCACATGGTTGTTTGGAAAATGCAGGAAATTGGAGTTAAAAGAAGCTGAAAAGAGTATATGGATCAACTTCAACAATTAATCTGTACCTTCTCATGAAGAATCAGATTATGTACCATATATGGTTGGAAAGCTCTTGAAGTCTAGATTCTGGGGAATTTTACGGTTCGTGATTCCGAGTTTCCTAGAAGAAGTTACGGCAATTTCAGTACCGATGCGCAGTCTGAATGGCAGAAAGGAAAATAAGCTGGAAGTCCGAGCGATCCGCCGATCGATCGGACCTGACAAAATCGTGACAGAACATGCGTTATTTGGCTGAATATGATCCGATCGATCCCTCCTTCGCTCCCATAGGGTCCGATCGATCCGACACCAATGGTCCGATCGATCGAACTCGGAAAAAGTCAAAAACAGCGAATTTTTACTCAACCAATCGATCCAACATACATAATCCGATCGATTGGACTTGGGAATTAAAGGGTGACAGAACGTATGCTTTTTAGAGGAGCAGAGTTCGATCGATCCGTCCATCGATATCGATCGGACACGGGCGAAGTTAGAAGATTGGAGATCTCAAGAGACCGATCGATCCAACATCCCAAGAAGGATCGATCGGACTTGCCCAGTGACGAAAATCAACGGTTTTGATTAATCCGAGTTTACTAATTCTTGGACCCTATAAATAGGAAACTTAGGGCTAATCAAAGGGGACTTCTTGGACGTTTTTGGAGGCTCTTTTCTGGGTGTTTCCCAAAGGAAGAAGATGGAGGAATCTTCATCCATGGCCGAGTAATCCGCGGGCATGGCGGACGGATGATCTAGCGAGGACTAGGGCTTCTTCTCCAACAGTGGTTCATAGTTTTTAATCTTTATTGTTAAATTCTTCTTATGTATTGGATCTTCACAGATTGCTTTGTGGTTAAACATTATTATAAATCCAGCCATGCTTCTTTTATGATATTGTGATCCCATAGTTATCTCCTTTGATTCTCCTATCGAGTCTCGTGAGACCTTTGCTATGCATTGCCCGTAGTGACAGCTGGTATTGTGTATTCTTAGGGATCTGGTTAGATAAGGTTGGGGCTCTATACCGTGAGATCTTTGCTATGCATTGCCGATTGTGAGAGTTGGTATTGTGTATTCTTAGAGATCCGGTTAGAGTTAGGGCTTTGTCCTGATGAACTTTTGCTGTGCGTTGCCTGTAGTGACAGCCGGTATCGTGTATTCTTAGGTTTGGTTGGATGAAGTTAGAACTATAAAAAGGAAGAACCAATCGTAGGAAGAGACATTTATATTTTATCAGATTCATAATTCTATATCTTCCGGTTAAGGCGATTGGGATGTGAATCCCTTAACTGAGTATTATATGAACCATTGAGAAGAGAAGAACCTTAATCCGAGTGAAGTGATTCTTGAAGCCTAGCCTTATCAAAAGCCTGATATCTTTAGTTAACATTACATTATCATTAATTCTTTGATCTAATTTAATTTAGTTAGTTTTCTTCATTGTCTTTAATTCATTGTTATTCGTATTTCTGGATCTTTCCTGATTGTCTCTCTGTGGGATTCGACCTCTCTTATGCTGTACTGCACCGCGACCGCTGTGCGTGACACATTTGAGCGACATCACCATGTTAGCCAAACAATCAAGCTGGAAATCAACCTGTGCATGACACATCACATAGAAGCCCAAATACGAGCACGTGTCAGCCACAAGGAAGTACGTCTCAACGGAAAAAATAAATCAGTCGAAAAGAAAACAATGTTGAGGCAAGGAAAAAACGCAAGCCAATGCACCCACCTGTGTTAATGACTGAGTTTCTCAATGTAGAGGGTGAGGAACATATGACAAGCAGTGCACCATTAGAAAGAAGATTGACTCAAATTGGCATGCCAAATGCAAGTCAACACAGGTATTCTAATTCACATCAAGATAGACATTCAAGCTCAGGACAATTGGTTGAACAATCAAAAGATAGTGAAAATCCACAAGCTAATGAAGAGCCAGAGGAGCAGGTTGCATCTCATGAAACTCCACATTCTCCTCGGGTTGAAATTAGTGCTTCAAGTAGGGAAGAAACTGAAATAGAAGGTACAATCTATCTGCTTTTTTTTTATCGTGTACCTTTTTGTTTATGTATGTGATTGTTTAAACATGTTTGTTCTATGTCATCAAGATATAAGAACTTGATGGTATACATACTTAATGACTTGATATTAATTGTTTGATTTGATAGGTGTATTGAAGAAGAAGCCTAGAAGAACTAGAGGACCTACAATGTGTAGAGCAATTCATTCACAATCTTTCGACGATCGAAAACCCATTTTTTTCAATGAAAGTGGACAACCAGTTGGACCTGATGATAAGAAACCGAATGATTTGAGTTTCTTCTTGGGTACATTGGCAAGGAATTTGCAAAAATGCCCACTCGTTTATACTAGCTGGAAAGCAGTTCCAAGAGAGAAGAAGATGCACATGTGGGACTACGTAAATGTATAAACTTAAACTTTTGTGTCCTCTTTAGTAGTTCTTCTTTTACTGATGCATTATTGATGATAACTCTTTTTGTAGGACAAGTTCATCCTTCCACCTAATGCTATGGACTGGGTACTAGGAACAATCCAAGATAGTTGGAGAATCTACAAGTGTAAACTAAGGAAAATGCATTTCAAGAAATACGACACGGATGCAGAAAGATTGAAAGAACATCCAAAAAATGTCCCAGAAACACATTTTAAAATACTACTAAGATATTGGAAGAACAAAAATGTGGAGGTATGAGTTATGTTTTCAATTCAATTTATGTTTTCAATTCAGTTTGAACCACTTCTTTTCTATTGGCTCATTCTTGCTGTTGAAATACTTATTCCACTGATATTCTGAGATATGTTACAGTTAATTTATGTCAAAATTATTTGACTTGGAAACCAGCCAGTTGTAGGAAGACAGTCCAATCTAGTGGTCACATAGGAGCATAAGTCACTTTACTACATTAGACAAATTAATTGCCAACAAGGAATTAAAATACTATGTGATGATGACACTTGATCATGCAGTTTGTTGAATGATGTTGTCAATTTGGACAAGTTTTTGTTCTCATCCTTTCAACAGGAGAACATGATGAGAGCAATATCTGATGTTCATAAGATAGTCCATGACAGTGAATCTTTAGTTATTATTTATGTCTTTAGTTGTTATTTTTGGCGAAAGTGAATAGTAGGAGTCACTCTTTGCTTGCTTTATCTTTAGTTTTTCGCCTCTGAACTGGAACTTCTTGGTGTTTACTCCTCTGCTCAATTGCCTGAACTACAATCTGGTTTCTGGGAATGCGCACCATATAAGCTTTTATTAGCATTAACTGGAGCATTGGTTGTTATATACTTATGTGCATGTGATATCTTGGTTGATGCAATGACATTTGTTTGTACTTGAAGAATCCGGGTATACTTTATAAAGAATTATGGAAACTTAATATCTTCTTTTGTAGTCCATACATGGTGAATTGTGTATCAATATTGCAATATACATATGTTCTTTTGTAGTCCATACATGGTGATCCTGATGCAAAGCTTGTAGTCCCATGGCTGTCCTTCTTGATAGTCTTTTCAACCTATGAACAACTTGCTCTTTGACAGTCCTTTTGATGAATCTCTTTAATGAGTTTTATTCTTTTATATGTCTGTATGCTAGATTTTATCAAATCAGCTTACTGGATAACTCAACCATGCTATGGAAAGTTATAAAAACCATTTATATTTGGTTATTAGTGATGCACCATTTATATTTGGTTATCAAATCACCCTAAGTCTTTTTCATATACAATAAGCTTTGCTTATACTAACTCTGTCACCTTTGGTTGCTACATATTATCGCAGAAAATATGTCAGAAAAATTCAGAAAATAGGTCTAAGCTACAGTGCATGCACCGAGTAGGTCGCCGAAGCTTTGCAAGGATACGTGAAGTGCTAGTGAGAGCTTTCTTTTGTCCACCTCCTATTTGTACTTTATTTACTATTACTTATTGACTTTTGGCAATTAAATTTATGATGAATTTAACAACAACGATCAAAAATGGAAAATGGTGCTGAGCCAACACAAGCTAAAATGTTTATAGAAACTCGTAGGAGCAAAAAAGGAAAGGAGCTAGATTCAGAAACAACGAGGAAAATTGTAAGTTTCTATTATGTCACAAGTCTAATTTAGGATAAAAAGGGGAAGTTTCGAGTTATTATTATGTTTTGAGTTGAGTGATTGTTGGCTTTGCCCTTATTTGTTAGTCTCTTTTAGAGGAGTCAATTCATAATTCTGAAGATGGTGGGTTTGATGCATTCAACAAACTTTTTGGAAAAGAAAAGGCCGGACGTGTCCGTTGCTATGGGAGAAATGTAACACCGACATCTTTAAAAAGAAAAATGGAATTTGAGGCTATGAAGAAGGCACATGAAGAAGAGATAAGTTCTCTCAAAGCTAATCTAGAAAATGATATACAGACAAAGATGGCGGTCGTTCTACTTGCTCTACAGCAAAACAATCCTAGTTTAGTCATCCCATCCAATCTTTTTGCTCCATTATTGAGTTCACATCATAGCACCGAACCTACTGGATATGATGGGACACCACGATCACTTGTTTGGTCATCCACATCAACACATAATCCATCATTGCAGCAAGTGCTCTTTGTTTTATAATTATGATTTTATAATTGGTAATATCTTTGGCAGTGTTTCCTACTAGTTGTGATTGACTTTGTATTAATCTATATGTTTTGGTTAATGCAGGATCCAAATTTACAAGGAGACGAAACTTTTTCAGAAACTGATCAGGATATTGATGTTGGTAATATGAGAGGTGAAGACTTTGATGATAGTGATTGCATATTATGTTTAGTTCATTATGGAATTAGCGTCAATCAAAGAAGACAATGTGCTTTAGTGTTCACTAGTGAAAACAACGTGTTTATTTTTTACCTACAAACAACAATAGTTATGCGATTGATTAATGTATTAGTCCTTTTTTGACACAACTTATTATCTAATTTGTTTCGTTTACTATCAGTTTTATGGATTTATTTTGGCTTAGTATCTTATGAGTTTCTCTTACTTCTTTATCACAAGTTAATAAGAGCAGGATCACTGCTTAAAATAAGATATGTTGTGTAAAATAACAAACCAGTTTATAGTGCAAACAAAAAATAATATCCATGAAAATTGAAAATCATTGCATAAAAATTACAAATTTGTTGCTCACAAAAGTTAAACACCTTTGTGAAACAAATGAAAACTTGTTGCCTATAATATTAGAAATTGTTGGATAAAATTTCCAAATTCGTTGCCTATAAAAAAACAATATGTTGTAGAAGTTTTGCCAACCATTGCTTATGAACAACTAGGAACCGTTGCAGAAAAATTAAAAAACGTTGTGTCAAATTTATAAACTCGTTGCCTATAAAAATTAAAACTGTTGCCGAAGATTTGAAAACCCGTTGCTTATAAGAACTAGAACCCCCGTTGCTTTAAAAAAACAAGGCTTAATTACGCTTTTGGTACCTGTAAAATTTTGGATATACCACTTTAGTACCTCTAGTTTTATAATTACGTTTTTAGTACCTATACTATTAAAACCGCTTCGTTTTGGTCTGACCGTCTAACGGCGTCATTTTTTCTAACGGCAAATAAATACACGTGACTTGGTTCTCATCACACCAGCGCTCGGCAGTCAAACAAGAAGACGTGAACGAGGTAGCCCAGATGGAGGAGGTGATCACACACGACCACAACAATGGCACCACCAGCGAGGCCTACCGTGGCCGGATCCACCATGGCAATCTCCTCTCGTCTTGGGATTCCCTCCGGCAAAGAGAGGTAATCATTTGTTCTCCACTGTATCTTTTTTTGAAGCAGGGATGGTGCTACAAGTAAATGAGTGCGCACAAAGGGGAGCTGCGGCATGCGCTGCTGTGCGTTGCACTGGAGCTGGAGTCGACGCGCGCTGCGGCGCAGGAGGAGCTGCGCGGTCCGCTGCCGAAGACCGCCGGCCCGCTGCCAATTACATGATGGAGCCAACTCCATACATACAAACATGGTGCTAATGATTTTGTTTGAGATCTTGTGTTGGAGAGTCTATAAGAAGGACAAGTGCTCTCTGTTTTCCTCTCTCTCTCCCTCTAAGTCTAGCATCACAGTTGCAGTTCTCCTATTTCTCTTCTGTTAGAGGTGAGTAAGCCATGCATGCGTATATAACTCCATCCTTGGTGTTACAACTTGACTACTTGAGTAGAATTCAAGTGTGAACCCATGCAGTAATCTCTTAAGTGCTATGCTTTGTAAAACTTTTTATTCAAGCTAGGGCACCATATTCATCTGCATTTGATATTTATAAGCTCTAAGAGTTTTTTCTGAATATCATTCTGAATCATCTGAGACTATTACTTGATTGTTGTGCAGCTCAACATCTTATCAGGATCTTCAGCAATTGGAGCAGAAGCTTGAATAGGTGATTATGAACATATCATTAGAGAATAAGAAATCAACCGAAGAAGATTACATCATTGGATAATGCCATGCAACCTCATGGGTACAACCCCGCCGAAGACCGCCGGCCCCCTGCCGAAGACCGCCGACCCCGCCGTCCAGATAGCCGATAACTCTGGACGACCCAGAGAGAGAGAGCGCGGAAGAGAGAGGGAGGAGAGAGAGAAGAGATCCGACAGGGGGAGGGGGAGACAGAGAGGAGAGATGGACAGACAGGGGAGGGAGAGACAGAGCACGGAAGAGAGAGGGAGGAGAGAGAGAAGTGAGATTAGAGACGGAGAAGATGAGGTGGCAAAACCAATCAGTCAAAATTGACTGAAAACCGCTCACGTGATATCACGTGAGCGAATTGCCGTCAAGTCTGGATAACGGCGTCTAACGATAGGTACTAAATATGGTATATGCATTAAATATAGGTATCAAAAATGTAATTATCAAACTATAGGTACTAAAGTGGTATATCCAAAATTTTACAAGTACCAAAAGCGTAATTATAAATTTCCGAACATGTTGCTTAAATAAATAAACTGTTGTCTATTAAAGATTTGAACCGTCACATAAAGTTGCAAGTCTGTTGCTTATAAAAATCAATAATCATTGCTTATAAATTTCCGAACATGTTGCTTAAATAAATAAACCGTTGCCAAAGTCATCCTCAAACTGTTACATATGAGGTTGTAAAACTGTTAAATATCGTGAGTGTTATGCAACGTTTTGTGCACCGTTGCCTATTCATTACAAAAAATTGTTGCCTATATAAATAGGCAACAACGGATTATGCAACGGGTAGAATAACCGTTGCCTTGGGTTTTGGCAACGGTTTTATCTACTTAAGCAACAGATTTATCCACTTAAGCAACAGATTTTCATCGTTGCTATAAACGCAGAATGTTGTATTGTATAAAAAATTTCCATTTTCGTTTTCCAGTAATTATAATTTGACCCATTGAAAAAGGGTGGCCTATTTGTGGATGGACTATGGTTTCCATATCGATCTAGGATCCTCTACGGGCTGTTAAACCTTTAAGGCAGAGACCTGATCTGATACCAATTGAAGGTCTAAGAGGGGGTGTTCTATTGGACCTTTAAATAAAAATCAATCAAACCTAGGTAGGAGGAGTCTAATAAAACCATATGCTTTTAAATGATATGAAATGCAAATAAACAAGAGAATGAAGGATAAGAGAGAGTTAGAGAGATTGCACCATATTTTTATAGTGGTTCGGCCAATCTTGCCTACGTCCACTTCACCCAAGGGTCCTCCTTGGGGTTCCACTATGTGTAAGACCTCTTACAATATTTCCTCCAAGCTTATGGATGCTTAGTAACCTTACAATCTCCCCAAGACCTCTTGGGTAAACTCCAAGTCACTCTATGATATCTCTTAATGTCTACTTCACACTTGAAGTAGTTTCACAAAGGTTAAAACTCACATAAATAAAGGATAAATTTGATATAATGTATACAATTAATCCCCTTAATCTCTGTGCAAGTTTTCTACTTCTTCCTATTTATACTTGAGCTTGTAACCCTCAAAACGTAGCTTCCAACAGCTACTTTGTTGTTCTGCAACTGCTCTCCAACGGCTATATTTCTGACTGGTGGTCGACCGTCGCATCGTCTGCAACGTCGTCCGCCGCGCTCAAGCCATAGCCTTGATCAACCGTGGCATCAGCCTTCACACTTCACGATCGACCGTTGCATCGACCGTCACATCGTCCGTGAGCCTCTGTGACAAAATGGGCTTCTCATTGTCGATACCTTGTTCAACCGTCACTTCACCAAATCTATTCACATAGGCCACGGTCGACCGTTCCATTGACCGCAACATCGATCGTCGCATCTTTAACCTCCGCGGTCGATCCGTCCATCGACGGCGAGTACTAAAACATCTAAATATGATTTTTAGCAACTTCCAAATTAAGGGATATAAATATTAAAATATTTTTTTATCATCATACACATATTGACATCATCAAAACAATATTAGAACTAATAGTAAACTGTGAAGGTCTAACTCCGAACCCAACTCCCCTCACTTGCCCACAAGGTTCTCAACCGAACACTTGGGAAAGGGGATCTTCTAAAAAAAATTTGGAGGCATGGATGATGATCCCTTTGCATGGTCCTTCAGTACCTTCTGAGGTAACACAGAAACAAAATATCTTCCTCATTTTAGAGGATTGGAAATAAATTGCCATGAATATACATAGAAATTGATTGCAAATTTCTGAAAGCATTTATGCATTGAAAAAGCAGAGGAAGGATTATCCAAGCGCATTCAGCATCAATAATCATTGGTAAAGACAATACTTGATTGAAACTAGACAAACCACTTTGCATATGTGGCATTTTTATGAAAGTACACCTTGGACCATGCAAAGTACACCTATGTGCTGCCAGGATTGAGTCTTTCAGAGATAATTACACCTTGGACCATGCAATATTCGAGTACTTAATAAAGGAAATTACTTACAATAGTACTTTCTGTTGTGGTAGTTAATGGCGTGCCATCTTTTTATGTGTGTCCCTTAATCCAAACATCAACTCTGCTTATCGATGAAGGACTTTCAGACTTTCTCATATACAAGAAAGAATGGTTAGAACTATAACTGAATAATGTAAGAATGTTTTGCGCCACTAAAATGTACTTTAAAAGTGTGAGGACCTGCCCCTCTTTTCCCTTGGCTTGTTGTTTACCCCAAGGGCAATTTGGGAAATTGCGCCTTGGCGGTCGTTTCACACTGGGTGTGCACACACAGACCTTGTTTGGTGCTTGTGTTTGTTAGAAAGGTTAGGTGGAACCAGGTTCGGAAGTCCTGGGCTTGGGCTTGTGTCTCAGCCCAAGGTCGCCGTTCTGGGCAAGGGAGATCGATCTCCATGGCAATGAAGATCGATCTCTCTGTGCCTAGAGGTCGCCGTTCTGGGCAAGGGAGATCGATCTCCATGACCATGAAGATCGATCTCTCTGTGCCTGGAAGTCGTTGGCGGTGGCTTTCGAAGGACGGCCACGGCGATGGCCGTCGCTTCCCCTGTCAGGGGAGGGAAGACTTTCCCACCCCTCCCCCAGCTTTTCCCCGCCTTCGCCGGCTTTCCCCCGGCCTTACCCCTTCCCCTCCTCCTTCCTTTCCTTCTCTTCTTCCTTCTTCCTCCTCGCGCGAGCTCTGCTTCCCCTGTTCCGGCTGAGAGCTTCCTCTTCGCCGTTCTCCCTCCTCCGACCACCGTTCTTGGAGCTTGAAGGCTCGTTGGAACCGTGACGGTGTGAGGAAGATCCTAGGCTTGGCCTCGCGGGTTGAAGCTGCTCTGAGGAGGTAGGGTTCTCACTTAAAGCTCCGGCTGTTTTGAGGGTTTGAAATCCGGTTTTGATTTCCGATGGATCTCCTTGTGGAGTTGGTGTTTTCCGGTTTTGAAGCCATGAGTAGCTTCGTGGCACTGAGAGCTACCAGTCCACCTAGTTTGGTGAGGTATGGTGGAGGTTTCTGGCGGTATCCCTCGTCGTCCGGTGATGTCGCTCAAATGTATCACGCACAGCGGTCGCGGTGCAGTACAGCATAAGAGAGGTCAAATCCCACAGAGAGACAAGCAGGAAAGATCCAGAAACACAGATAACAATGAATTGAAAACAATCAAGAGCAATGAAAGTTAAGAAAATAGATCGAAGATGTAATGGTAAGATAAAGTTAACAAAAGAAATCAGAATTTGAATGAGGCTAGGCTTCAGGAATCACTTCACTCGGATTTAGGTTCTTCTCTTCTCAACGGTTCATATGATACTCAGTTAAGGGATTCACATCCCAATCACCTTAATCGGAAGATAAAGAATTATGAATCTAATAAAATATAAATGTCTCTTCCTATGATTGGTTCTTCCTTTTTATAGTTCTAACTTCATCCAACCAAACCTAAGAATACACGATACCGGCTGTCACTACAGGTAACGCGCAGCAAAAGTTCATCGGGACAAAGCCCTAACTCTAACTGGATCTTTAAGAATACACAACACCAACTCTCACAATCGGCAATGCATAGCAAAGATCTCACGGTATAGAGCCCCAACCTTATCTAACCAGATCCCTAAGAATACACAATACCAGCTGTCACTACGGGCAATGCATAGCAAAGGTCTCACGAGACTCGGTAGGAGAATCAAATGAGATAACTATGGGGTCACAATATCATAAAAGAAGCATGACTTAATTTATAATAATCTTTAACCACAAAGCAATCTGTGAAGATCCAATACATAAGAAGAGTTTAACAATAAAGATTAAAAACTATGAACCATTGTTGGAGAAGAAGCCCTAGTCCTCGCTAGATCATCCGTCCGCCATGCCCACGGATTACTCGGCCATGGATGGAGATTCCTTCATCTTCTTCCTTTTGAAAACACCCAGAAAAGAGCCTCCAAAAACGTCCAAAAAGTCCCCCTCAAACCCTAGAAAGAGTCCTATTTATAGCCCCAAAGTCTCTCCATCAACGGATTTGATCTAAACCGTTGATATAATTCACTGGGAACGTCCGATCGATCCTTCTCGGGGTGCTGAATCGATCGGATGCGTTAAAATCTTCAACTTCTAACTTCGCCCGTGTCCGATCGATCGGACTAAGGGAGTCGGATCGATCGATTTCGTAAAAATCCTCCGTCTCTGGCTATTCCCGAGTCCGATCGATGGATGGATCGATCGAACTGTGTTCCTCTAAAAGGCATACGTTCTGTCACCCTTTAATTCCCAAGTCCGATCGATCGAATTATGAGTGTTGGATCGATCGGTTGAGTAAAAATCCGTTGTTTTTGGCTTTTTCCGAGTCCGATCGATCGGACCATTGGTGTCGGATCGATCGGACCCCATAGGAGCGATGGAGGGATCGATCGGATCGCTTATGGCTGAAAAACATAGGTTCTGTCACGTTTCTGCGTAGTCCGATCGATCGGCGGATCGCTCGGACTTTCAGCTTATTTTCCTTTCTGTCATTCAGACTGCGCCATCGGTACTGAAATTGCCGTAACTTCCTCTAGGAAACTCGGAATCACGAACCATAAAATTCTCCTGAATCTAGACTTCAAGAGCTTTCCAACCATATGTGACACATCATCTGGTTCTTCATGAACAGGTACAGATTAATTTTTGAAGTTGATCCATATACTCTTTTCAGCTTCTTTTAGCTCCAATTTCCTGCATTTTCCAAACAACCATGTGAAACAACACATAGATATAAAAATAGTAATAAAGATGCTGATTAAGGATAATAATCTAGTAATTGAGATGGTTATAAGACTGTTCAGAGTGCACTTTCATGCACTCATCATCCGGCCGGCGGAGAACCCAGTCAAGATCGATCTCATGGGATGAGATCGATCATGTTTGGGGTGGCACGCCCCGCCCGAGCGAGAGCGATCTCCCTGGGAGGGAGATCGATCTCGTGGTGGGCGGTGTCGGTACGTCAATGGTCACATACAAGATCGATCTTCATATGGGTGGAGATCGATCTCGTTGGGGTGACCAGGACGGGTGCTTCTAGCCTCGAGGAAGATCGATCTCGCTGCTATAGGAGATCGATCTCCTTCGGTGCAGAGAGGGTTTTTACTTACTTTAAGTGCTGTTTTGCCCGCGGGGCTTCGCCTGTAAGTGGTTTTGACGGTTTTGCCCTCGGGGCTTAACATGTTGCCTATCATGCTTATGTTTACTGCTTTGTGGTTAACCGAGGGAGTAATGAACCCTCGGGAATGCTTAGTATAAATGGGCTGGCAGTATGCCCTTACCGCTTTGTGGTGAACCGAGGGAGTCATGACCCTCGAGAATGCTTAGTATAAATGGGCCGAAGGTGTGCCTTTGTTATGTTGTTTGTTGCTGCTTTCCCTATTCATATCCTGCCCTGCTTCCTGTGCATTATACATGCTAGGTTAGACTGGGTGGGGTTGACCCGTGAACTTCGGTGATTTAAGGCTAAGTGGTGGATGCCGTTACCCGACATGTGTCCCCATGCTGGTGGCCAGCAAGGGCAAGGATGTCCTACATGTATCGTCCGGACCACCCTGTGTCAAGGACCGTCGGAGGTAGCCCAGTCCTCGAGCAGTGGCTATCGGAGGGACGTACATTGGACAGGAACCTTGGGGAGGGAAACATGGATGGAATCGATGGACTCCCTGGTTAGGCTTAGTCCTTGGGTCAGGAGTTAGGGGTCCTGTTGGCTCTGTGGCTTGGAGTACTGAGAGGTGGTAGTCTTAACCTCGGTCGTTCCGCCAAGTGTGGAGATCCCGCTTGGAGAAGGGTGTCCTACCAGTAGCGTCGTGTCCACCCTGTGTCAGGGATTGTCGGAGTTGCCCACCCCTGAGTAGTGGTTGTCGGAGGGGCGTACTTGGGACAGGAATCCTTCGGGTTATTGACGGGATTTATGGGATCCTTGGCAAGCCTCAGTACTTGGCCTCAGGGTTGGTTCGTTGGGTTTGCCTTCTTAGCGAGAGTGGTAGAGTAGGACCCTGCTGAGCTGTTGCTCATTCCTACCTGGACTGTGTGTTTGCAGGTGCGGGTCACCGTTCTCCTCCGGTGCTTCCCCATCGGCAGTCTCGTGGCAGCGTGCCGGATCCTGACCATGTCTGAGGGTCAGGATGGGTTCGTTTGTGCGTTTGCGGAGACCCCGGTGGGTGTTGTAGCTTCTTTTTGGGGACTGTTGATCCCTTGTAGCTTGTTGTACTAAACTCTGTTTAACTTTATTACTGTTTTGTAATAGTTGTTAATAGATGTTTAGTTCTTCGCTTCCGCCTTGTGCATGTGGCCAGTTGCTTCCGCCAGCTGGGCTTTAGTCTCAACTGTTTCCGCGAGTTGAGGCTAGTTGATGTAGGTTTTTCCCCTCGTGTCCCGGCCCGTTCTGGGTCCTGCGGGTCGGGGCGCGACAAAAAGCTCATCTAAAAACTAGCAAAAAGGCACTACCATCTCCAGTTCTCCACAACCAATCTAGGATATCCTTTGTGGCTACTTGTATGCGGTGTTTGATTCAACCTTCTGCTTTTGAATTTTTCAGACTTTGCTTGTAAGACAAATAAAATTTAGTGTCTTAAACAAAATCTCATGCTCATAAATATGCTTTTGTTACTTACAGTGAACTCCACACTCTTCTTCTTTTTAACAAAAACATTCCAAACTTTATCCGATGGGAAATTATCAGGCTTAAGTTCTTTCAATTTTTGTTCATATGTTGTCTCTCTAATTTCTTTTACTAATTTTGATTTGGATGCCCTCCACAATCTCGACATATTATTGAACACATATTCTCTCTGTCTACCTTCATGCACAACAAACTTTTGCTGCAAAAAATAGTAATAAATAGTCACAACTATAAAAAAACAAAAAAAAACATGATAGAAGTAAGCATATCACTTATACACAATATGAATTTCGAAATCTACTTTACATGTATAGAAGTCCATAGTACTCCCTTCATATCATTTGTAATATATCTCCAATCGTCAATTGTGTAGGGTACAATTTGCCGAACTAAACATCCTACATAAGTGGATAGTGTGGCTGATGCTTCACCATAAGGCTCACCATATTGGTTGAACAAAACTTCAACTCGTTGACTATTTTCCGTGGAAATAGTTTTCAACTTGGTAGGTCCCCTAGGTTTTCTTCGAGGTATTACTTCAGGGAAGGATGAGAAAACCATATCTTGGGTTTCCATATCTTCCAACACATTCAATTGCATATTCTCAACCATTTTCCTTCAATTAATACAAATAATTAATAGAATGCTAAGAAAATAATTACTTTTAAGTAAAAAGAGATTTTCTTCACCTGAACAGGCTTAGCTTATTAACCATTTTCCTTTGTTTTCTCTTTTGCATTCAACAATGTGGCAAGCACACTCTCACTTACATTCTTCTCTTTATGCATCACGTCCACATTCTGGGGCAAAAGAAGGCGGGTTTCGAGGAGGTGGACGGAGTTAATGGAGGTGGAGCTCGTCGGTGACGGAAGAGGAGATGGAGGAGCTAGAGGGGGTGGTTCCTCGGTGTTACAGGGGTTTAGGTCGGGGTCGCAGGCGGAACCGAGGCCGCTGCTAGCTACAGTGCCTTGTCGGGGCTGGCTGAGGAAGGGGATGAGAGGGGGGTCTTCTAGCAGAGAGAACGAGTGTGATGAACTCGTGACGTAGAGATCACCACGAGATCACCGTTCTTCTCTTAATGGCAAAAGACACCCCTAGGCTCCAATTAATGGCTGGAAAACCCCTTCTTTATTTTCTTAGAATCAACATAAGAAACCCTAGTTCATGAATACATAGGAATATATAAGCAAACCCTAACCTCACTCACACCCTTAGATCCCCTTACATAAATCCAACGATCACCCTCCTTTCTACTCAATGATAAGCAAACTACCTATTCAAACCATAAGCAAACTCAACCATAAGCAAACTAGTCCAGCCAACTCTACTAATAAACCAAGTACTCATCCTACATAGCGAGGATTAGGCCTGCGTTCCCTGATTGGGCGCCGATTCTCATCATTCTCCCCTCCTTCGACAAAGACCTTATCCTCAAGGTCCAGCTTGAAATCTGGAAACTGCTGTTGCACCACCCGGATATCTTCCCACGTTGCGTCAGCGTCATGTAACCCCTTCCACCTGACCAACGCTTTTGTAACAATTTTACCTCCTTGTTTGATCCAGCGATAATCTTTAACTTCAGCGGGTACAATCCTGGGTTCGCCCTCATCGTCATAAGGAGGCAGATCCGGCAGTACCGGCTCAACATCCCCCAGCCGTCTCTTGAGCAGCGAGACATGGAACACCGGGTGAATCCGAGCTCCCTCCGGAAGTGCTAGACGGTAAGCTACCGCCCCAACTCGCCCCACCACCTGAAAGGGTCCAAAAAACCTCCCAGCCAGCTTCTAATGGGCTCTTCGGAACACGGAACTCTGTCGGTGGGGTTGCAACTTCAAATATACCCAATCACCTACCTTAAACTCTTCTTCCCGCCGTTTCCGATCCGCAGCTTGCTTTGTTCGATTAACAGATGTACACAAGTTGCTCTTCAACCGCCGCAAGATCTCATCCCGATCTAACAAGCTCCTGTCGACCTCCTCCACCGGCGACGCTCCAGCTAGGTAGTTTGGCACCACAGGCGGCTGCCGCCCATAAAGAGCCTTAAAAGGCGACATCCCTGTCGACGAGTGATACGTAGTGTTGTACCAGTACTCCGCCCAGGGCAATTACTGTAACCATTTCCTTGGGCTCTGACTAGCAAAACAACGGAGATACTGTTCCAAGCATCTATTAACCACTTCCGTCTGTCCATCCGTCTGAGGATGATACGCCGAACTCATTTTTAACTGAGTCCCCTGCATCTTGAAGAACTCCTGCCAGAATTTGCTGAGAAAAATGGGATCACGATCACTTACAATTGAGTTCGACACCCCATGCAACTTCGCCACCTGCTGAACAAAAACCGCTGCCACTTTGGCTGCTGAAAATGGATGGGCCAGCGGTATAAAATGTGCATATTTCGTCAACCGATCCACGATCACCATAATCATGTTCATCCCTGCAGAAACAGGCAATCCTTCTACGAAGTCCATAGAAATATCTTCCCATACCTGCTCTGGTACTGGCAACGGTTGCAGCAACCCCGCCGGGCTACGTGAGTCGCTTTTATTTCTTTGACAGACGTCGCATGCCGCTACATACCGTTTGATGTCCTACCGCATTCCATCCCAATAGAATACTTGAGCAATCCTTTTCATCGTTCGTAGCACCCCGGAGTGGCCTCCCACTGGTGAATCATGGAACTCCTTGAGCACCTGCTGCACCAATTCAGATCTGGGCGTAATCACCGCCCGTCCCCGATGAAGCACGATCCCATCGCGAACAACAAATCCTGAACCATCGCTGGATCCGCCACTCACTGAGCTTTCTGCAGTTGCACGCCCCCTTAGTTCCTGCAAGTACTCACTGGTCCCATTCGCCGCCTTCACCGCCTCCCATAAAGGGGAGATTGGAAATGAAATAGCTTGAATTTCCCCCTCCTGAGTCTTCCGAGATAAAGCATCAGCAACCGAATTCTCCTTCCCTGGCTTATAACGGATCTCGTAGTCGTATCCCAGTAGCTTGGAAACCCATTTTTGTTGCTCTGGCGTCACCACCCGCTGCTCCAAAAAGTACTTCAAACTCTTCTGATCTGTCTGAATCACAAACCTGTGCCCGACAATATAGGGTCGCCATACTCGTATGGCCTCTACAATCGCCAGCATCTCCTTGGCAAATGCGGACCACGATCGCTTTGACGGAGCTATTGCCTTACTCAAATAGGCAATTGGTCGCCCCTTTTGCATCAGCACCGCTCCAATCCCCACGCCTGAGGCGTCGGTCTCAATTATGAATTGCTCCTGGAAGTCCGGAAGCGCCAACACCGGGACTGTTGTCATGGCCGTCTTCAGCTCCTCGAACGCCGCCCCCGCCTCTGGACTCCACCGAAATTGCCCCTTCTTCAACAGGCCCGTTAAAGGTGCAGCGATCTTGCCATAGTCCTTGACGAATTTTCTGTAGTAGCCTGTAAGCCCCAAGAACCCCCGCAGCTCTGTAGTATTTTTTGGACAACTCCACTGTTGCATCGCCATAATCTTCTGTGGATCCACCTTCACGCCCTCTTGCGATATAATGTGGCCCAAGTACTCAACTTCCGTCGTTGCGAAACTGCATTTTGAGGGCTTAATAAAAAATTTATGCGCTTTCAGGAGTGTCAGGACTAACATCAGATGCGTCAGATGCTCAGACCACACTCGGCTATATATCAAAATGTCATCAAAGAACACCAACAGGAACCGCCGCAGGTATGGTCGGAACAGGGCATTCATAGCCGCCTGGAAGGTTGATGGCGTATTGCACAGTCCGAAGGGCATGACCACATACTCGTAATGTCCGCTGTGGGTGCGAAAAGCTGTTTTATAGATGTCTTCAGGGTGCACTCGTACCTAATGGTAGCCTGCCCGGAGATCTAACTTGGAGAAGTAGGCCGCCCCATGCAACTCATCGATCATGTCATCAACGGTCGGGATTGGAAACCGATCTTTAACCGTCGCGGCGTTAAGATTCCGGTAATCGGTGCAGAATCGCCACGTATCATCCTTCTTCCGGACCAGCAGAACTGGAGACGAGAACGGACTAGTGCTGGGCCTGATGAACCCGGCACGGAGCATCTCCGCAACCTGTCTTTCTATCTCGTTCTTTTGATAATGTGCATACTGATATGGTCGGACATTAATGGGACCAGTCCCTTCCAACAAGGGAATACGGTGCACGAACTCTCTCATCGGTGGCAACTCTGTTGGCTCTTCCATCACCACTGTAAACTCGTCGAGGAGTTCCTGTACTTCTGGTGCATGCGACTGTTTAGGCCGATTTGCGTCCCTCACAGACGCCTCCACTTGCACTGCAAATAGCTCAGCGCCCGTCCGCCAAGCCTTCTCCAATGCCTTGCACGACGCCTCCTGGATCGGCCCTGATTTCTGTGCTGAAATCATAAACCCTCGCCCTCCCGACGAGAATCTCATGCTCATCTGCTTCCAATTTGTCACAACGTCCCCTAAAGTTTCGAGCCATTCAACTCCCAAGACAACATCCAGTCCCTTCAAGGAAATAGCATACAGGTTTGTGACAAACTCAAATCCTTGGATGTTCAGACACACCCCCGGATACCTTAAGTTGCACAACAGTCGTTCGCCATTGGCCACCCTTACAGCAAATTCAGCCACCGGCTGTACCTCCAATCCCAGACGGCTTGCCATCTCCGCATCCACAAAATTGTGCGTGGATCCGCTGTCTATCAATGCTGTGACTTGCTGTTTGCCCAACAGGGCTTTCACCCTCATGGTCCGTGGCCCTGATTGTCCTGCCAAAGCATGCAAGGATATGCAAGGATATCGACGGGCTCACTATCTCATTTTCTTGATTACCATCCCCGTCGCCATAGCTGTCCTCCAATGGTTCCGCCTCTTCCAGATAAAACTGGTCGCCGGGATCATCAGGTTCAATAAGAAGAGCCTGTGGTTGCTAACATTTATGACCGGGGGTGAACCGCTCGTCACAATTGAAACACAGCCCCTTCTCGCGCCGCTGTTGCATCTCCGCCGTAGACAGTCGACAAACCCCCGGCGGCGGCCGTCCTGTTGAGGCCATAGGACGCCCGCGAGCTTGCGGAAATCCAGAAACCGCCCCGTGCCCCTCGCGGCCTGCCGCAGCTCCACCCGTGGTGCTTCTCGGATTTGGTCGAGAAGGCTCCCATCGTGAACGACGCCGTAAATTCTGTAGCCGCGTATCCTCCAAACGTGCCCGTTCAATGGTCTCTGCGAGAGTGGTGGGTTTAAAACGCCGTACCTCGTCTGCCAGTTCCTCCTGTAGGCCGCCCAGAAAGGACCCAATCAGGGAAGACTCCGGCCAGCCTTCCACCCTATTCGCCAATGTCTCGAACTCTTGCAGGTAATCACGGAGTGCGCCCTTCTGACACAGCCTACTCAAAGCTTCATCATAGTTGATATAACTAGTTTTCCCAAATCTTGACTTCAGCTCGCGTACCAAAGCCTCCCAAGTTAAGGGAATTCTTGTCTCCCGATATATTCGCTGTGTCCATTGCCACCATTGGTTTGCCGCGCCCTCCAGATGGAACGACGCTACTCGCACCCGTTGATCAGCAGGTGTCCCATTGATGTCAAAAAATTGCTCGGCCCTGTTCAACCATACGGTCGGGTCCTCACCGGAAAAGTGTGGAAACTCCAGCCGAAGTTGAAGACGACCACCATCACCGCCCCCTTCGCCGTCGTGGAGAAACAAACGGCCGCCCCCGGACCCGCGGTTGACACCGTGGGAACTCTGTGACGCAGATGGCCCCGCCCCTGAGAAAGACGAGTTCTGTTGAACGGCCATGGCATCCAGGCGTGCGAGGACCTCGTCCATCCGCCCATCCAGCCGGTGGACACGGCTCTCCACATCACCAAACTTGACTTCCAACACCCACGTCCTGTCCTCCGACGCCATGGATGCTTGCTCGATGGTCTCCTGCAACCCCTGGAGGCGAGCATGCACCTCGCCCACCCCTTCCTCGAGCACCTCAATCCGCCGGCCATGGGTAGGATTAGTCATGGTCCGAGGATCGACAAAGTCTGATACCACTTGATGAACTCGTGACGTAGAGATCACCACGAGATCACCGTTCTTCTCTTAATGGCAGAAGACACCCCTAGGCTCCAATTAATGGCTGGAAAACCCCTTCTTTATTTTCTTAGAATCAACATATGAAACCCTAGTTCATGAATACATAGGAATATATAAGCAAACCCTAATCTCACTCACACCCTTAGATCCCCTTACATAAATCCAACGATCACCCTCCTTTCTACTCAATGATAAGCAAACTACCTATTCAAACCATAAGCAAACTCAACCATAAGCAAACTAGTCCAGCCAACTCTACTAATAAACCAAGTACTCATCCTACATAGCGAGGATTAGGCCTGCGTTCCCTGATTGGGCGCCGATTCTCATCAGAGTGCGAGGAGAGAGAATGTGTGGGGTTATTGGTTTGGAAGGTTGAGATCCAAAGGTGGGTTTGATGGATGCTTCAGATTGGATGGAGTTAATAAAGAGTGTTGGCTTTGTTCAATGAGAACATGATGATTTGGCCTCAATGAATAAAAAAAAAGTCACGACCGAGAGGCACTGCCGTGGACGCTGCATCTCTGCGTAGTGTGCCAATTAAGTCGGCAACAAAATCTAGGGCATCCCAATGCACAACAATAGGAAAATAAGAAAATTTAGTTGGTCGAGGCAATCTTCTAGGCTTGATTCACCCGCAAGTTCGACCGGAGTAGCGTACGTCCCTACCTGTTTCATTCCCACGCAAGTCATGACAATATTTCTAGGCTACATTAGGCAAGCTAAAAGTTTAATAGTGAATTTCACATAATTTTGATAAGATTTTAATATAATTTTACATAATTATAAAATGTCATCATGACTTCTTTACAAATTTATAACATACTGAATATTTATGTTATCAATACTCAATCTTTAATAGCATTTACAAATATATGCTATGAAATATGTGTTATCGAATCCATCTTTTCTTCTAATGGGGGGAGGTTGTTTAAACCCCAAAACAATTTTCGTGACACGGGAATCCAGTAAAACCGCTCACGTGATATACCATCAAATGAGGAGAACGACAACTAATGGTACGTACTCTACTGGTAAATTAAGATACTTTAGGTACCAAATTTAAAGCTCGAATACTAATTTGGTAATTCACATATTTTACATGTACCTAATATGAAATTTAGCCTAATCATTATCTCCCCTTCTTCAAAAACTTAAGACAACCAACAATTCAGCTAAACCAGCCAAGAAAGCCAGTCAAATAACTTAAAACATCACATTGATTCTCTATATAAGCATGGAAGTTGGTTGCCCAAAGGCCATCCAAACCACCATTTCATTAAGGATTAAAATCCATCATCTACCATTTCTCAAGAACATCATTTTATCTCTAAGATAACAGCCAAACCAGCAGAATAATATATTTCTTTTTCCAAACAAAACAAACTATCCAACCAACAAAAACAAAGCCATGGAAGTTGGTTGCCCTAAGGCCATCCAAACCACCATTTCATTAAGGATTAAAATCCATCATCTACCATTTATCAAGAACATCATTTTATTTCTAAGATAACAGCCAAACCAGCAGAATAATATATATCTTTTTCCAAACAAAGCCAACTATCCAACCAACAAAAACAAAGCCATAAATAAGTTCCATCATCCAGCGAGAATAACAAGTCCAACAAGTATGCAATCATCATCTCCCCATTGAACAAGCATACCATCTAAGAATAAAATTAGTACAATGCATAAGAAAAATAAATCATTAAACATATGTTATAACTTCAAAAATCAAAAGTAATATGCAACTACAAACCCAAAGCCAATGGTTACAGCAGAGGTCACTGGGATAAAAGTAGAGACTTTCCAAAGCTGATAGGCTTGTTTCTGCACTCATTGTATGTCTCAAAGGCATTATGTTTTTTTTTCTTTATATCCCCCACCTCCTGGTTGTACTCATTTTATGATTAATTCCAATACATCGCTTAGAGTACAGAACCCACAATAGCATGATCTGCTAAATTTATGAGTTTGGGCGTGACATTCTGGCCACGACTCATAAACCCCATGTTGTCTCCCCTTGTAGACGACATAAAACTTCATTCTACCATACTAAAAACATTCAACCACTATAACGTTATCATAAAGTAAATAGATGTTTAATAGATAATAAGTGTTTTACAAAATGTATCCAGCCAACCATTAATAAATATCGACCAAAATGTATCCAACCAACCACCAAAAAACAGCCACCATAATGTTATCCAACGGACCATAATCTTTCTAAAAAAGTAAATAGCTAATAAAAGTCCTTAAAAGCATGAGAAAACCTAATATTATTATGCCAACTATATCTTTTCAGTAAGGAACTGATCCATCTATATCTTAAGAAATATAGCATTCTTGAGCACGAACCCTCGAGTTGCAACAACATTAGCATTAATTTATACATAATTGAAACTTACAAGTTAAAATAATCATCAAAACCTCATTCATTTCAATAATATAAATCCTCCAAAAAGTTCATCACAAACATAAGTGTCAACATACATAAATTGAAAGTCTAGATAAAGAGTACCAAAAAGGATTACGATCCTCATCTCTCCACCTACTGCAAAACTAATTTTCAAATATATAAATCTAAATGATGCTTCATCAGTGCCTCTCACCTCCACAAGGTGTACTGGACTCTGATCTGTAAATATGTCCCCCTACATAAACCCAAAGAATGAGATCAAAAGCCTGGTAGGAGTCGCATGTAGACTCTTTAAAACTCTGGTGTACACCAAACCTATCCTAATATACGTGACCCTAATATGGTCTGGATAAGTCTTACATGCACAGACGCACAGTCCAACCGTCAATGCTCCCCCATACCCCTCTAAACTCTATATCAGTCTCAGTATACTAATACAATGATAACATCTCCATACAAGTTCTCAAATCAGATAAAAAATCCTCAATTGACATAAGGAGATGTCAATCCATCTGTCTAGTTATCGATACAACTCTTAGACTCTAACTAGTCTAGTTATAAGATCTGATTAGATTCAATCCCAATCCTTACTCTCAAGTCAAATCCGATATTCCTATTATGTATGCACAAGCCAGATAACATCACAATAAACTAATATAATAATCCATAATTTCTCATAAATGCATATAATATAGGAACGTCATAGCATACCATAGTATAATTAAGTATCAATAAATGGGCTCAACTTGTCCAACAAAGCATCATAACATGAACTCATCACATCATAAATACATGGATATCCACACCACAAGAATCCATATTTGTTGAATATACATACATCATAGCACATCATGGAATCGACACAACCATACAGCAAATATAGCATAACATGTACACAAAATCCTAGCAGGATGCAACTCCTAACTCAAAATGGAGATCGACACATGTACGCTACTAAGTCACGGGGTCCGAAACTCACTCCAAAACCAGTCGATCAATCGGGCGATCCGAAAGCACAAAAAAAATCAAAACTGAGGTCAGATACTGCCCCAAATAAAACTGAAACTACCAGGAAAAAGTAAAGCACGAGAAGCTAGTCAAAACGACGTGAAAATCATCGAAAATGTATACTCGTAGCACAAGATATGGCCGTTTAAAGGATTCGGTGCACATTAGCAGGCATTTGGTGCTGGCCCCAACATGCGCCACGCACTGTGTCACCTTCTTCCTCAACCCATCCTCAACTGAGCTCTCGTCGGAGCTCCGTCGAACATCGTTCAATGGTGATGAAAAGCTCAACGAAAAGGTGCAGGAAGAAGCGTACTTCTTCCCCTTCCTAAAGCTCCACCTTCTACGACGGATCAGCAGCCAAGGCTCCCAAAAGCCGTACCACGACCTCGCCTGAGAAGTGAGAAGGTCAGTTCAACGGCTTGGAAAACACCAGGGAATTATCGGGACGGCACCGGGGTTCGTTTCCGGTCCTTCCTTGATGCTACAGTCGCCGGGAAGATGAACGACGTCGTCTCCGGCGACCCATCGCTAGAAAACCAAAAATCTCCAAAACACCATGAAAAACAACAAAAAAAGCATGGAAATGAACAGGGGAGAAGATGGAAGCTTACCTAGACCAAGTAGAGAAGAAGAAACCGGCTAAAACCACCCCAAATCTCCAGATTTTTCAACAAGATCCCAACTCCATCTCTCAAATTTTCTCTCCTCGCACTCGGGTCCAGCAATAGAGGAAAAACAGAGGATGAGAGGGGAATAAAAGGGAGGAGAAATGAGAGCATAAGGTTGGCTTGGGCGGCCACTTGGCATCCATGATGGGAAGAAGTAAACTTTGCAGATAACCCCTCGTAAGACCTAAAATTACATGAAAAAGCCCAGAAGTTTTTCAAAAAGGCCCTTACATTCCCCCGTATCTATCACCATAGCTAAAACCTGGCCCTTATGGCGTTTCGATTTGGGCTACCCAGGTTAAAGCCTAGTGTAGCACAAGGGTAGGTCCGCCCCTGCTTGGGCATGACATTCTTCCCAAGTAGTACATATCCCTGGCATTCTTTCTCTAAAAACCACATAATATGCTTCCTCATAATACAATCCATGCAACACATTGTTTACTTAAATAAAGGAAAAAAAACATGTTGATGTCATTACAAAGAAGAAATGAGAAAATATGTTGATGCAATTACTCAAACAAAGGAGAAATAATACAATCCATGTGAAGTTTGCAACCACATAAGTAGTTGCCTAAATTACAAATGGGAAATGAGAAAACATGTTGTAATTACTCAAACATCAAAGAAATAATACAATCAAGAAAAACTTTGCAACCACATATATAGAAAACATGTTGCTGCAATTACAAATGAGAAATGAGAAAACATGTTGTAATTACTCAAACGGCAAAGAAATAATACAATCAAGGCAAACTTTGCATTCACATATGTAGAAAACATGTTGCTGCAATTACAAGCCGACATATTGGCAGCGAAATATTTAATTGTTGATGCAATTACATAGAAAACATAAAAGCCATCATATATAATCTCAAACTATTACTGCAATTACACACACTTGAAGCAATATATCGATTTGGGAACATAGAATCCAAAATTCATTGCGATCATATTTAGTAGCAGCTGCACATCTAAAATACCAATATATTGGCAGCAAATCATCCAAATCAAAAGCACTAATGGGTCTCAAGTTACATATATTTGTTACTTGTATATCTTCATATCTTCTTTATGTGGTACAACATACCACATATGTACACATATATATATTGAACCATATCAATAGATTGAGAAACAACTTCAACTCTTCTATCATGGTATCAAACAAGCCAGATTCTCCTCTCCCTTAGGGCCGGCAGCCGCCGCCTCTCTGCTCCGCCTCCCCTCCCGGTGGTCCAGTCTCCCCTCCTGGAGCTTCGGCCTCCCATGGCGGTCCGCCTCCCCTCCTCTCCGCCACTCTCCCCGATCTCTCTCTCTCGCCATTGATCACGCCGGCAGCGAGCCATCTCTCTCCCTCGGACTCCTCGAGCTCGCCGACGACCGGAGACCTCTCCGTCTCCCTCGAGCTCCCTCTCCTCTGATCCGGCCAGAGCTCTCTCTCTCTCTCCCGAGAGCCTCAGATCCAAGCTCCTCTCCCACGATCTCCTAACCATCTCTCTCCCTCGGACTCTCTCGAGCTCGCCGACGACCGGAGACCTCTCCCTCTTCGTCTCCCTCGAGCTCCTTCTCCTCAGATCCGGCCAGAGCTCCTTCTCCTCAGATCCGGCCAGAGCTCCTCTCCCCCGAGCTCTCTCTCTCCCGAGAGCCTCAGTTCCGAGCTCCTCTCCGAAGATCTCCATTCTTTGGCGCTCCTTCGCCACCATCGTCGGCCGCTGCTCCTCTCGGCGTCCCTCTCCATCGGCACCATTCTCTAGAGCAGCCCTGTGACCTCCCTGCTTAGCTGCTCGTGTACTCGCAAAGTGCTCGACATTGGGCTGCAGTGACGCTCACAGCCCAGCACCCTCCTCTCTTCAGAGCCCACGTGTCCAGCAAGCGCACCGCTCGCGCCCTCACAAACACACGCGCAGCCCTGCACCCTCGCTTCCTCGCTCTTACGCGCACGCAGCCCCGAGTCGACACGCGCGCACACAGCCCCGAGTCGACACGCGCGCAGCCCCACGCCAACGAGCATGAAGCCCAGCGTGCTCAGCAGCGCCTACAAGGTGTTCGACGGCTATTTTCGAAGGATCTAATGACCCTCCGTTCAGAGCTCGACTCCCTTGCTCATCAGTCGTTTCCTTCATCCGTTTTTGAGGGTGTTCTCGGTACTGCCCCAGGACGTCCTGTTTGTGCCACTAAAGTTGTGGATCCCCCAGAGTCTATGCAGAGTTTTCAGCAACAGAATGTTCATGTTCGTCTTCCGCAATCGCCCTATCCTGCTTCCTCTGTCTCAGTCGACTCCACTGCTATGGCTGCTGCTCCTGGTACACTCGATCGCATTTGGGTTCTTGATTCTGGTGCTGCATCTCACATGACATATGATTCATCTATCTTGTCTTCATGCATTTCTGCTACGCATTATCCTGCTATACATACTGCTGATGGCCATGGCTTAGATGTTTTCCGGTCTGGTTCTCTTTGTACCAGTCCTATTACTCTCCCCCATGTTCTTCATGTCCCTTTGTTGCATATGAATCTTGTATCTGTTAGCCGTATTTGTGATATGGGTTATACTGTTACTTTTACCTCTACCTCCTGTCATGTGCACAATCAACATACAGGCATGGAGATTGGCATTGGTCGTAGGGTTGGTAGCCTTTACCATCTGTTGAGTCTCTCATTGCCCATCCCTTCCCCTGTCTCTTCCACCCCTGTTGCCCTCAGCGTCTCTTCGCTTTCCCTTGTCGATCTCTGGCATTGTCAGCTTGCTCATCTGTTAGAGGAGCGCCTTCATAGTCTCTTTAGATTAGGTGTTTTGGACTCTAGTACATGTACCTCTCTCTCTTTTTGTTCTGGTTGCAAGCTTGCTAAATTTGTAGATCAACCCTTTCCTCTGCGTACTACTGAATCTTGTACCCCTTTTGCTTTAGTACATTGAGACATTTGGGGCCCCGCTCCCATCTTATCTATGAGTAACTATCCTATCTTTATTATATCAGTTTTATAGATGATTATTCTCATTTTACCTGGGTTTATCTTATGCGTCACCGATCTGAGGTTCCTATGATTTATAAGCACTTCACTGTTATGGTTCAAACCCAGTTTCAACAGCGTATTCAGGTTTTTCGCTCTGACTGTGCTCGAGAGTACACCCCTCTCAGATGCGATCTATCTTCCAGTCTCATGGGACGGTTTTCCAACAGTCTTGTCCCTACACCCATGAGCAAAATGGCATCGTTGAGTGTAAGGGCATCGACACATACAGAAGACTACTCGAGCCCTTCTCCTCTCTTCTCAGGTTCCCCGCACATTCTGGGCTGATGCACGTCTTACTTCCGTTCATCTTATTAACCTCATGCCCTCTCCTCTTCTTTCCGGTGTCTCTCCTTATGAGTGTCTTTACTCCAGTCCCCCCGACTACCGTCCCCTCCAAGTCTTTGGTTGTATGTGCTTTGTGTTAGTTCCTCCTCACGAGCGGACCAAATTATCTGCTCGGTCGGTCCGATGTGTTCTACTAGGCCTTAGCTCTGAACACAGGAGCTATCGTTGTTATGATCCCGTGACACGGCGTCTTCGCATTTCTCGCCATGTGTTCTTTCTTGAGGATGTTCCTTATTATTCCTCTGCCTTGTAGGATCTCACTTTTCTTCAGCCTTTATCTGTCTTGCCTTCAGCATCTACCTCCATTCCCCATCCTTCCTTATCTCTCTATCCTATTCCATCCTATCTGTTAGTCCCATCGACCCCTACCCCTACCCCCACTCCCCCATCACCTCTGGCCTCTCCTCGTCCCCAACCTACGACCAGTGACACTTCTTCTGCGCTTTTCGCTGGTTGCCTCTTCTCCATCGTCTACTACAGTCTCTACACCTCCTCCTCGGTATCCTCAGCGAGTTCACCACCCTCCCTGCAGATATGGTTGGTCATCTGTTGCCTCATTTTCTCCTGAGTTCCATGCCTTTCTATATGCCATTCATCTTCATCAGGAGCCCCGATCTTATCACGAGGCAGCCCAACTTCCACAGTGGCAGGATGCTATGGCAAAGGAGCTCAGCGCTTTCGCTCATACTTGCACCTGGGATCTTGTTCCTCTTCCTCCTGGGATTGAGCCTGTTAGCTGCAAATGGGTCTTCAAGGTCAAGCGGCAATCTGATGGGTCTATTGGGCGGCATAAGGCCTGATTAGTTGCTCGTGGTTTTACTCAGGAGTATGGCATTGATTATGAGGAGACATTTTCTCCTATTGCTAAGATGACCACAGTTCGCACTCTAGTTGCAGTTGCGGCAGCTCGACACTGGCCTCTTCTTCAGATGGATGTGAAGAATGCATTTCTTCACAGAGATTTCTCAGAGGTTGTCTACATGCATCCACCTTCGGGTCTCTCTGCTCCTATTGGTCATACTTGTAGTCTTCATCGTGCCATCTATGGACTCAAACAGGCTCCTCGCGCCAGGTTTGAGCGTTTCCGTAGTTTTGTCACAGAGGTCGGTTTTGTTCAAAGTGCTCAAGACCACTCTCTGTTTGTGCGGTCCTCCTCGTAGGGGCGGGCAATTCTCCTCCTCTATGTTGATGATATGATTATCACTAGAGATGACTCTGCTGCTATTACGTCTCTTGAAGCTCATCTTCGGAGTCAGTTTCAGATGAAGGATTTAGGTCCTCTACGCTACTTTTTGGGACTGGAGATTGCTCAAAGCGAACGTGGGATCTTACTTTCTCAGCAGCGCTACATATCTGACATCCTTAGTCGAGCAGCTATCTCGGATGATCGCATTGTAGACACTCCACTTGAGCTCCATGTTCGCCTCCATCCTACTGATGGTAAGCCTCTCTCGGATCCCACGCGCTACAGACAACTAGTTAGGCAGCTTGTTTATCTGTATATCACCAGAACAGATATCTCTCATGCCGTTAGCATCCTGAGTCAGTTTGTCGCCACACCACGCTCTACTCACTATGTTGCTCTTCTTCGGACACTTCATTATCTTCGAGGTACCACCACTCGGTCTCTTCTTATGCCCTCCAGCTCTGACCTCATTCTTCGTGTTTATTCTTATGCAGATTGGGCCAGTGATCCGACGACTAGACGCTCGACTATTGGCTTTTGTGTCTTTCTTGGAGATGCTCTTGTTTCTTGGCGGAGTAAGAAACAAGATATTGTCTCTCTTTCCAGTACTGAGGTTTAGTATCGTGTCATGTCTACCACTATAAAGGAGATCGTTCATCTTCGGTGACTTTTTTATGATCTTGGTGTCTCTTACTCAGCACCTGTCACGCTCTGACCCAGAAAACTCATCCAGATCAGGGAGTGAGCAACCTAAATCTGTTAAATCATCAATGGACACATAAATTTTGACAGAGTCTCCTCTATAATTCTTACACAATGAATCTGTACAATTTCCAATATTCATGATAAATTTAAGCAACTAGATCAAGAGGGCAGAAATGTAGATTTACAACCACTATCGTTATTACATATCCAATTTAAACATTTAGATAAACATCATTCCACATTAATATCAAATTTAAAGTTATACAATTTGTCCTCAAATAAGAAGCATAAGTTCCCAAGATTTAACTACATCAAATAAATGTAAATAACTGAATTGAGCCCTCTAATCTGCCAACAACCTCAAAGTCCACCCGAAGTGGAAACGCCTCTGAGAGTTGATCTGCCTGGGACTACTGAAGTGGAAGGAACGGCACTTGAACCTGCAAAACGCAACCCAGGTAGGGTGAGCCTAAAGCCCAGTACGGTTCTACTCTACGGCACTCTCAAGGAAAGGGTAAAACTGCAACTACATCTACTTTCGTCAAGGCTAAGTATGCCAAGAGGCTAACCCTAGCCTCGTCGATTCTCCGAGGGCTCCTGTCCAAGTCCCACCCTCACCCAACAACGAGGGGAAACAACACGACTGCGGGCTCCTGTCCAAGCTCCACCCTACTCACTCTCAATACTACCATCCCTCATGGAGACATAGTCAGGGACATCGACATCCATATCTAGCACTTGGAGCAAAAGTAGACACGACCTCTACACCTCAATATCATAATTCAAATGAGTATATCTAGGTTGCAACCTCGATCAACACAAGATCATAACCACACAATTTAGCCCAAGTCCTCCTACCCATACCTCAGCCCTAGAGCTAGATCCGAGCTACCCGAGCCCTCGGATCGGCGATTGAGCCCATTGCCCGCACATAACCTTAATGCTTCTAATGCATACAACATGCATGAGCCTAATCAAGCAACTAGGCCTAGGTGTCTCTACATGTCAATTCATCAATCACATGTCCCACGAGGTATAACATAGCTATAGAGTAGGTTTAGCATTCAAGAATAAACAAAAGCCAAGAATAGCATTCGCATATACCAATCATGCATAATCATTCAACACATACAAAGGGCACACCTTCGACCACACCTTCGACCCAACCAAAATACACATTCCCGAGGGTCACCACCCCCTCAGTTAACCCACGAAAGAAATAGAAACGGGCACATTGTCGGCCCTAGGCTCACACAATATAATAATACATACTAGCAGTAACCAACAATGAAATTGCAAGAAACAAATAGAGGAAGAACAGACAACTCAAAAGAATGGCAATAGCATTGAGTACAGGGTCAATAGTAAGGTTCAACATAAAACTAAATTGAAGGACTGCACCTATGCCAACAGTTATACAAGGTATACAAGGTCGAATGTGACAGCAGTTAAATGGAATTCCAAGCTTTGATCCGAAAAATCAGTTTCAGGGAAAGGAAGGGCCAGCACTAACCAATTGCCCAACAACCATCCAAGAACAGAGGCCTTGAAGTGGAATCCAGGGATTAGCAGTTGATCCCAAATGGGATCCAGCAATCGCAGCAACAATCCAACAAAGCTTAGAAGCTCAACCATAGGACCCTCAGAGAAATTGGGAAGGGGTTGGAGGAGGATCTCAAGCCTCCAGCATATCAAGGATAGGGGAGGAGAAGGAAGCACAATCAGAGAAGATAAGAAATCTCATCAAAAATCCGTGAACTCCCATAGAACTGAACCACGGCAGCTAGAGAGGAGGAATGAGGAAGAAAATAGGGCATGGCCTAACATCATGGTTAATGGCATAGCATCGGAGAAGAAGATAAAACCACATCAGCATCCATCAAAAACCAGAAAAAGGCTGCGATTGCCAGCAATCCGGTATTTCATGAGCAGACGAAGCATATAGAGCTCGATTGTCACTTTGTTCATCAGCATCTTCAAACTGGCACCGTTCTCCTCCCCCACGTGTCTTCTGCCGGGCAACTTGCCGACTTCTTTACGAAGTCTCATCCTACT
This sequence comes from Narthecium ossifragum, assembly GCA_963920575.1. Taxonomy (NCBI): domain Eukaryota; kingdom Viridiplantae; phylum Streptophyta; class Magnoliopsida; order Dioscoreales; family Nartheciaceae; genus Narthecium; species Narthecium ossifragum. The sequence goes on from OY986969.1 coordinate 18,944,099, forward strand.
CCTAGATTTAGACATCTTGTAGGCAAACTCTCGGTGTTTGATCCACCTTGAGTTTGAGGGGGGGGGGGGGTGGTGTTACTTGTATATCTTCTTATCTTCTTTATGTGGTACAACATACCACATATGTACACATGTATATATTGAACCCTATCAATAGATTGAGAAACAACTTCAACACTTCTATCAATATCGGTAAAAAGGCATTGTTTTATTAAAAAGACCACGTAGTTGGAAGCTTAAGGAGCATTAGATCCAAGTGAGGCCATCTTGTATGCCCATTCTCTGCCATCATCAAATCTGTGAATGTGGCAATAAACTTATTAAGCCAAATCAACCTAAACGGACTGACTTGCCCATGAAACTTATAACGTCAGTGTTCGTCCTAAGGAGGTGATCGTATGCATTGGCAAGATCATTTGTAGAGTAGCCATGTTCTTCAACATTCATAACTACCATCTAAAGATGATTGGTGAATCAACACGACTCTGAAGTGTTGAATGAACTATCTACTTGTTATACATCTATGACAACCTTTTCTATTGAGTCCATTGCTCTTGCATCCAAATCATTGCCCTTCCTCCCCTTCTTCTTTGGACGCATGGAATCATTCTTGCCAATGGTTGTAGATCTAGAATTTTGTATGTTTCCAACATCATTTTCAGAAAGTGGTTCAGTATGGTTAACATAATCTATGGATAAAACACTAGAATCTGTGAAAACATGTGAAGAGGTGCATGAGGGGATCTAAGAAGTCGCATATTTCCCCTTTGCTTGTTTCCCTCCACAAAGAAGTCCTCACATATTGGCCTTTGCTTGTTTCCCTCCACAAACAATTGCCAAGTTGTCATAATCAACGATAAGGGTGTTGATATCGTTGATATAGAGGGCATCGTTTGGTTTTGCCTATGAATGAGAAAACACATATTTAGTAAACACATGTTTAGTGGATATTCTAAATAAGATTGATAATTTAAATAAATAAATTGACATATGCCATCAATTATATTGCTGCCTCCTCTTCACCCATCCATTCTTCTTCTCGTTTCATTCCCAACAACCCTAATTCCTTGCATTTTTGTATCATTGCAAGGTTATTCTTCGAGTGTCTAAGATGGTAGTTGATATTCAACTCCGTCAATTCCCCCTTTATGGAAAACGTTTCACAAAGTGCCTTGGGTGTAGCGATGAGAGCAGGGGAATGATTTTCCACCTTCATGCCTGATAAGTCCTAAATAATGATATTTTAACCCCTTAACTTATCTTTGATAGCCCAAGAGTATGTGTGTTTGATACTTTGTTACTTGATTTTAGTTTTATTCATGCCAAGAGAATAAATACAAGAAAATTGGACAAAATGACCAAAATATGCAAGAAATTGCCAAGTGACTGAACTAGCCTACAAAGCAGCTAGGGAGCTTTAAATGTTGATTTTAATGCATGGGCATGTGTATCACACCATATTTGAGATGTCGGAAGAACTATTTGTGCTTAAAAGGTCAACGATTAAAATATGACACTCAAAGCCACTTTCATTTTCCGTATGCTTAAGTGAATGATATGCGATCTTTGACAGTGTATAAATGCTAGCATATAAGTCCGAAAAATATGTTTAAATACTTGAACATGTGTATTTCATTGTATACTTGAAGCTCATATATTTGGTTTGATCAAATTGTGTTCAGGTCAAAATTTGGCACGCAAAACGAGAACCGAAACATTGCTGAATTGTTTACTGTTTTCATATTTTTCAGGGCTGAAGTAATGGGGGCATAACATTCTTAATACTTATCAGAATTTAATGTTATTGGTTTCGTTGGAAAGATTATGAAATTTTATAAAACTTCTATTTCAAGACTTTTCTCATTGGAGGTTATGTTCACATCCAAAATTGAGATTGAAGATTGCTAATTGCTTATGAAGTATTTTTCAGAGCTGAAGTGAATGGGCCATAACTCTTTCTGCTCTTATCCGAATTTCTGGTCCAAGGTACCGTTGGAATAATGATTCAGAGATCTAACACTTTGCCTGAATAGCCGTTCTAAAAAAATGAAGTTCACATATCGAAAATACCCTCTGAAGTTCGGATTCTTTGAAGTTCGGATTGAAGCATAGTCGACGTAAAAAAGGTCATAACTTGCTCTATTCTTATCAGAATTCTGGTGTAAGCTACCATTGGAAAGGTCATTCGGAGCTCTACAACTTTACCAGAAATAGCTTATTAGATCCGAAATTTCAACATACTATCCTATTAACCCATTAAGCCTCTTACTGGATCCTATGCTTCAAGCCTATAAATAGGCACTTAAGGGCAGCCAAGAGGAGGGCTAGTAGAGGAGGAAGAAGGGAGAAAGAAGCTTAGGGTTTTCTACTTTCCTACACTTGTAAACTTGTATTTTCACTCTCATCTTTGAAATTTTGATTCTATGTATACTTAAGAACTTGTAGATCTCACCCCGATCTATCTTTCTATCGGATTACTTTTTGGATTTGGTTTGGTTTCAATGAAAAATATGATTTGATTTCAATACTTGTTTCATTTTCTATTCCTCTAGTTTCTCTTTGCTTTTAGAGGTATAGATCCCTCTATTTTCTTTGAGATGCATGCTAGACTTGTTAAACTCAAGTGATTAGAGGTATAGATCCCTCTACATCCTTGATCAATTTTCATTTAGGTTGATCCTAATGTCTTCTCTAGAATTAGAGGTATAGATTCCTCTCTTTTTAGCAAGGATTAACTTAGGGTTAACTAAAGGCCTTGAGTTCTAAGGGTATAGAGCCCCTCAGCCTTTCTTTTGGCCTACCTTGAGGCTAACCCATCAAGTAGTTAGGGGTATAGATTCCCCTAATGACCTTGTTGCCTATGGCAAGTGACTCTTGGCATTTTCATGCCTAGAAGCAAGTGTTTGACAAACCATTGGATTTCTAACCGTTGTGCGTCTTCACGTGGTTTATATGTATATCTTCCTAGCTAGGGTTTTAGTGACAGAAATTCTAGCTAGTGTGTGTTTGACGATCCATAAGTACATCTGATTTGAAGGATAGTGAAGGTTGAGACTACAATTTCCTCTACTTGTTATCCCACCTTTATCCACTTTATATATATTTTTAACTTCACAAACTTTTATTTCAAAAGCCCCAAAACATCTTCTTTACTGTTTTCCCTTTTGTTCATATTCCTTTTGCATCTAAAAGTTCCATGTTTTGGATTCCATCTGCTCCCTGTGATAAATGATCTTGGGGCTCACTCTTGTTTAACTTTGACAACTCCTACGCTTGGGATTATAAGGTAACTCATATTTGAGGGCAAGTCAATGCCTATGAAAACTCCAAATTAGCCAAGGAGCATATGAAAGCACTGCATGACAAGCACATTTGAGCCTGATCAGAGAAAGTTTTGTTGTATAATTTCAGGTTGCATTTGCTTCCAGGCAAGCTAAAATCTAAATGAATTGGACCCTCTATTGTTGTAAATGCTTTGTCTCATGGTGTTGTTGATGTTTTTGACCCTAAAAATGGTAATACTTTCAGGGTTAATGGTCAAAGGCTAAAGCCTTTTCAAGCTGACTTTTCACCTGACATTACTGCCTCACCTTTGGGTGAGCCTAGAACTTAGCCTTTGTGACCATTTCTTATATATAGTTGTTTTCTATTTGCTATTCGCTTTGTTTATGTTATAATAGAATACTTTACTGTATAGGGTGTTAATTGTTTGTTTTTGTTGCATTTTTTCTTGTATTACTTCACTTTACTGTATAGAGTTTTAGTTGTATTATATTGTTGTACTAATACTCTTTACAGCCTGAGCTTCTTCTCTACGCATACATTTAGCAGGTATATCTCTCTTTAACCCACTCTTCAGTTTCTTGATATTCATTTTCAAGCATTGAGGACAATGCAATCTTTAAGTTGGGGGGTGTGGAGTATTTGTTATACATGTTGATCCTATGTGTGGGATGTGTGTTTTGGAAATGCTACCTTGCGGTCATATGTTATATGGACTCATTGTATGCTAGTTGTTGGGAGACTTCCTCTATCATGTTTATGTGCATTTACTCCCCCAAACTTGAGTGTCCATTGATGTATACTTTGTGGATGTAATGTACTTTTGTCAAATATTTTCAAATCATGCTAGCTTGATTCAGTTCTTGTACATGTTAGAGAGGAAAAGGTAGATTTTTCTTGATATGGTTGGACCTGTTATTAGCATGATTAGCCCCCTTCCCTGTTCAAATTTCAAGAGAAGTTAGCTTTTATACCTCTAGTTGTGACAATTTAAACACGAGAGAGACTTGTATTTTGATCTTGACATGCTCTGATAGCTTTGTTTTTACTTGCTTTATCCACGCCTTCCAATGAACTGTAAAGCTATTGAAGAGTAGCCCAAAAAAAAAGAGGGATCTTAGTAAGGAATAAAATGGCTATTTGCAGGTTTTATGCTAAGTAGTCGGGTTGTGTGCATAACAATATACATAATTTGCGTCAAACGGCATGAGACTTACGAATATGTCTAATGTAGATAGTTGTGATTCGTAGCCTACGAGATCCGAGTCACTAGGCCCGAGGGGTTCTTTGAACCTAGTACCCTAAAACCATCTAGTTTGGGAGTCATTGGCTGAAGGCTCGTTACATGGATCTAGTAGAAAGCTTAAGGGGTCATAGCATTGCACCGCTACAAAAAAAAAAAGTGAAAGTGGCAAAGTTACCAAAAATGGGTTTTGAATTGGAAGTTGTGTATATACTTTGTGGATTGAAGCATGTAAAGAGTTGAGTTATTGTTTATGTCTTCTTCGAACTACTTGTTTCTCCCTGTTATGCACACATGGGTCACTCCAGGTATGTGTAAAGCTATACTTGTCTTGTCTATTTGAGCAGGGTAGAGGACTACCTATCTAAGTCTTGTCCAACTTGTTGAGCTTAGTTTACCTCTACTTCCCTATATGTGTATTCATTTTGGCTACGCATGTGCTTTTAAAGTTGTTTTTCTTTTATGATGGCTAAACATCCACGGTGTATGTCTTTTGGATTGCTCAAGTTTGCTAGGGACTAGCAAAGAGCAAGTTGGGGGTGTGATTGGATGCTTATATTGCATTCAATAGATTGATTTTCATATCCAAATCGTGCTTAATTTGTGTTATCGATGCATATTTATGATGAATTTCATGAATTTGGATCATTTACACCCTTAGTGTGTTATTGGTGTTAATACGGTGTCATTGACATGTTTTTGAATTTTTAGCCCTCTTAAGAACAAATATCGTATTCGAAGTTGAATTTTGAACTTAAATCGTGATTTGTGAATAGGTGGAAATTTGATTATAATTGCTTTAAATGTTTATTTTAATGCATGGGCATGTGTATCACACCATCTTTGAGATGTCGGAAGAGCTATTTGCGCTTAAAAGGTCAAGGATCAAAATATGACACTCAAAGCCACTTTCATTTTCCGTATTCTTAGATGAATGATATGCGATCTTTGACAGTGTATAAATGCTAGCATATAATTCCAAAATATGTGTTTAAATACTTGAACATGTGTATTTCATTGTATACTTGAAGCTCATATATTTGGTTTGATCAAATTGTATTCATGTCAAAATTTGGCACGCCAAACGAAATTGAAACATTGCTGAATTGTTTACTGTTTTCATATTTTTCAGGGCAGAAGAAATTGGGGCATAACATTCTTAATTCTTATCAGAATTTAATGTTATTGGTATCGTTGGAAAGATTATGAAATTTTCTAAAACTTCTATTTCAAGACTTTTCTCATTGGAGGTTCTGTTCACATCCAAAATTGAGATTGAAGATTGCTAATTGCTTATGAAGTATTTTTCAGAGCTGAAGTGAATGGGCCATAACTCTTTCTGCTCTTACCAGAATTTCTAGTCGAAGGTACCGTTGGAATGATGATTCAGAGATCTAACACTTTGCTTGAATAGCCGTTCAAAAAAAATGAAGTTTTCATATCGAAAATGCCCTCTGAAGTTCGGATTGAATCATAGTTGACGTAAAAAAGTTTATAACTTGCTCTATTATTATCAGAATTTCTAGTGTAAGGTACCGTTAGAAAGGTCATTCAGAGCTCTACAACTTTGCCAGAAAAAGCTTATTGGATCAAAAATTTCAACATACTATCCTATTAACCCATTAAGCTTCTTAATGGATCCTATGCTTCAAGCCTATAAATATGCACTTAAGGGCAGCCAAGAGAAGGGAGTTGGTAGAGGAGGAAGAAGGAGAAAGAAGCTTAGGGTTTTCTACTTTCCTACACTTGTAAACTTGTATTTTCACTCTCATCTTTGATATTTTGATTCTATGTATACTTTAGAACTTGTAGATCTCATCCCGATCTATCTTCCTATCGGATTACTTTTTTTATTTGGTTTGGTTTCAATGGAAAAGTATGATTTGATTTCAATACTTGTTTTATTTTCTATTCCTCTAGTTTCTCTTTGCTTTTAGAGGTATAGATCCATCTATTTTCTGTGAGATGCATGCTAGACTTGTTAAACTCAAGTGATTAGAGGTATAGATCCCTCTACATCCTTGATCAATTTTCATTTAGTTTGATCCTAATGTCTTGTCTAGAATTAGAGGTATAGATTCCTCTCTTTTTAGCAAGGCTTAACTTAGGGTTAACTAAAGGCCTTGAGTTCTAAGGGCATAGAGCCTCTTAGCCTTTCTTTTGGCCTACCTTGAGGCTAGCCTATCAAGTAGTTAGGGGTATAGATTCCCCTAATGATCCGGTTACCTATGGCTAGTGACTCTTGGCATTTTCACACCTAGAAGCAAGTGTTTAACAAACCATTCGATTTCTAACCGTTGTGCGTCTTCACGTGGTTTATATGTATGTCTTCCTAGCTAGGGTTTTAGTGACAGAAATTCTAGCTAATGTGTGTTTGACGATCCATAAGTACATCTGATTTGAAGGATAGTGAAGGTTGAGACTACAATTTCCTCTACTTGTTATCCCACCTTTATCCACATTATATATATTTTTAACTTTACAAACCTTATTTCAAAAACCCCAAAACATCTTCTTTACTATTTTCCTTTTTGTTCATATTTCTTTTGCATTTAAAAGTTCCATGTTTTTGATTCCATCCGCTCCCTGTGGTAAATGATCTTGGGACTCACCCTTGTTAACTTTGACAACTCCTGCGCTTGGGAGTATAAGCTAACTCATATTTGAGGGCAAATCAGTCACGAAGGTGATCGATCTTCTTAGAGAGAAGATTGATCCTTTGGCTTGGAGGGAAGATCGATCCCTTGTAGCTTCACAGGGACTGAACCTTTCCATCACGAGGGTGATCGATCATTCCCCTGAAGATGATCGATCCTTCGTGTGACAGGGAAGTGTTTTCAATGGTTTTTGCCCGCAGGGCTTCGCTTATGCGGTTTTCTCTACCGCTTTATAAACCGGTACATATCCTTGAGCATGTTAGCCCCATAATGAGAGGTAGTGGTGAACCGGGAGAGTGACGACTCGCGGGAAATGTAGATAGCATGTTGTACTGTTATCCTTGTTTGCTGGGTTGCTTCCCGTAACATGCTGTCTTTTGGCGGGCTAGCAGCAGTTGGTGGGGCTACCACTGCATCAGCTCTTTGGCCTGTTTTTCTGCTCACCACCCCGGGCCGGCAGGGTGCCGTGCCCAGACCTTGTTTACTTAATCTTCACATATGTTGCATGCTTATCTGCTTTCTTGCGCGTGTTCATAACATGCATCTGGTTGTGCATTAGTTGCATAAGGTTAGGGCGTGGGCGATCTGTAGGTCGTCGTCCCGAGGCTTGGATGTTCAGATTTAGCCCTAGGACCAGGGGTTGGGTTGTTTGGTCCAAGTTTGAATGGTGGTGTTCAGTCGATTTTGATGATAGGCCTAGATCACTGGAACACCTGTTAATTGATGATTTTAGAGGTCATGTCGGCCTCGAGCCGGGTGTTGAGGTGTAGCCGGTGTCTGGTGATCTACGACTCTTGAGTAGAGGGTGTGCCTACTCAGCGGTGTCATTTCCTATCGACAGTGCTGATTTCCTGCTTGTGAGTCTGCAGTGTTGGTTTCTTGCGTTCATGGACACTCGGTGGGGTTATGGGACCCCTGTGTACACCCAGATCTTGCTAGAGCGCGACACTGTTGCGTTTCCCTCTTCATTCTGTGTGTCATAGTGTAGTTTCCCTGCTGAACTTAGTGCTCATTCCTACCCGGGCTGCGTTTTGCAGGTGCATGCGTTAGCTCCTCTTCGGTGGCCCCTACCTGGCAGTTGGTCGGCGGTACGGCTACGTCTGGCGGAGTCTGAGAAGTGGTGATCTGTCTTTCCCATAACCCTTGTATAGTTAGCCTCCTATGGGAGAGTATAAATGTTTGTACTTGATCTTTCCCTCTTCCAGGTTTTGTATATTATACTTTAGGATTTAATATCTTTATTTTTGTAATTGAAGGTGTTTAATGAATTGTTTAGGGAGACCATCAGGTTAGAAGGAACCCTCGCAAAAAAATTTCCACAGTTTGTTAGGTTTCGGTTAACGTCGTCCAGCCCGATTGGGCTTTCGCGGGTCGGGGCACGACAAGGGGTGTCCAAAAAACCCAAATAGTCCGTCCCGGTACGGGTTCGGCCCATGCCCGGCAGGGCCGTAGCCCCGTCTGGTCCGGGCGTTGGCCCTGTTGATCCGGGTTCAAGACCGAACCAGGGCCCTTTGGTCAAAAACCCGGTCCGCCCTGGCCCGGTCACCTATGGATTTTTAAAAAAAAAACAACAACAAATTAATCCCTAATTCCATCCACATATATATCTAAATTCATATCTCAATTCCTAATCAAGGTCCTCGTACTTTCCTCTCCTCTCCGACGCCAATGTCAATCCAAAGGCGGGTCGGGTTTCACGATCGATGAGGCTTATCTCCTCCACCTCCGCCGTCGTCACCGCCGGAGCCGATCCCCACCGCCACCGATGTCATCCTCCTCTGGCCATGTCCCCCACTGCCTCGCCTCACGGAAGCTTCCGCCTCCCCCTGCCCCCATCTCTCCATCTACCGCTCCGTAGCCGTGCGCCTCCGCTCCCTCCACCCCCCCCCCCCCCCCCTCCCTCCCGGCCGTGCAGAGCTCGTCCACGACCCTCTCGAGCTCCCTCGTTGCCCCCCTGCTCCTCCCACTCTGACACTAATGGCGTCATTGCTTCCAATGGTCGTAGCGTCGGCGATGCGAGGCTTTACGCCTGCTTGGCCCCCCATCTCTCCTCCAACCTCCACCGGCTTCCACACCACCCGATCCTGGGCCCCGACCTCTTCACCGCGCCCAAGCTTCACCGACCTCACCGTCGGCCACGACGCTCGCAACACCTCCGTCCACGACGCCAGCCTTGCTAAGCTTCCCACGCCAACATTTTTTTAGCCGGTCTCGAGTCTCTCCCTCTTGCTCCACCTCATCGCCGATCGCTCCAATCCAGCCACCTCGTCGCCGGTCGACCCGATCCACTCGATCCCCTTAAAAGACGGCCGCGAGCGAGGACGGCCCGGCTCGACGGCGGATCCCACCTGGACGGGGTTCACAAAGGCTTGGCCTAGTCCAGCCCAGTCTCCAAACCGGACATGGTCATACCTGAGCCAAACTAGATGGAAGGCCTATTGGGCCCGGGATTGGCCCGACCTGGTCCGGATGCTTACAAGGGCCGGACCAGGTTGGACGGCCTGGTTGGACACCCCCACGGACGGCGAGGTTGCGGTTACAGATTTCTCCAATTATTAGCAAGCAACCCGCTCTGTTATGAGTTTATTACAAAAGAAGCACCTCCTTTTCGGGTACAATTGCGAAAGAACACCTCTTGATGGTTGTCATTAACTCTACTTTGTGGAAAAATTGTCCAAAAATAACTTTCAACGGAAATATGACATCCAAAAATATACACGTTGCAAGTAGCATAGATCTCATCAAAATTGCTAATTAACATCTCTATTTCTTCTGTTTTTTCTATACAAACTTTCCCAATAAAACCATTCTAATGGATATTAACTCCTTGTAGAGCTCATCAACCTTCTCTTCAAATGGACACACCCTCTCTTCCAAATCCATGCATCTCATTTTCAACTCACCGGCGGCCACCTTTAGCTCCGCCGGCCGGCACGTCCCTTTCTTATCCACCCACCGGGAGAGGCAATCCCGCAAACCCCGTGAGGCCGTCGCCGTCAAATTCAGCTCGTCCAGAGCTATTAATCCGTCCTTCCTCCTCTTGTCGAGCTCCTCCTTCACTCCCTTGTGCAGCTCATTCAGGGAGCTCCCCCACGACCCCAGCTTGCACGGCTGCACCATCGGCAGGCCTCGCCGGGATTTAAAGGAAAGCGAGATGCCGGCAAAGCCGACCATGAACAAAGCGACTCCTTTCGATGCGCTCAGCGCCTCCAGGATCTCCGCCGTAGGGGCGCCGTCGACACCGTCGACGGTGTCGACTAATCTCGCGCCGTGCGCGAGCTTCTCGCCGAGCTTTCTCAAGTTGGAGCTGCACTTCTCGAGCTCGGCGCATCGCCGCGCCGTGCTCTCGCATGAATCCAGCGCCGCCATCGCCCGAGTCATCGCGCTTGGCTGATCATGGCCACATTGGAGCCAACGCAAGGCCACGGCTAGAGAACCCACGTAGTTTTTAATGCGCTCCATCCTCTCGCGCAAGCCATTGCACGCATCGAGCAGCTCGACGACGTCATCGAGGTACTCATCGACGGTCTTCCGATCAACGCTCACGGAAGAGCTGCTATTTGCAGCTAGGAAGAGGACGCTGTTTGCCATCTTTTGAGTGACAATTGAGAGGTCCAGGGCTTTGGAGAGCCAGTTGGCGTCCGAAGAGCACCCTTGCACCTGATGTTGGTGGAGCTCCTCCAGCTCTGACGAGAGCCACCGGCCGAACTTGCTACGTGCCGGCGGCCATGGGGTCACCGGAGAAGGTGAGATGAGCCTAGATGAGATGGTCCGGAGAAGAGAGGGAGTCCTCATGGCTGCAAATCTGCAATAGGTTATGCAAGTCTGGTAGTGTGCTCTATCTCGGCGTGTTATATAGCTCGTAAAGGTAAAGCTCCACCGGACAAAAGGACCAAATAATTGGACTCCCGTGGGGTCCTCTCTCTCTTTTGATGGAAGGACGCTGCTCTTTTTTTATGGAAGGACGCTTCTCTCTTTTGATGGAAGGACACTCATTGGGCTATATGAGCCATGTCATGTGTATTATACATGCCCATTCAATTATCGATTTATGGGTTGATCGAGTTCATTGATGCTACCGATTAAATCATCGATATATAAAAAAATATCAAAAGATGGTGTACTATCAACAAAACAGCAACTTCATCAGTAGTATATTACCGATAAATCAACAACTTGATCCATAGTATACTATTAATCAAGTAGCCATGTAGGCATGTGCAATGTATATACTACATGTCCAGTGTCCATGTATCAAAATATTTATCCTTAATGGAATCCATCACTGGCCACTAGGGGTGGCAATCCGGGTTATGACCCGTATACCCGACCCGATCCGACCCGACCCGAGTTAAACGGGTTTGGGTTTGGCATAATCGAGTTCGGGTCATAAACGGGTCGGGTCGGGTTGACCCGCGGATTAGACGGGTCAACCCGTTTACTCGTTTAAAAATAAACAAAACTCTTCCTCTCCTCCTCTCCCAACTCTCTCTTCCTCTCCTCCTCCTTCTCCCCGACCATCCTAACCCACCGCCCACCACCCCTCTCCCAACCCTCTCTTCCTCTCCCCAGCCGCCCCTCTCTTCCTCTCCTCCCTCTCTTCTTCCCCGACCATCCTAACCCACCTCCCACTTCCTCCATCTTCTCCTCTCCAACTAGCAGCGGCGGCGCCCTCCCCCTGGTCATAATTTCCTCCATCTTCTCCTCTCCAACAAGCAGCGGCGCGGCCCCCTCCCCCCTGGTCCTCCACGACGGCGCCCCCCTGGTTCTCCACGACTCAGATCACGAAGCCACCAACCACGGCCGCCACCGACCATGAAGCCCCACTGCCGTCCACGACTCAGATCCGACCAGATCCACCGTTAACGACTCAGATCCAGCCAGATCCGCCCATCCACGACTCAGATCCGACCAGATCCACCGTCAGCGACTCAGATTCGGCTGTCCACGACTCAAATCCGGCCAGATCCGTCGTCCATGACTCAGATCCGGCTAGATCCGGCAAGATCCGGCTGCCGGCGGCGCCTCTCCCTCCTGGGTCGTGGCGGGTCAACCCGAACCCGATCCGACCCGTTTAATAAACGGGTTAGACAGGTCGGGTTGGGTTGACCCGTTTATAAATGGGTCGGGTTTGGGTTTTATAAACCTGACCCGTTTATTAAACGGGTTGGGTTCGGGTTTGGTATTTAATAAACGAGTCACTGTATGACCCGATCCGAACCCGACTCGCGAACCCGAATTGCCACCCCAGGTGGCCACGTAAACTAGGCCTCTTGTTGTTCCAATAAGAATGTTACACGCATCCCAAAGGTATATATATATATATAGGAAAAAGGAGTGTTGATTTGTGTACATGGTCAGCTAAATTGCACATGCATAGATGGCCACTCTATTTTATCAAGGGTAAATGATTGGGGTACCACGTCGACATTAGTAATCTAATATTTTAAATAAATAAAACCCAATCTTTTACTCCACTTATATCCTTAACGGGTTTGTCCGTACCTGGATCCGAACCCTCTCTAAACCCTCGTATCTCTCTCTCCCCTATCGCAGACACTAATCCCACCTCTCCTCATCGCCGATGCAACAAGCCTCTCCTCTCCTTGGCGTTGTCGCAAGATAACCATAACCTCTCCTCTTCGTGGCGTTGTCTCTCTCCCCCATCGAGATAACCCTTCGACCACCTTTCGCAATAATCTTCATTTCCATCGCTCCTTTCGATCACCGATCTCCCACCGAGCATAGCTCCCGACTGCTTCTCCATTTTTCTGAAACCCTAGCTCCTGGCCGCCAATGCCTCCATTCAGCCATTCATGTCAGCACTGGGTAACTTAGGTTCTTTAGATCAAGTTCACACAAACAGATAGGTCCATCCACACAACGTAAATAGCAATACGCGGAAAATATTTGATGTAATTATATTTCAACTGATGCCTTGTATCTATAACAGTTGATCTACAAGGAGAAGAGTAATATTAATGTAGCAATTCAAAACCATCTTTTCAAGTACATATGTGGTTCGCACAATCAGATAGGTCCATTCGCATAATCTAAGTAGCAAACACGCAAAAAATATTTGATGCAAGAATATTTCAAGTGATGCCATGTACCCATAAGAGTTGATCTATAAGGAGAATACTGATATTGAGATAAATACTGGGATCACACAAAAAGATAGTTACATTCGCACAATTAGATGATGCCACGTAGGGTAGATGGTGCGATTAGGGGTGAGCAGAACCGAACCGAACCGAACCGAATTAGTTCGGTCCATTCGGTTCGGCTTTTTTGGTTTTTCGGTTCGGTTCGGTTTTGGCATGTATGAAAAGTTCGGGTTTCGGTTCGAGTTCGGTTCTTTAAAAAAAGTTCTGTTCGGTTCGGGTCAGGACCGAAGTTTTCATACATGTCTTAGCCTATGAACCTATGGTCTAAAAAGTTCGGTTCGGTTCCAAAAAGTTCGGTTCCCCAGTTCGGAACCGAACAAAAGTTCGGTTCCCCAGTTCGGAACCGAACAAAAGTTCGGTTCGGTTCGGTTCCAAAAAGTTTGGTTCCAAACAGTTCGGTTCGGTTCGGTTCCTTCATAAGTTCGGTTCGGTTCGGTTCTCTAAAAACAGAACCGAAAAAAATTCGGTTCTTCGGTTCTGGACCGAGAACCGAATGCTCACCCCTAGGTGCGGTCGAGGATGGCGAGGAAGAGGGTAGCGTCGGTGAGGAGACACTGATTGAGCTTCGTGTCCTCCACTTGCTCCACCTTGCACATCCACTATGGCTTTGAGATGGAGCTATCTGGTAGAGTGTCGATGAGGTTTCTAACACAGAGAGAGATGGAGATCTAAAAGATGGTGCCGAGGAGAGAGCATGAGGGTGTCGGGCTTCAACCACGACGATGATGAGCAAAAGAGAGGGTGAAGCATGGAGAGGGAGGCGATGGAGGAGTGATCGATGTATCTATTCTTCCCGTTGTGACGAGCAGAGGCCGGTGGAAAGAAAAGGCGACGAGAGGAGAGGGCAATAGTTAGGGTTTCGTTCCAGAGATGATGAGAACTAATCGAATTATCAAGTTGTATTCAAACCAAATAGATCCATTAACCTAGTATATATTAAAAAACTATTAAACACATGGCCACGGCGGTCATGTGTGATAAACATGATGTGTGATTATATACATAAATCTTTATTTTAGAAGAAAATGTGTCATACCAAGGATGGATGGTCACAACTAACAACATTAACAATGATTTGTTAAATTTCATATTTCACCAAAAAATCTTTTTATTTAACCTTATTTGGAATCAAAAACTATTTTATGATCTATAATTTATTGAATAAAAATTTAAAAACTTGATGCAGAGGAGTTAACGTGGTCCAAGCTCTCACTGAATATTTGTTTTTGGGATTTTTGCATTCCTGTACCATGCACTTTGGTACCACCAGGTTTGGAATTTGTAATTTAATACCACCAAGTTATAAACTAAGTAAAATTTAGTTCCGACCCCATACTCCGTTAGCATAATTTGACGGGAAACCACTCACGTGCGCGCACGTGAGCGGTTTTGCACCCGTTTCTCGCCACAAAGGTGGTATTCTCCCTGAGAGCGAGAGGGAAGAGTTAGGCCATGGGGAGAGAGAGAGAGAGAGAGAGGGAGGAAGAGAAGAGGAGAAAGTAAGGGGAGAGTCAGGTTCGCCCGGCTCCGCCGAGCGGTTGGCTGGGCGGCGACGGGGGCCGCGGGACGGCAGTGGAGCCTTGTCATCTCCGGGGTGGCTGCGGGGGGAGCGGGGGGAGGGGGGAAGAGAAGAGAAGAGAAGAGAGAAAGGGGAGAGCCAGTCCGCCCGGTTGGCTGGGCAGCGATATGGACCTTGAGACGGTAGTGGAGCCGCGTATTCTCCGGGGTGGCGGGGGGGGGGGAAGAGGAAGGGGAGAGCCGGGTAGGAGAGATCTCGGAGAGGAGGAAAGTCGAGGGGCATTGAGGCGTTGTCGGAGAAGAAGGGGACGCGGTGGTTGCTAGATCTGGAGGAGGCGAATGGTCCTGAACGGTGGATTTAAGGAGTGGTGGCACCGGATCCGCGAGGAGCTCGGGTCACAAGCTGGGCACGACATTGTGGTTCCGATGGGGAGAGGGTGTCGGGATCGGGATGAGGTTGTAGTCGTCGCGGCGACAGAGTTGAGGTGTCGATGGGCACCGTCGGGGAAGATGGGGGCGTCGGCACTGGCGGATCCGGAGGAACCAGAGGGGCTTAGGAGGCAGCTAAGCTCACGGTTGACGTCACGGATGGCGAAGTAAATCGTTGTCGACATTGGGGGGTCTCGGAGGCATCGTTGGTGGCGTTGGAGTCGGGGATGAGGGAGAGAGAGACCAGAGTAGGGGAAAAAGGAGAGAGAGTGGAGAAAGAGAGGGAAGGGGGAAGTCCGGGCGGCGGATGCTGGGTGGCGGCTTGGAGGCCGGCATCGATGTTGAGCTCCGTTGAGGAGCCGGTGAGGAGGGAGAGAGAGAGAGACTAGATTATAAACAAAAGGAGAGAGAGAGTCATGACACATGTAGCAGGAGATGCCATGACATGTGATTGTTTGACCTGACAGTAGTCACGTGCATATCACGTGACCAGTTTACCGTCAACTCATATAACACCGTTTAGGGATTGAATTATTTTACCATGGTATTATAATTTGATGATATCGAATTACAAAGTTCAAACATGATGATATCAAAATGCATTTCTTAAAAAATGATACCGGTATTGGAACGCAAAAATCTTTTTTTTTTTATGAATTTGGATGGGCCGGCTATGGCTAGTCAAATGCGACACGGAACATGTGAAAGGAGTGAAAAATCCACACTCAGAGTGTAACGCATATCACTGCTCATATGCAATTGTTTGAGCACTGATAGGCGTCAATAATGGGATACGTATGCATGAGTTTTAGTAGTAATATATAACAAGTTGTTTATTTTGCCTCGGGATTGGCAGGCAATTAAGTGGAGCTCTGGACATGTTGTCGAGGATGTGATTCATCCACGTGGCAGGAAAAATGGACCGTTCAAACTTCAGAGGTTGCTGCCTCATTGTCTGCCACACTGGCAAGTGCTCGTATGCAGCTGCACCTTTTATGAGTCCTGCTTCTCCCACACTCCTCTGACACCAGCCCTCCTCTTACACACCCTTCCTTTTCCCATCCCCTTCTTTTCCCCGTCTTCTTCTTTTTCCTTAATTTTGTATTGTTTTTTTTTTGTTTCTTTTTTTCTCAGTAGTTTTGTTTTTTTAATCAGTTTTCTTTATTTTTTTTATCAATTTTATTTCTATTTTTATCAGTTTCATTTTTCACTTTAGATAAACAGTTTTTTTTTATTATACGTTGATGATATTTTATTTGTTAATTAGAGTTTGATGTTCCCCGGTACAAAAGCAAGGATCTTTCTAGAGCCCATCGCCTACATGTGGATTTCAGATGTTGCTTTTTTGAACTTATAGCTATTAGTTTCTAATTTAGTTGTTTTTCAATCTTTGAATAGGCATGCTTAGGATTTAGGAGTGCACATGTCTTAGCATTGACTTCTAGAAATTATGAAGCTCATACGTTCTCAATAATCGTCTCGATTCAAAATCAAACAATTTAATCTCATGTCAACACCAAATTAACATTCATGATAAACCACTGTGTCATATTTTGTTATCATCGTAATTTAATCTCGAGTTTTTCAGAATAAACTTATATCTTGTTAGTAATTAAGGCAAACTAGCCATCCTGTTCAAATCACACTACCACTACTACTATCAAGGTGGAAGGGGCGCCAGCTACCAAATTAAAAATTGGTGCGACAAAATCTCACAGCAAAATTTTCTTTTTAGTCCTTTTAACGAGCCAAATGTCTTAAATGCCCCTTCCTTATAAAAGCAGTGCCTAAAGACCTCATCTTGTGTTTCGTGAGATCACGCTAAGGCCTCGTTTGATTGCGGGATAGTCTATCTCAGGATTAGAGGGGATACCCAAGATAAGTTATGAGATAAAATTTATCCCACTTTGGTGTTTGGTTGAAAAAGTGAGGATAAGGAGATAATGATTACTTGGGATTGGTGAGGTGGAAAGTAAATTAATAATATTGGATGAAAAAGGTGGAATAGGAATAGGGATTGGTGAGGTGGAAAGTAAATTAATAATATTGGTACTTGAATTAATAATATGATAATGCATAAATATCCACCTTGGCTTTAATAAATTACTTAATAATATGATAATATATATTATATTAATTAAAGTATAATATTACCACCGACCCGTCATGTTCGACGCCTCCTCCTGCTAATCCCCCTCATATCAACGCCCGCTTATTTGCCATATCCGACAGACAGCCGCTCCTCCGCCATCGTCAGCATCGCTGCCCGCCTGTCCTTCACCGGGTCGTATGGCTTGGCGGTGTTGAGGGCGTTCTTGTCGGCACCGTGGCCTTCGGTGACGAACACGTGACCTCCACTTACAGTAAATGCGAAAAAGGATCGCATCGCCACATGACATAGCATGATAACGTGACATGGTTATACACATCATTGCATCCCCATGCGGACCCATTTATATTAATATAATAATATTTTATTTTTATTTTATTTTATTATAAATATAATAATTAATTTATATTAATTTAATTTATTAATTTATACACATCAATGAGTTACCTTTTCTATTATTAATTTATATTATTAATTTATACACATCAATGAGCTACCTTTTCTATTATTAATTTAATTTATATTAATTTATATCATTAATTTATACACATCAATGAGCTACCTTTTCTATTATTAATTTAATTTATATTAATTTATATTATTAATTTATACACATCAATGAGCTACCTTTTCTATTATTAATTTATCACATCAATGAGCTACCTTTTCTATTATTAATTTAATTTTTATTAATTTATACACATCAATGAGAGAGAGAGGAAACCACCAGGAGAGAGAAAGAAGAAGAGAGGCAGGTGGGGTTGGTGGGGTTTGGAGGGTTTTTGCATAAAACCCCCCACAAAACCCCCTTTTTACATGAAAGATCCTCTAATCCTGGGATTCCTAATCCCAGGATAAAACTTATCCTGACCCAGGATAAAGCCCTGTTTGGGTCTTATCCCAGGATAGGGGCAACCAATCCCGGTTGCCCTGGGCTTGGTTGCCCTCATCCCGCTACCAAACATGGCCTAAGGCTCTCTCCGACCATCTCTGTCCCACAAAAACACCACCAACATACTCATCATCACCTCCCTAACCTCCTCTTCCCTCGTATACCTTCAAGTCTTTCTCCCCTAATGCCGGTGAACTCCGCAAAGAACTTCACCGTCAACCATCATTGATTCCGTCACCTTGCATCTCCTCACAGCCTTGAAACCTTCCCAAAAGCCTTAACATGTTCCCAGAAACCTTTCTCGACCCTTTCCCATCTCGATTAGAGATTCATTCACCGGATCTCAACTTCGGTGATCCTCCACCACGCCAACCACCTCTACTCTCCCCTCTGCAACCTTTGATATCTCGATCAGACCTCGAAGGGAGATTCTACAGGCCACCACGACTCCAACGCCATCAACCATGTCCTTTGACGACGCAGTTTCAATGTACATTCACTTTCCACTTTCCACTTTTCATTTTAAGTGGCCCTCCTTCTCCTTCTCCGTTGTAGATCCCAACAACAACCTTACCGGTCTCAACCTCTGGCAAGCTCGTTACGTCATGGATCCATCATCGATGCCTCTCAGCCTTCCGAATCACTTTCCACATTCCACACCTCGCCAGAATCTTGTCACCGGATCTCATTCGTACCATCCTAGCTCACCGCCCTAACTCTCCTCTAACCTTCACCACCTTCCTCCGACCTCCCCCACCAACGCTGACCATGTGAGGACTTGTTCCTCTACTCCTGGGTCGACCGGTTGGGTCGAACCCGTGGCTCGTTTGATTATTTCGCGTCGAGCGCGCGATCCGGTGGATCGCATTGTTTCTTGGACCACAAAGGCAATTTGATAAATTGCGTCTTGTCGGTTTGTTTCACACCTGCGTGTGCACACACTAACTATATTTGTGTTAGTGTTTGATTAGAACGGTTAGGTGGACCCCGGATCGAAAGATCCGGGCTTGGGCTTGTGTTTCAGCCCAAGTCTAGCTTTCTACACATAAGGGATCGATCTTTTCTTACTAGAAGATCGATCTTTTAGTGCCATAAAGTTAAGTCGGTTGGTCAAGGAAGATCGATCTCTTTCTGAGAAGAGATCGATCTCTCTTGAGTCGGTTCGTTCGTCTATAAAACGAACGAAACCCCTTTTCTTTTATCCTTTTGCAAATCTTGCTGGATTTGATAGAGTTTGAGGATGATCCAAGGCTTAGCAGCTAGGATTGAAGCTGCTTTAGTCTACGTAGAGATTCCTACCTACTTGTTTCTCAAGATTTGTGAGATTGAGTTTGATTGAAATTTGTTTTGCTTAGATCTGTTTAAATACAAGTTTGTTTTGAACGAAATTTTCGGTTTTGGACTCGTGGTCCTTCGTACTACCAGATCCCAGAGTTTTGTGGGATTTGGTGGAGTTTTCCAACGGTATTTTCTCACCGGTCGTTTGCCGGTGAACCCATTCGGATCGATCTTTCTTGAGGAAAGATCGATCATTTGTGGGGCGTCATGCCCAGCCCGAGCGGGATAGATCCTTCTATTGGAGAAGATCGATCCTTGCTTGGCTGGTATGGCGGGGTCCGTGTCATGAAGAATATCGATCCTTCTGGTGTAGAAGATCGATCTCTTCCGGTTGACAGGGACGAGTATTCTCCCAAGCACTAAGAAGATCAATCTTCTCTGGGAGAGAGATCGATCTCTTAGTGGCTGAGGGGCATTTTCAATGGATTTGCTCGCGGGGCTTCGCATATGCAGTTTTCTTTACAGTCTTATAAACTTGTACATATCTTTAAGCATGCTAGCCCCATATTAGGGGTAGTGGTGAACCAGAAGAGTGATGACTCCTGGGATGTGTAGAATAAATGGGCGGGAGGCCCTACTTCTTTTCCCTAACCTTGCATGCCGGTGTGCGCGCCGAGGGCCTTTACCTGTGTGGTTTGTGTTCTGTTGTTTGCGGGGCTGCTTCTCGATGCAGATTGCTGGTGAACTGGCTGGCAATTGGTGGTGTACCACTGCAGTAGTTCCAGACCTTAAATGTATGTTCACTACCCTGGGCCGGCAGAGTGCCGAGCCCAGACCTTGTTATGCTATCATCACATCCTACTGCTTGCTTAACTGCTTATATGTGTATGTTCATCGCATGCATCTTTGTTGTGTATTAGTTGCCTGATTAGGGCGTGGGCGATCTGTGGGTCGCCGTCTCGAGGCTTGGAAGCTCGGATTTAGCCCTAGGACCGGGGTAGGGTAGTTTGGACCAGCTTTGAATTGTGATGTACAGTCAAATTCGATGATAGGCCTAGATGACTGGTATACCTGTTGCTTGATGATTGTAGAGGTCGTGTCGGCCTTGAGTCGGATTCTGAGGTGTAGCCGGTGTCCCACTGTGATGACTCTTGAGTAGAGGGGTTGCCTAGTCGGCGGTGCCATTTCCCGCCAGCAGTGTCGTTTCCCTGCTTCTGAGTCAGCAGTGTTGGTTCCTGCTAACTGAGTGTGACCCATCATGTGACCAGTTCTTCTGGAAGACCATGATCGTAGACCTCAGAGACACGCGGTGGGGTTTTGGGACCTCTATATACACCCAGGTCTTACTTGAGGGCGACACTGTTGTGTTTTCCTCTTCCTTCTATGTGTCGTAGTGTAGTTTCCCTGCTGAGCTTAGTTGCTCACTCCTACCCAGGCTGCGTTTTGCAGGTGCAGGCATTAGCTCCTCTTCAGTGACCCCTACCAGGCAAGTTGGTCGACGGTGCGACGACGCTAGGCGGAGTCTGAGAGGTGGTGATCATTTATTGTTTTTCGAACCCTTGGTTAGTTAGTCTCCTACGGGAGTATATAAATGTTGTATTCGAATCTTCCCCTCTCCGAGGATATGTATATTAAACACTTGGGTTTTGTAATCTATGGTTTGAGGTTTATGAATTTTATAGTTTTTAATTTGATGGTGTTTTGATGAATTGCTAGGGAGACCAATAGGTTAGAGGGAACCCTCGCCAAATTTTTCCGCGTTTCGTTAGGTTACGGTTTGCGTCGTTCGGCCCGGTTGGGCTTTCACGGGTCGATGCGCGACATACCTCCTCCACCCAAAACCTCATCAACCGAATCTTGCCATCCACGCTTCCGCGATGACTCTAGAAGGATCGGAAGGCTTCTACGAAGCTTCCCTGACCTCTCCCGTTATCGCCGCCCGCCAGCGACTCCGTTTCGCCGTTGATCCATCACGAACAGCTTCTCAACCGTCCGATTGGCCATCACCCATATCCAAAATGTCAAAACACAGCCGGCTACTTTAACACGCAAATAAAACGAGTTTTGAAGGGCATTTTTGGTCAAAAAAGATTGTAATTAACCATAACCGTAAATAAAAGGACCTAATGTCTTAGAAAAATAAAGATGGACTATTGGATAATAAATTGTATTAAAAGAGACCTAACGTCAATTTCCTATACTATTAATAATATTGGTCAATGACTAGGGATGGCAATGGGGCGGGTTAAACGGGTTATCGCCCCGCCCCGCCCCGCCCCTAATAATACGGGTTTGGATTAATGGATTTAATTGGGTTTGGAGCGGATTTGGGATAACGAAGTAAAACTCAGATGAGTTTGGGTTTAGTTTTAAAAAAACTTAAACCCGTCCTGATTATATATGTATAATTACCTAAACACCCCCTACAATATATATATGTGTGTGTGTATGCTTGTGTGTATATATATATAAATATATATATATATATAATTAAATAATATAGAAATATATCACATAAACGTTCCTAATTAATTTGTGAAGCTAGCTATTATCTTTGCAATTGTTGGATTATATACTTAGATGTTACAAACCTACAATGAATGCCCTTTTTCACTTATCGTTTTTCTATTTTTATAATATTAAATTTATTTTTTAATTTTATGCAAAATGTTACCATGTTTACAGTGGTATAATGAGCCCGTCAGAGATGGGTTAAACGGGTTGGATTTTAAATGGGTATGGAATTGAGTATATAAATCCGTACGGATTTGGGATGGGTTCGGGATGGATTCGGGGTTAGGGTTTTTGTATATGGAACAGGCAAACCAGCCCCACTGGCATCCCTATCAATGACTTCCCAATAAGTGGTAACTAACCAAACTAGCTAGCTAGCTAGACAAGCTGGCTATGTAGACTCCAAAATGGCAGTGGGGCTGGTTT